>JAJTUV010000815.1:600000-939811 GCA_021653895.1 Mastomys natalensis
GCCAGCAAACATCTGGATGTGAGTCTTTCCCTCAGTAGGGTAAGACTGAAACTGGGGGATTGTATTTTTGACAGAGTGTTTTCCATATTTCATGATTCTTTCATCCTCCCCCATCATGATATAAAGTGTGTCAATGTTTTCCTTCCTCATATTCTCCCTCCAGTGCACCTTCTTCTGTGCTCTCCAGCTTTTGGGACTACTAGTGATTACGGGTGGTTTTTTTTGTTGTTGAACTCCACTCCACTTGCAACCTTGACTTATAAAATATTGAGGGAATGCTCTTTGCATAGAGCCATTGGAAGATTATGTGGTTTTAATCGTGAGTGGTATTTTTCTTAGTTGTGCATAGGTTTTTCTCTCTTCTCGAATTCTGGGATGATGAGGAACAAGGACTCCATTTATATCTTAGTTTAGAAGGTCCCCGAGTTAGCACATATATTCAAGTAATTGACTTTATGATGGGCAAAAGAGTGCCCTTATGGCCATTCTGTTTTCAGTTCTATACAGTATTTGATGTGTAATGGAAGACAGTCATCACTGAGTTTTGCAATAGTGATTCATTGTGTTAGATTTTTCCTGATCACAGCTAGTTTTTAAGCTTCTGAATACATTTAAGGCAGGATGTAGTAAGCTACGCTTGGCAGGTTCAGTGTAACAAATGCTTTGCTTTAATTTTAGATGTTTATTCTAGTAGCATTAAGGATTTCTCTCAAGAAGCTGATCCAGAACTCTCAATACTGAGCTCTTTCTGATCTGATGGGTCTCCTACACAAACTCTATCAAATCAAACTTGTTGATATGAAACAGACTGATCATACAAAGGAGAGGCTCACTATTACTTAGCATATAGACAAAGCAGATGACTCTATCATTAGTTATAGAACCATGAGATTTATCTACCAGAAATGTATCCATGTTATCTACAAGTCAACAATTCTCTAGTGCCTCTCATTCCAATGCCATGAAGAAGGACTTTATAGAAAGGCATTATAAAGGTTCTACACCTAGCATGTTTTAGTTATCTCTATCTGGAGTTGCTAGAAGTATCTTTCATAGGTCCACCAAATCTCAGGGCAGAGTCTCTTGTTGAACCAGAAGCCTCAGGATCTGCCTATTTCCATCCTAATGCTAGGTTTGTCTTCTCAGGTATGTGCAGCTATATCTGGATTTTCTTTAAGTGGATGCCGAGGATTTGAACTCAGGTTTTGCACTTACAGAATGAGTCCTCTTACCCACTGAGCTGTTTTACAGGCCTTTGAATATTTGAATCAATGAAGATAAGCAGCACAAAGCTGCTAAAAGGACCATTTAACCCAATATTGTTTTTGCTTAATAGGTTTCTGTACTGTAAAGAGTTAATTCAACAGATTGGAGGTACCCAGTCCATTCATATTACAAAGCCTGGGCTTTTCCTAGATGATAATTCCAAAGCACTTAGCCTGTCCTACCTGATAAGGGTGTATTTGTATACCTGAGACAGTTGTCTCTATTAGATCATTAGCTCGAACAATATGAGTTATGATGCATGTCTGCTTTTGCCTGCTTGAGTTCCTGAGGCATGCTATATTAGTCTGATTTCTGGGTATTGGCGACTAAGCAGTTACGGTCAGACACACAGAAGCGCATGCCTATGCACCTGACTCCAAGTAAAACTCAGGATCACAGGCTCATGAGAGATTTCTTGGCTGACAATATTTTCATCTTTCATCATGCATCCTTTAGGGAACAAATAAGTTTTGTTTGATGATTGAGTGATAGAGAGTGGGTACCAGACAGTCGTGCATGGCTTCAAATGGATTCTTCTCTATGTACCTTTTACTTTTCTTGATTTTCAACTGTACCTTTTCATTGTAAGGAACCATCAACATCAACAAAAGATTATTTTGTTTTTTTGTTTTGTTTTGCTTTGTTTTTTAGTTCTGTGCACTCTTTGAGCAAATCTCTGAATGACCTTGAAGATCTCAAGGAAGCTTCCAAGTAGCAAGAAGGTATATTTTAAGTTTTTACCCAGAAGAATCTTTTAAAAACTACTGATAAGAAAACAGAAACGATCCTGGGAAAATGTTCTGAATGGGGTTAACAGTATGAATGTCATCATCAGATTTAACAAAGTACACTCAAAAGTACACAGGGGTGGGAAACTGTCAGCATGCATAGGTTTTCACTTACATAGCTGAAGGATATCTGGAACTTAACCTCCTACAGAAGGAATAGCAGTATCTCTCCAAGGTACATGTTTAAGACAGTACTTTCAACTCAAGGAAGTGATTTGCTTAATTGCCAAATCACCACATTTCCTAATTATTCTGTTATTGTAGAGCTGCTCCAGGTTAAAATATTTTTTAAATACAATTTTGACGTCTGTGAAAGTGCACATGCAAACTCTGAATTAAAAATAAAGGCAAGAAACACTGATTATTTTCTGGAAATTCAATACGTACACTATTCTGGACTCAGTCTTTACCCTTCTTCTCTGGAGATTCAATGTGTAGGATAGTAGGAAGGACTATTTTTATTTATGTCTTAAAATATGAAGCCATGAGGTAGCACATTAAATTGTTTTGGCAAGGATAAAGTGTAACCTAAAAGCACATGCTAGAAGTCATTCTCATGAGCTGTGGTTCATGGAAGACAGCTGTGCAGGCAACAAGGTTTTTTCATTTCCAGTAAATCCTGTTGATGGAGTCATAGTGCTGTGGAAAGGAGTGCTGATGGGCTGGCTGTAGTAGATTGGGTCAGACAGAAGAGTCCGAGGCTGGAAAGAGATCTGGCTAGGAAGTCTGAGAGCCACAGAAGCAAGGGGGGGAGGTTAACAGGAGAGTATTTTGGCTAATAGAACACACAATCTTTTTACATAATCATTGAGTGTCTTAGAGTTTCATTGCTGTGAAGAGACATCATGATCATGGCAACTCTTATAAAGGAAAACAATTATGGCTCTTATAAAGGAAAAACCTGGCTCACAGGTTCAGAAGATTAGTCCATTATCATCATGGTGGGAAGCATGGCAGTGTCTAGGCAGACGGGGTGCTGGAGTCTGAGCTGAGAGTTTTATATCTCAGTCTGCAGGCAGCAGGAGACTGTGTGCCACACTGGGTGTAGCTTGGGCATAGAAGACCTCAAAGCCCAGCCCTACAATGACACACTTCCTCCAACAAGACATCTACATGGACAAGGCCACACCTCCTAATAGTGCCCCTTTCTATGAGTTCAGCATTCAAAACATGAGCCTATGGGGGCCATACCTATTCACCACACTGAGTAATGTTGTTTCTAGAAATACAAGGCCTAAGTGGACAGGAGAGTAACATTCAACATGAAATGGGACTATGAAAATGACTGGCAGAGTCACACAGATATGGATTTGAATTTGAGCTTTACTGATCAGATAATATTATGGCTTGGGATAAATAGCAAGCAGTCTCTCTCGAAGTCTCATTTACTCAGATATAGATAACAGAAACTACTTGAGGAAATTTTTTAATGTGAACTTCAGCAATATAGGTAAGGCAATAGAATACCACTGGACAAACAGTAATTACACGTTACTTGTTAACACACACAATATGATTAAAAATCAGAATCAATTGGTTGTTGTTACATAGAGAAGAGTGCTTCAAAGACTTGGGGATCAGTCATTCTCCTTTAGGAGGAGGAAGGAAGTTCAGACACAGCCATGTTTCACTTGAAACTGGATAAAAGGTGACTGCTCATAGCTGGAGACAGGGAAACACACATGCTTTTCATCTCATGGCTGTGGGAGGGGAGCATTCTCTCAGTAGCAGCTGATGCTTTTCTATGGTCTCATGGATGATTTAACAGAAATTCCTTGAAGACATTGCCAAGAACCATCCAAACACCATTTAATCTCATAAAATTTTAAGCGTTATTTATTATTACTATCACATCATCATCATCATCACCACCACCACTATCATCATCACCATCATCACCATCACCATCATCATCATTGTAGGTGTATTTGCATGGGCATGAGACTGCCACAGGACATGTATGAATCTCAGAAGACAGCTTTATAGAGGTAGTTCTCTACCATCTTTACATGGGTACTTAGGATTGAACTATTAAACTTGGGTCAATGGGCTTGCATGGCATATGTGCTCACTTTACTGAGCCATCTCATTGGTCTAAGCATCATTTTGTTTATCAGCTTGTCTATATACACGTACGTGGGACTGCATAAGGGTTCTTGGCTGGGTATGGGCCTGGAACCCCGAGACTCCAAGGGAGAAACGGCAGGAGTTCAGCCACGTCCCCAGAACCCAGGGTCCTGACAAGCAGTCTAATCTCCATGGACCTACATTCTTCAGTCACGTAGGCCATTACAGCGCCTCCCAAAGTGCTCTAGAGAGAGATTTACATACTAATGAAGGCCAGAGGGTGGAGCCAATTAAACCTTCCCCAGAACCTCCCCCTTTCTCCCTCCCTATTTAACTCATGTCTACCCTGAGTATGGGGGTGGGGGGTACATCCAGATCCATCCACCACCCGCCATGAAAATAAACCTTTTGGATCCAAGAACTTCCTCGTATCATTCTGGCCTGCTGCCAAAGCTTCCAGCCTCTGGAACCTTAGACTTTCTCCTGTATGTGGGACCAGCCACCTGGAAGCCTCCGGGACTCCTCCACTTCGGCTCCTTTTCCCATATATACATATGTTTGTACATATATGTGTGTGCATATTTATGCATGCTTATATATACATAATGGCACCGGAGCTCAATCTCAGGGCCTCAAAGGCACTAAGAGGTCTACCCCTTGGCTACCCTGACAGTTACTTTGACTATTTTTTTGATCCATAGGTTGCATAGTAGAGGGAGTCTTGGTACATGGATAGGTGGAGATAGGAAGAAAATCCAGGCATGAGCACTTCTGTGGAAGTGAACAGATAAAACACACCCTATTATACAGTGCCAGAGGTAATGAGACATTTACAGTGTTTGAGGCCCTCTTACAATGTGTTTCAACACTTCATTTGACTTAGAATGATCTTAATTATTTTCCACACTTGGTCAAACAGCCTCAGCTATTTGTAGAGGACATAAGAGCCATAACATGCACTAAAAGAACTAAGAAAGCACCTCCAGGAAGAAAGCAAGCATCTGCATTAATTCTTAATTTTCAGACCTCAGTAAGAATGGCTCCTTTAACCAATCAAGACTCCATGCTGATTCAGAGTGTCACTCAGGCAGCTAAGTGGGCATTTCTAAGACCATACAGTTCATTGTTGCCATGGGAAAGCCTTACCATGGTAATGATGAACAGAGAGGTGGGGCCTCATGCTGAGGAAGAACTCAGAAAGCTGGAGCAGATGGCTCGTTGTCTGTTTCTACTTTGCATCTGACAGATGAGCAATGGATCCAATTATATCACTGAAAGGGAGAGCCATCTAGGACATTTGCAATCTGCAGGACAGTGGAGGTGCCTCAGAGCAGAACCAAGTATAGTAGTACCCGCTCACGAGTAGCCATGGTAACTGTGGACATGCTCCAAGAGGGCACATTCTGGACTACATATTGCCTAGAAAAGGATGTGTGAAGATGAAAAACAGCAGAGGTAAAACCAGCAGGTGTAGAGATGATATGACTATGAGCCCTTTGCCTTCACCTCAAAATGCTGCATTAAAAAAAGACAAACTAAAACAAATAAACCACTCCAAACTCATCAGAAAAAAGCTCTTACTTAACTCAGTGTATCCTACAAGAGAAATAATTGTTTTTGCATTAAAATAAATAATAAGCTTATGTCATACAAAAGTCTTCCCTGGTGTCAGCTTGGAATACTTTATAAATAGACAGTGAAGAATTTCTCATCATAAAAGTGGGCACCTAAATGTTGAATAGATTTCCTCCCTGAAGCACTTCAAGCCTTTCTTTTATGAAGGATGGACGTTCAAACACAACACATAAGGCATAGCATTCTTAGAACTTATTTGAGTGAGAAGTTCCTTTTATCTGGAGCATTTCTACAGAGAGCATGGATGTATCTTAGAGTAATGTTCTGTAGAGATTCCCTTAGAGAAGGCTGTTCTGGAGCCCTTCAGGAATAATGTAGAGATCAGAGCTGGTGGCACATTAAATAATTTAGCACCAAGGAAGCTTTGGGATTTTGCTCTTCTGCTTAAGCCCACAAGATTTGTACTTTCTTCATGTGCAAAAATGAGGACAATAGCCAAGTTTTTAGTTTCTTCATTCAAGCCTGCATACACGAGGCCAGTACTACTCTAGATTGCCCTGTCGTCTCTGAGATTTTCCTTTATCCCTATGAGACCTGAGAATGAAATATAAGCTGGTTCATGGAAGAATTTTCTAAATGGGAGATGTTAAATGAAAGCAAAGATTATATAATGATTGGAGTATGATATACTACTTTTATGTCTGAATGTTTAATTTCCAAAGCCATGACATTCACAAATACATTGTTAAAAACATTGTATGCTAATAAATAGAGTTAAAATTTGAGTGGCGAAATAGTTAATATGTTCTTTCCCCAGTAATCCTTTGCAGCAGAACACTGTACTTCCTCAACCAAAACAAGCCTCAGAAAGCATATCCTGAATAACAGAAGATTAATCACTATGCATGTCTCCCTACATACACTAGGTAAGTATACTCAATTACATATATTTTCAGGCTACTAACAATCCAATCATCCTGGAAATTCTTCTTCTGTGTTTGAATTCTTGTGGCACCACTTTGAGAGCAGCTCCCTAGCCTCATGTTTAATGAATCTCCTTTATAATCCTTCAGCAGTCATGAGAAGGAGAGTGGAGGCTTTGGAGCAGCCAGCTCCTAACTGAAAATGAAATTGAACTTGGCAAGAAGTACAGAAGGAAGAATGTGCTTCCCCTCAAAGGGCTGCTGGTATTACCTGTGTTGGGTGAGTTACAAGTGAGCAAGAAGCTCTTAAGTCTGCCTGGCCCATAATGGTCTCAGGTCTGACCCACTTGCACAATGACCTCCAGTATGGGACACAGCTCCAGTGGCTCAGAAGAGATGAATGAGCATGACCAGGTGGGTGCCAGGATGCTATACAGAGGTACAATTTGGCTCAAGGAGTAAGGAACAGAAACCTAACCTCTGCTGTCATTAATCCTCCCTGTAGGGACTGTACCAGTTTAGAACCATAGTCTCCCCCTTTCTCTAGCTGTAAATCACATGCCAGGTAGACTCAGGGCCACTAGGTCTGTCCACATGCTCTTGTATATTGCACTAAGAGAACCCACTCAGACAACCTCCACAAATCTTGCTACTCAGAGGTGAGTGCCCTGGAGAAATAAGTGCTGTATTTGGAAAGATAAATGAATCATCCAAGTTAAGTGGGAAGATTGTATTCTGATTCAGAGCAAGCATTATTGAAGGGAATGGAAGATGAAGCGGAGGCATGGAGAATAATATTCACACACACCATGACTCTGTGCTTGCAAGCAGGAGCTCTGACTCAGTGCATCTGTTTGTTTGAGACTGTGAATAATGAAGTCTTGATGCAGCAATATAATAAATAAAATCATAATTATAGTGACCACGCCTTGAGTGGTTATGATGTGCTCTGGGATTCAAGGATTTTACAGTTAATTTTCACAGAACACAGCACTAGTATAATCACAATATTACTGCAGACACAGAAAGATTAAATAAGTCTCTCTAGAGCACATCGAGTTGGCAGTAGAACTTGGCCTTGGAGCACAGAGATGGGAACGCTTACTTACCAGTGATGAACCATGTTATTTAAAGAAAGGAGCTAAAATACGTTTTAAGAAATATAAACATTTCCTGATCTCTTGAAACTCATGATCATGGGAAGAAAAAATGTTTCCAGTAGTTTATTATACGCTCATAAGAACAATGAAGATTTGGGGGAGAAGTGTAGGAATCTTAGGGGCTTTGCCAAAAGGCCCCTATACCAGCTTCCTTCGACAGCTTTAGGAATTAGTCTTACATACCCCATAAACATAATTATTCAGAAAGCCCAGATCAATCCTTTACATTTTAAATCAGATTTTAATTTCTGCAAAAAAAAAATCTGCAGGAGGAATCAAAACGTCACTATGTCTTATCTTGTTGCTTTGGTCCACAGAATTAAAAAAAAAAAGGGGGGTGTCTTTCAAAATGCTTCATATTCTTGACCTCTATGCCATGTTTGATGTTATGGGAAAACGAAGAGACTTGAGCTTATGACTCACAGTCTTTATGTCCTACAGAATGTGGCTCCCTCTGGGGGAGGTGTTGGAGGCTGACTGACAACTGAGTGAGAATTGTGTTCCACTGTGGTCAAGTCTGTGGATGGATTTGGTTGGGGGGGATAGTGCATCCAACATGCTAGGCTCCTTCCTTCTAGGTGTGTTTGGGATTCTGAAGATACACACATGAGAGAGAGAGAGAGAGAGAGAGAGAGAGAGAGAGAGAGAGAGAGAGAGAGAGAGAGAGAAGGGCTACTTACTGTAGGAGGAGAGGAAGTCATACTCACGCTTCAGAGGATAGCTTCACATCTATGCCTACAAGAACAGTCCTAATTAAACTTAGTCACAGCACAAACACAGAAACAAGATGAGAAGAAAGGAAAGGAACAAGAGTGTTGGGAGCCAACTTCTGGCAGAAAGCGGCTATCATCTTTGCAGCCATCTCAAGCCATATACCCTGACAAGAGACTTGTTTTCAACAGCCTACAACAGCTGAGCACACTCTAATAAACATCATGTTTTTCTCCCATATCTTGTTTTGTTGTTTGGTGCCCCCAGCTGCAAGGTGCATGTGGTAAAGTGTCTTCAGCTGCATTCCCCTGCTTGTGCTTATATATATATATATATCCATGATTTCCTTTCAATAAAGGATAAGGGGAACGAGGAACAAGTCTTGAACAGACTCTCTGTCTTGTCTCCATTCTTCGAGTCTCTTGCCCTTCCATTCCCCACTCTCTCTCTTGCTAGACCCTGATCCGCAGGCCAAAGCAGCAGCTCAGGCCGGGACATAGTGGCCCTCAAACCTGGGCAGCTCCGGGCAGGTACAAAGTGGTGCCTCAACACTGGGCTCCAGTAAGCAGGATACAGTGAAGGACACTGCAGGAATTGGAAGCGTGTATCCTCACTCCTGCGCTGGAGACCCTGTTGACTGACCCGAAAGGACCGGGTCGTTACACATGAGGACTTGGTGGTATAGGATGTAGAAGATGATGGAGGGATGGATGTAACCAGAATGTAGTCATCAAAGAATACATTTTAAATACAATTTAAAATGTTTTAAACTGTAATACAGTTTAAATACAATTTAAAATGTTCCTCCCAGAGGTTATTTGACTAATGGGTATTACTATTTCTCCAGGACCAAAAGGAATTCAGTAAGTCATCAATAATCATGTCCTAAAGGGACCAAGGCAGCATAGCTGTCTATACAGCTCAACCCTATTGTTTTATTTTTTTCAGTCATGACTTGGTTGGGTGGGTTGGGATATTAGAACAAGTTGTATAGAAACAAATTATTAGTCAGAGATAAATAAGTTGCTAGGAAACAGCTAAGAGAGAAAGGTTGCTATGATTTGGATATGTTTTAAGCATGTCCTTTGAGGTCATATCTGCAGACATTTAATTCCCAACGTGAAGTGGTAAGATGTCTGACCATGGTTTAGAGGTAGAGCCTTTGACAAGTGATTGTGATTGTATAAAGTGATCAGGGTAGATGTCTCATGATTCAATGCTGGTGATTTTGTATGATAGAGAGACACCAGAATAGAAACTCACATGTTTCCTGTCTCTTCCTATGAGCTGTCCTGTATCACCTGGGGATTCTATCAGCAAGATGCTCCCTCTTGACCCACGCCTAAAGAGCCCAAATAAAACTCTCTTTATAAGTATCATGCCAGGGGTATTTCATTATACCAAAAAACAAAAACAAAACAAAACAAAAAAAACCTCTGAATCAACAAGGGGGTAAACAGGACCAGAAAAGCTAAGAACCCAGCATGGATTTAATCTTAGATCAAGTTAAACCATAAACCTTTTAGAGCATACACCAGGATGTTTCTGTTCTTAAACCAGTCCCTTCCCCTAAAGGAGACTCACTTCCAGAGTTCCCAGGCATTAGAGGTAGGGTTTGCACAATAGCAAAGGAGATCCACAGACTGGCTTAGAGGGGCAAGATAACTGCTCTTAAGCATTCCTGAGTTCCAAACACTTAAGTGCAGAGATGGAGAGTTCTAGCAAACCTACAACATAATCTAACCCTGCCTTTCTGATGACAACAACTCACCAGGTAAACAATGCAGAATTTCAGGGCCTGTGTAAGAACTTTCTTCATACCCCACACTCCCATTTCCAGACAGAAAGTGCCCTTTCAGCCAGAATGCCTTTCAGTGGTCATGTGTGACAAGCAAAGCTATTTTGAAATTTCCTCCCTTCAGGACAGAATATTCTCAAATATGGAGTCTGTGAAGATTTTTATCTTTTAGGGAAAAAGACTTCCCATGAGCCATGGAGATAGATTAAAACTTTTATGTGTTTGAAACTCATTCTCACATCCAAGAGAATTAAGATTCCTCCAACATTTCTGTACCTTTCCACAGCAACTGTAACAGTGTAGGAGACCTTCATGATTCATTAAGTTTTCTTCCTGAAACATTCAACTTCTGTCAATAGAGTACTTAAACATTCACTTTAAGAACATTTGTTTGGGAAAATCGGGACTTCTCAAATAACTTCATTCAATCATCCAACTGGCAAAATTATGCACTCTCTTTGCCAGAGCGATTGGTCTTTACACAAATACTTCGGCAAAGCCTGAGACCTGTGGAATCAAAGGAAAAGCCAGAGAGCATATCCAGATGCTGATCTAGGTCAATCTGGTGTCTACCAGAAACTTTCAGATCTCCTTCTGAAAGGTTGTTGCTATTTTCCCATTGTATACGTATTTCCAATAATCCTAGATATGATGATTCTGCTCTGGAATACCAAATTAAGAATGCTCTAGTTAGTAATACCAGAACCTAGATTTTTACAGAATTCATTTCCCCAATCGTTCCATGCTAGAGTACACCAAATAGTCTAACATGCATGGAAACTGGAAGGCAATAGGAAAGAAAGCATTTGTCAGGTTTTGAAGCTGCCATACCAGGAGAGAGAAGCATGTGGGTTGTGCAAACATCTTCTTCCAGCCCATTATCCTGATTCTTTGGCTTGTCAATCAAGATTGTCCTTTAAGACACTTGCACTTTTTGTTCTTAGAGGTGTTGGCTTCCACAGACTTCTCCACATGAAACACTCATCCTTACTTAGAATTTTTCACTAAGCAGCTGATTTAGATCACCACACTTGACAATATTTTCTGATGCTCTCAGTCCCCTCCTCTATTGATTAAATTGATGTAAGACTTGATTGGTACTGTGAATATCTTACTCTTAATTGTAGCTATGATGTTTCTAGTTTCACAACAGCTACAAGGATGACATCACAAGCCACTATAGTAGAGAATCCTGTGTAGTTCTGTGACATGACTGCTGTCACCTTGTCTCTGCTTCAGAGGAAACGGGTTGCTTTGGTCAGGAAGAGTGTGACTATTTCTTACTTGTTAGTGTTAAATGCCACCATTCACTTCAATTTCAATCATATTTTGCTTTCTTTGATTAAAAAGTGTTTTTCCTTCAAACAAGATATATAGGTATATATGAAATATTTTATGGGCTGCTTTTAACAATTAGGATGCTGACAAGTGTTTTGTTTTCAATTACTGAGAAGATATATTGAAATGTCCCATTGACATAAAAAAGAATGTAGTACTTCACTGAATAATTGCTTCTCCTCCTGTTTTTCACAGATCAATGACCAGTCAATATGTTGTATTTTTAATAGCTATATACAATTGATTGCTCCAACTTTTATCTAAATAGAAATCAGAATGGCAAATAAATGAGTCTGTGTCAGTACATCAGAAAATGTGAACTTGACTGAGCTTTTATTTGCATAAAACTTGATACTTTTATTTTCCTATGATTCTTACTTTAACAAACTGCATATTTTTTCACAGTAGATATGCATGCATGTAAATATCTGATTTGTAAATCTGCTACATATTGGCACATGCTGGAAGACTTACTTGACATTCTGATTAGTTAGAGCACTTGCAATTTATATTACAGTTACATGCTATGCAATAGCATTTAGTCAAAGATGGTTGCCTTGCAAATAAAATGGTGATTACAAGATTATAGAATCTTATTGTGATGTCTGTTATTTTAATGTTTAACATTAAACAAGACATGACTGTGGGTTATTTGTTGCTGTTAATATACAACAGGATTTTTTTATAGTTTTGAGACATGTGAAGACACTTAAAGTAAATACCAAATACTCATAAAGATAGAGGGTTTATGTATCTGGATATAGACCCCAGTGATTCTTCTTCATAGGCCCATGCTGAACCAATGCTTCCCAGTAGAACAGAGGTACCCATTTAATGGGACCTATCAGCTTAGGAAGAAGACAGAGAGGCCTTGGGGATCTATCTGCTTTTCCATGGCTCAGTCATGACCTACAGTGATGCATTCCATCAAGTGAGCACTTTAGCCATACCCAAAAGCACTGGCTTAGACTGGGCCCATGGGGATGAATCACTGGATTCTCAGTGAAAGCACATGTTGAGACTGCCAAGGTAATTCTTAAAGTACAGTGGCCAAAGAAATGAAATCTGATTCAAGTAAAGCAAAAATCAATATCTACCTCAAGAAACCACAAATCTTGATATTTTTTAAAAGATGTGAGTGTGTTTCCCATTACTCATTCAAACAGCTGAGCTAGGTCTACATGTTATGTACTCTGGAAGGTGGATAGATTTTTTTTTTTGCTTGTCTCTAATAAATAATGACTAATGTCAGGTAAGTAAGTAAGAGGAAAAATGAGTTAATTAATTTTATTAGCAGTATTTCTCCACTGAGAAACAGTAAATTAGAAAACAGACCCCTAACCCAGGTTTTAGTATTTGGGTTTTTAAGAATAATTAAAATAATCCTATTGTATATTTATGCTTAAGAATTATGATCTATTCTTAAGTCATACAACTATCTAGCCCACTCTGGCCCTCACCAAATGGAGTTAAGGAAGTCACTGTTAATTGCATAGTTAAGATTTATCTCTACAAGAGCTTAGAAGTCTGGTCACTGTTACCACCCAAATGGCTATTTGGTACCTGTTATGTGAGATGCTGTTCTAGATGTCAGGAACTTGATGACAAATCCATTGGATAAAGCAGCTGTTTCCTTAGAGTTGGCTTCCTAGACTTACTTTTGGGAGATAGGGTCTTGGTTTGTAGCTATGGCTGATCTTGATCCCACCATGTAGAACAGACTAGATTTAAACTTGTAGTCCTCCCACCTCTGCCTACAATATGTAAGGCTATAGGTACAAGCCACCACGGATGATGGATTAATCTACCCCTTGTTGCAAAATAAGACACAAGCAAACACATATAAACATATTTTCAGGTTAGGATAAGTGATGTGAAGAAAATAAATCAGAATAAAGAAAAAGTGTGTTGTTTTGGGGAAGATTGCCAAGAAAGGCCCTTTATTACCAGGTGACTAAGTCCTCTGTACAATTATATGAAGCATACGAGCTTTAATCTGTATGAATATTTGAGGGTAGAAAGAATATACACATCAAATACTAAGCTGAGTGTTTGCTTTTCTTGAGGTTGCTGGTCTACTTTATTCTTTTACTGGCCACTGCTCTTAAGAGTTACTTAAATTTTTATCCATGTTGGAAGCATATGGTTAAGAGCAGGAAGTAAGGCAGGAGTTTAGTGCTAAAACCAGCAACGACACTCTATCGGGTGATCCTGATGGATGCAAATCTACTGGTTAGACAGCTTCAAAGCTGATGATACCTATGTAAAGACAAGAAGCTAGAGGGAAGCCTAGGGATGAGATGTCAATTCATATCAATAGGGAGATGGACAAGGACCAATGTGGGACCATTCCTAAGGCAAGGTTAGCACCCATGATTGTTGTTTCTAAGGACTGAATGTCTGCTTTACAGTTGTTTTAGGTGTGTGGAAAAGTTGGAAGTGAAGATACTGCAGTCAGGCAGCATGAAATAAAACAACTTGAACAATCCTACAAGGTTCGGTTCTAGCTTGGCTCATGGCTATAGTGGCATGGCTTCCATACTGTCAAGGGCTAGGGACAAAGCTGACTATGAGATTGGAAGTGGCCACCTTATTGCTTGAAGCTCAGTACACAGATGGGTTAAATGTTTAATCAAATTTAGCAGGAGATACGATTATTTTGGCAAAATACACCATTTTCTTGATTTTGCTCAGGTTATAGGGGCATTTTTCAGATATTGTAAATATTGCCTATCCTATACAAACCTACACATGCACACATAAATACACACACATGCACACACACGGGGGAGGGAAAGAGTATTTGTGTGTGTGTGTGTGTGAGAGAGAGATAGAGAGAGAGAGATAGAGAGAGAGAGAGAGAGAGAGAGAGAGAGAGAATGAATAACAACACAGGGCTTGAATATCACAGCTGTTTTCACATTCAATTATTTATTCACATATTCACTTAGCAAACAATTGTTGACAGTCAATTATGGTAGTTTTGAAGATACATAGATAAATCATTGACTATTGGTATTAAGAAATTTCAGCCTTCTAGGTCTAGGCTGAGGTACTAACTCCATTTCATTACTCAAAGGAAAGGTTCTTTGCTGTTCCTTGATCTCTGAATTCACATAGTTGTTCTCACCATGTTCTTACTGTTATTTTCATAATGTCTTTGCTGTCTCCTTAGACTATGTACTTTTTCTCTTTCTGTTCTTAAAACCAGACTCTTGGGCCGTATTTGAATTCCATTCTGCAAATATTTGCCACTGTGTAGATTTTTCAGTACTGTCCTTTCCCATTAAGCAGTGCATTCATATCAACCTCACAGTATACACTCACTGGGAATTTAGAGCATCCTGATCAGTGCTCAGTGTCACTCATCATCAAGAAAAGTTGAATCAGAACCACAATAAATTAGTACCTTATCTTTGTTAGAATGGGACAAGTACAAAGGCCAGATAGATGGCTTAGTGGGTAAAGGAATTTAGGACCAAGCATGAGAATGCTAATCACTATAGCCAGTACAGACTTTCAAAACACTAGAAATAGAATTACAGCACCATCCATCAATTCATCTAACGGCGATATGCATAGAGAAATTAGAGTCAGCATGTTAAAAGAACATGCACTCCCACGTTTATTGTAGGGCAGTTTTCAACAGCCAATATATGGAGTCAACCTGGGTGCCATGGACAGGTGATTGAAGAAAGAAAAAGTGTGTATATATCCAATATATATTATTCAACCATAAAAAACAATGCACTTCTGTCATTTGAAGCAACATAGATGGTCACTACACTAAGTAAAACAAGTCACATGGAAAATCAAATAGCTGTCCTCTTGTATATGGAAGCTGAAAAGTTGGTCTCAAAGAAGTTGAGAGTCAAATAGTGATTACCAGAGTCTGGGAAGGGTGCGAAGAACAAGTTAGTGTGAATAGTAAGTATGGGGTAGCAGCAGTTGGATATGAGGAATAACCTCCAATGATCTACAGCACAGTAGATCAACTGTATTTACTGTCAGTCAGAAATGAACTACTTTAAAATGGCTAGGAAAGAGGACTTTGAATGTTCCTATCACAAATACTAAGCAGCTGGGTGCTACTTATTGGTGATTACCCTGATCTGTTAACTCTACATTGCACACACTTAAAGTGTCGCCACACTATACTCCATGAATGGAAGCTACAATTAAGTGTCAGTTAAATAGGAACATGTATTTTAGGAAGAAAAAGAACGCTGCTTAGATATTCTCCCAATACATGGACTTTCTTATATGTCTCTATTACCTTCTTAATTCTGAGTCATAATTTACCTTGGGGACATTGGGAGAGACTAAGAGAAGTGTTTATTCACATCTTCCTTTCTGAGGATTTCACCTCTTGACTCTCCCTATGGGTTTGAAATGGAACCAGATAATATCTGTAATGCTAGTTGAAGTTCATAATTAATTTAAGCTTATTTAGGCTTTGTTACTTTTCTTATTCTCAATCCAGCCTCTTTAAATAAGAAATCAACTAGGTAAACATGCAAAAGTTAAACAGAAACATATATGCTTCTGACTGCCAAAAAAGTAAGAGTGTTCTTTGTCTTTCCTGTGGCTCCTGGAACAGAAGGAAAAACAAAACAAGGAGAATCAATATTTTTATTACACACCTCCTACATGCCAGAGGTTTTATGAAGCTTCTTGTGTTGATGGTATAGTGAGGAAGCAGACTTACTGAAGTTAAATCATCTCCAAACACAGCTAATAGGAAGTAATATGGGATTTGACCCAGGCTCTTCATGTTTCTATAAATGATCCCTCATCTTATATCAGACTTTGACTTGGATCTGCTGCTAACTGGCTGCCTGACCTTGAGCTCACTCGTCTCAGCTTCCATAGTTGAGAGACAGCTAGATTAGACACCATTTCCAAGCACTAGTGGGCAGGCCATGGCCATGCCTGTTTTATTTATGGCTGACATCTGTGTGCACATTGTTCTTTAGAATTGTCCTAAACTTAAGGCAATTTAAAGTAGAAGCATTGGTTAATTTCAACATTTGACCACATAAAGCTCTAAGATCTGGCTTTTTGATGGTCAACTTTTCTTGGGCTGGTATTGGTTTCTTTTTAAGACAATTTTCCAAACAGTTCATTCTTCTTGCTATTTGGAAGGCTTTGCTAGCACCTCTGAATATGAACCTCATCCAGACAGATTCACAGACCATATGAAGCTCAAGAAGAAGGAAGACCAAAGTGTGGATGCTTCAGTCCTAATTAGAAAGAGAAACAAAATAATCAAGAGAGGTAGAAGGTGGGAAGGACTTGGGAGGAAGAAAGGAGCAGGAGGGGAAAAAGGGGCAGGATCAGGTTTGGGAGAAGATGGGGAAGATGTACACAGGGTCAGGAAATTGAACAGAGGTGTGTAGCAATGGGGGATGGGAACTGGGGTAGCCACCAGAAAGTCCCAGATGCCAGGAAAGCAAGAGGCTCCCATGACCCAACATGGAGGGTATTAGCCAAAATACCCAACAAAAGGGAGATAGAACCTGTAGAGACTATATCCAGTGGATAGGCATGGCCCCCAGTTGAGGGATGGGGCCACCCACCCACCTCAAAAATATTAATCCAGATTTCCTCCTGTCAAAATGAAATTCTGGAACAAAAAATGGAGCAGAGACTGAAGGAAAGGCCATCCAGAGAACTGGATCCACCTGGGGATCCATCCCATATGCAGCTACCAAACCCTGATGCCATTATTGATGCCAAGGAGTGCTTGCTGACAGGAGCCTGATATAGCTGTCACCTGACTAATACAGATGCTTGCAGCCAACCATTGGTCTGAGCATGGGGACCCCAAAAGAGGAGTTAGGGGAAGCCTGAAGGAGCTGAAGGGGTTTGCAACCCCATAGAAAGAACAACAATATCAACCAACCAGACCCTCCCCCCACCCCCCAGATACCCCAGGGACTAAACCACCAACCAAAGAATACACATGGAGGGACCCATGGTTCCAGCCTCATATGCAGTAGAGGATGGCTTTATCTGACATCAATGGGAGGGGAGCCCTTGGTCCTGTGAAGGCTAGATGCCACAGCATAGGGGAATGCTAAGATGGTGAGGTGGAAGTGGGTGGGTGGCTGAGGAGCACCCTCATAAAAACAGGGGGAGGGGGCATGGGATAGGGAGTTGACAGATGGGAAACTGGGAAGGGGAATGACATTTGAAATGTAAATAAACAAAATGAGCAATAAAAAAAGGAAAAGACTACAACTAAACAATAACTGCAAGTTCTTAGAGAAAAAGATAAAATTAATATTATATGCTGCATGTAGCTAATCATGAATAAAGTATAATACTAACTTAAAAAACAAAAACAGAAGTGGGCTTGGCCTTCTGAAAAGCAATATAAAATTAAACAGCCACTTTATCTTAAAACATCTCTGTGCTGCCCATTTCTTAAAATGAATCAAGAGATCAGCTGAACAAAAGATTAGAGAGTTGATGTGAGATTCAAGGGTTAATGTCTATTTCAGGAAGATGACTTGACACAGTGCCCTGATAATGTACAGTGACCAAAGCACTTTAGAAATTAATGGGAAATATTAATGGAATATCTGCTATCGATCATTTTGGATTTCTGTGACCAAAGAACTACATTTGTATAACTAGATTGCTCAATTGCAAAGCAACATTGGGTTTCAGACTCCAGAAAGAGGAATTAGAGGAAATGAGCAATGACCTTTGTACTAATGGAAACAGAATCAGCAGCTCTGGGCACGTCTTGTTTCACATTGTTCTTAATTGGGTGATATCACAGAGGCAATGAGAAACAGTATTTGATACTGATGGAAATTGCTCTCACAGAAGGGAGAATTTTGACACCATTATTCCAAAGTTTTCTAATTTGAAAATTTCTGGACTATATCTTCTTTTACTAAAGCATATTTTTATGTACTAATATTCAGAGGTGACCAATCCAACAAATGTCTAAAGCTGATCTATAAAATTTCACTGTTCTTGGAACTTGATGACATGAAAATTCAGGTCATCTAGCTATGCACATGAAAAAGATAATTGGTTGGGGTCCTAGAGCCTCAGTCCCAAATGTCAGACAAATTTGAGAGCTGTCAGAATCATGCAGAAGATACAAATAGGGTTGTCAAAGGCCCTTCAAAAATTATCCTTTATCTATCAACTATTCCGAGTTACAGGGAACAGAAAGCCCTGGAAAAAACCATCCTAGAAGGGTTACACAATAACTCTAACTTAGCAGCATTGGCAGGAAGACAAACAGAAGGATTTTAGAGCTGTGACTAAACAGAAGCTGGACCAGATGATGCTGAAAAAAAAAAAAAAAAAAAAAAAAAAAAACAACTAGCCAAGAACAGTGTCTGCTGCTCTGTATTCAGTGTATTGTGGAGGGGTCCATCCTGTGGGTCAAGGCTTCTGCTTTGCACCCTTACTTCTTATGTGATACAGAGGAAGGAGGAAGGATACAGAGAAACAGATTTCTATGTTAAGTTTACTATTATAGTTTTCAGGTTATTATTTTCTTATTTTTATTTATTGTATTTTAACTGCTATACTGTTACAAGATTATGCCCAAAATGAGGTAGTTTTGGCCACAGAGTAAGACTCAGGTGTGTCTGTTATGCATATATATGTATATGTGTATGATGTATGTACACATATATATGTGTGTATGGTGTATGGGCATATGAGCATATGTATATATATATGAATATATATGATATGTGATACATGTATGTATATGCATATATGAATACACACTGTGCAGGCATGTATGTGAGAGAATGAAAGTTAATAGTAATGTTTACAAATACCAAGAAGTAATTAAAAAGAAGAAACATTAAAATTTTGATTTGATTTGACTATGTGTTATAACACTGATCAGTCATTTTTGTGAGCTAACAAGCATTTGATACTAATTTGTTTGCAGTATAATAAAAATTATGCACTGCATTAAAATATCCACCTGATTAACTCTGTTACAGGCTTTGTTTGATTACAACAATAACCTCTATACACCTCTATACTCATATATTCCATCTTTATAATTTGTTTCTCATGAAGTAATTTACAATAATCTGTGGAAATATTCCTGTTAAAAGGGTCAAATTAGAAATGTGCAGATAGGTGAATGTATAGAGCAGAGAACAGACAAGGAAAATGGGGATATTCTTACTCTGGCCAACACAACACAAGCATTTAGAAATTGAATTATTTTACTCTAGTTTTTGAGAGTATAATATAGATCATTTTGCTCTTCTCTTTTCTCCCTCCAAACCTCCCCAAATACCCCTTCTAACTCTTTTTCAAATTCATGGCCTCTCTTTTTCATTAATTGTTTTTACATATATATATATATATATGTTCCTAAATATAACCTCAGTTTGTGCAATGTTACTTGTATGTATGTTTTCAGAGTTGATCATTTGGTATTGGATAACCAGTTGGTATTCTCTTCCCTGGAGAAATTGTTTCTTCCTTGGATGCCAGTGGTTCTTTGTGTAGGATTGAGGCTTGTGGGCATTTTTCCATCCATCTTGACAGTCGATTGTTGTCCTTATTCAGCTCATAGTTAGGCAATCATGTTGATGAGACGTCATAGGTGTAACTTCCAACATTCCTCAAAGACACATTCTCACAGCAAACTCACTCATCCTCTAGTTCTTTAAATCTTTTCTGCCTCCCCTTCTTTGGCCTCAGGTGCAGAAATTGGGTTACAGACTGTTCTCCACAACTCTGTATTTTTATTGGTTATGACTTTCTATAATGGTCTCTGTTGCAAAGAACTTGTTGAGAGTTGAGGGCTACATTTATCTGTGACTATAAGGGCAAATAGGTTTAGTAAAGTGCTGAATAAAGGTTCTCCCCCAAGACCAATGACTTCACTAGCTCCAGGCAGTTGGCTAGGTTTCTAGTGTTGAGTGGGTCTTAAGTCAAATTAGCTGTTGGTTACTTTCAGGGTATGAATGGCACTAGTGTACTCTTAGGATTATGGTGTCATGTTGGTTGTTGTTGTGGTTCATAGGTATCATATCTGGGTAGGTCTGTTGATTTCTTCCTTCTTTTGGAAGCTCCCATAATGCTTTCTGGTACCTTGGGAAGGAGGCTTTCAGGTTTTCCCTACAAAATGCTTGTCTTGCTTGTTGTATATTTTATTCTCTTCTATCTTTTACATTAAATTGACTTCATCATAGGAAGATTTCAACTTCCATTAGAATATCTAGAAACCTTCTCAGTCATACACCAAAGGTTCTTCAGAATCAAGAAAAAAAGATGACCCATTAGAACAAGAGGCCTGGTCTGGAAGAGAAGAGTAATGGCCTGGTCATATATTATTCATATTTTTCTAGATTGGTCATTGATTTGTATATAAATGCCCTAAACCATTTATGAGTAGATAAGCAGAGAGGTAAGAGAGTGGACAGAATGGAAGCAAAGAGGAGAAGCCAGTGCTACTGAGAAGGGATCCTTGAGTACTTCATGACCCGTCCATATTCACAGTTCCTCAGAGGGTCAGGAATTGTATATGTGTGTTCTATTCACATTGATTTCTCTTTTCTAGATTTATTTTTATTTTACGTGTATGAGTTTTTTGCTAGCAAACATGTGTGTATACTGTATACCTACCTGGTGTCTGTGGAGGCTAGATGAGGCTGTTGAATCCTCTGCAACTGGAGTCTCAGATAACTGCTAGTCACTGTGTGAGTAAAGCTAATGGTGACCAAAGCTAATTACATTGCGAGAACAGCCAGTGTTCTAGCACCTGCTCTCTGTACATTGTGGTGACCTCACATTAAATGTTAAGAGAAGTTCAAAACTCATAAAATGATGCTAGAGAACCAGAGGAAAAAGGTAATCTCCTGGAGTGGGTAGGGAATATGGCTGAGTGGTGATAATTTCTGTGGTACAGAGGATACAGAACAATAGCAATAAATGCCTAAAATAGTTGTCCAAGCTCAAAGAGGCAGAAAAGAAATGTGTGAAAGATGCTTTCAGTTCTGTTAAATAAGCTTATGGAAGGGCTACTTTGGGAAACCAGTATTCAAATTCTTTGTTCTAGATGAGTGACAGGGTAAATGGCTATTTCCTGAAAGTATATCAATGTCCCACTGTACTCAGGCACTCTTGTTATAAAGAAAATATTAGCTGAATCAAACTATGCACAATGCCATTCTTGATGCTGCCAGGAGGTTCTTATCTTGTCTCAAATGGATAACAAAGTCCCCAGACCATCACTATACTCCTATGGTACTCTGAGTAGCTGTTACCTTGAAAACTAATTTGTAATGATACTAGCCAGTTTTCAAAGTCTACCAATGCCCGAATGACTTATCCAGAGACTGTGATTTAATAAGTCTGGGGTAATGTCTAACACTACATTGTCCAGCATTTCCCCAAAGATAGTCCACAGTCAAAGTCAAATTTGGTAGATGGAGCAGGAGATGTGAATTCCTGATGCTGGCTTTTGGACAAAACACTGAGCATGAACTATACCTGATACAGAATAGAAATACCTTTTGGAAGGCATCTCACTTCTTTGGTCTTTTATTAGCTACTTACAGAAAGTAATAAACCTACACTCAGTTATTAAGAGACTGGTGACAAGCATCAGGGATTGAACACCTACAGGCTTAAGAAAGGTGAATTTCACAGGAGGCTTCAAGGATGGAATCTTACCCCAATGCACAGGTGAAAAGATAGAGGAGGTAGTTGAAGAACAAAAAAAGAGAACCTCTCGCAATATCCTTACTTTTGTTTTTTCTTTTATCTTCCTCCTCCACTGTAGTTTTCTAGAAAGAATGGGACTGTCACTGAATATGGAAAGCTAAAAGTGAAGATTTAGGAAGCAAGAGCTATAAATATGGAGGTAAAAGGCACAAGCTGAACCTGTCATCTATTTAAAGACCTTAAGTTCAGAGTTGTGCCTGGAAAACATGCAGTTCAGAGTTAATGAACGGGTAAAGTGGACCCTTGGTTGCTTAGGTCATCCATCACTCTCGGGCATACAAGGTCACAAAACCCCAAGTATTATTTATCTTCCACTCAATAAAGATGAAATTAGAAATGTAGAAATACTTACCATTGAGTTCTAATGGACTGTCTTGGAGTCTTTGCTTAATGTTATTAGTTCCTTACATCCTATATTCCAGAAAACCTCATGATGGAGGCTGAATTGATTTCCTTTGTAGACACTGTCAAGCTTTCCAAGATGGATCATCTTATTCTTGCCCCTGCATATTCATGGGTAAACTTATTAAAATATTTGTATGCATATTAAAATATGAAACATGACAAAAAAGAAAATATGCAGGTCCTTTAACTAGCCAATAACATCTAGGGCAAATTTATTTAATTTTTTAAATGTTAGTTTTCCTGTGTAGTAAAGAGGTAATTATTTCTATCTCTTTAGTTCATTTAAAAGATTAAATGTGAGCTTAACAATGTCATCCAGTAAGCAGGATTCAATAGGATAATATTAGAAACAATTTAATATTCCTGCAAGATTGCTTTTTAAATCTGGTCAACTGAAATATCCCTTTCTGTCTCTCAACAGTAACTCAGGTGAATTCATAACTATTCTTCTCACTTGACATTTAAATACAAGCCTCATCTTGAGAAATTTAGTTCAGTCCTACATCAGTGTTTCAATTCTTTCTATAGTTGTCTGCCATCTAGAGAGAAGGCTGTCCTTTCCTCCTCCCACCTCTCTCTAACTTCTGAGAGTTTCAGCACTGTGTGGAGAGAAGAAGGGAAGGGGTAAATATAGTTACTGCTTCAAGCAACAAGGGTTAGGTTTCTCTGTGACAGAGGTTCAAATATTGGGAGTATTTTAGGGGTTAATTTGGGGGACTCTTTAAGGCTCCAAAGAAATAACTAAAGAAGAAAATTAATTATCTTGTAAAGCTCCCTGAATTACTCATCTCTGAATGTAAACAAAGGCCACACTGACAAGTTTCCTATAGATGTGGAGAAAACATTTGCCTTTTCTTTATAGAAAAAAAGGAGCCTATTAAGGAGTTCAGATACAAGAAGTTCATTGTTTGGATGCCTGCCTCTCTTTTGCAGATTTAGAAAATTATGGTAAAATAAGCATAATAAGAACTTTACCCTTTTAACCAATTTTTTGGGGAACAATAAAATGTCTTGAAGAACATTCAAAATATTGTACAACCTTTCCTCTGCCTGAATTTCCCAGGCCAAACTCTATATGCATTAAACATGCTCTTCTTTTTACCCAAATCAGCTCTTAGCCACAGAATTTCTAATTATTATTTTCTGAATTTGTCTACTAACATAAATAGAGCCATGTGATATTTGTTGTTTCATGTCTGGCTTATTTCACTTAGCATATTATCCTCATTATTAATTCAAGTCATAGCATTTACCAGGACTGCCTTTTTTCAAAGACAGAATAGAATTCCATTGTCAGTTGCTTCCATCTTTTGAAAACAATGAGCAATATTACTATGAACATGGTATCTATATTGCATATGTATAACATATTCTCTTTATTCATTCAGTCAGCAATGGTCATTGGGTTGTTCTTACCTTCACTGCCTCTTAAATGCCATATTTAGATAAAAGTTCATGCCATAGGCATTCAACAATTTTTAGAGACATTTTGTCAGTGATTTCTTTCTCTGGTCCATCACTCTCTCTAGTCTCCATGTTGTTGACCAACACTGAGGAAGTGGGTTTGATCTGTGTTTTCTGGGAAACATTTGTCCTTAGGAAAGTCCTTGGGAATTCACTCTCCAATCAGCAAAAATACCGTAAACCAGATAAATTGATACTTTACCTGATTTGTCTGTCAAAATTCGGGTGCCTAGGTAAGGACATTGAGAACTGGGGCCTGCCAAACAGGTCAGGGCACAAATATCTATGCAACTTTTTTCTTGGATATGGTTACCACGTAGTGGATAGACCCTGACTTGGCTTAGTTGCCCCCAAACCCAAGAACAGCTTCTGTTTTTCATTGTCTCATATTGCTTAAATGAAGCATATTTTTACCACCTGCAATCAAATCACTGTGGTTTTGTAATTTTTTTAAAAAAAACTCTTTTACTATCAGGTTTTACCTCCTATGCATCTATCAGTTTTTCTCTTGTGATTCTTTAAGGGCTTTTACCTGTTTACCTGTGTTCTCCTCGGATTCTTTGAGAATGTTATTTATGTCCTTCTTAAAGTCCTCCATCATCATCATTAAAAGTGATTTTAGGTCTGACTCTTGCTTTCCTGGTGATATGGGGAGTTCAGGACTTAATGTGGGAGAACTAGGTTCTGATGATGACATGTGTTCTGGGTTGCTGGCCCTTGTATTCTTGTGCTTGCCTTTTGCCATCTGGTTCTCCTTGGTGCTACCTGTGCTGTCTCTGGCTGGAACCTGTCTTTCCTATTCTCTTGGTTGTGTCAGAACTGTTTAGGTTGGGTGTCGCTGCTGAGGTTAGAGCTAGGGCCCAGGATCTGCTCAGTGCTTTGGTCCGGACCTGAAGGAATCAGTGCTCTGGGCCGGGAGTGAGTTCCTGGATCCCTGTGGGACCTGGTTACTCCCTGTTTGGGGCAGGTGTTGCTGCCTCCTTGCTTAAGAAGCTGCTCTGGTTAGAGCTCCTGGGAGCCACGCTTCCTCTGGGTTCTGTGAGATTGGGTGCAGAGTTGCCGCCCGAGATCTGCTGAGCGCCCAGGCCCAAACTGGAAGGAACCAGTGCTCAGGGCCAGGAGTTTGTACTTGGGTCCCAGTGGGTCCCGGTTACTCCCTATTTGGGGCAAGTGTTGCTGCCTCCTTGCTTAAGAAGCTGCTCGAGTTAGAGTTCCTTGGAGCTATGCTTCCTCTGGGTTCTATGAGATTGCGTGCAAGATTGCTGCCCGAGATCTGCTGAGCGCTCAGGCCCAAACTGGAAGGAACCAGTGCTGGGGCCCGGAGTGAGTACCTAGGTCCCAGTGGGTCCCAGTTACTCCCGGTTTGGGGCAAGTGTTGCTGCCTCCTTGCATAGGGAGCTGCTTGGGTTAGAGCTCCTAAGAGCCCTGCTTCCCCTGGGTTCTGTGGGATTTGGTGTAGAGCTGCCGCCTGGGATCTGCTGGGAGCTCCGACTCAGACCGGAAGGAGCCGGCGCTCTGGGCCAGGAGTAAATCCCTGGGTCTCAGTGGGTCCCAGTGGGTCCCAGTTACTCCCTGTTTGGGGTGGGTGTTGCTGTCTCCTTACCTGGGTCAGAGCTGCTGGGTGCCCCACTTCTGCCGGGTTTTGTGAGGTTCAGTGCAGAGCTGCCGCCAGGGATCTGCTCCGTGCCTGGGCCCAGACCGGAAGCTCAGTTTTTCTTTTTTCAAGGCCTTAGCCTACAACCCTCAAGGCTAAAGGGACTGTGCATCCCAAACTATGCCCTTTGAAATTCACTTCAGTGCTATTCTCCACACTGGCTCCAATGGGAAACCCGGGGAGTTTAAGTTTGACTTACCCATTCAGTCAGTTATAGTGAAAAACACTCATGGCACTTAAGGTAGTGCTACACAAAACCACAGTGCAAATGTCAACAGACTAGGCATGATCAGACTTTTTCAGAAGAATAGAATGTGCCCAGCATAATTCTCACCTTAGAGAGTGGATACATTTGCTCCTCCAAGGCATCTAGAGAATTCATTCTGTTTGGTTGACTGATTCTCATCCTAAACTGCTTCAGTATTTCAATCTCCTTCATTTTACAGGAATTCATCTCCCCTGTGTACCAATAGTTTAGTAGTTTATGACTTTTGGTCTTTCTTTCTCTGACTTTTTTTTTTGGTAACACCTAAGAAGGATGTGTTTAAAGATGGTTCAGCATGGGTGGTTACTAGGCTATGCTCTTCTGCTCTCCTCTGTGAGTCAGTCATTGAACTCCACAGCTAGCTTCTGTCTTCACTCATTGCTCTGCTTCTTTATAGTAAATAGGTCAATACCCAGCATTGAATACCTCATCTCTTCTGGCTATTGGACTCTTTATTGGTCTATTTTAACCATGAAAACTGGAGGCATGAAGAGCCCCTTGTCAATAATAATGATATCAGTACCATTTACTGAGTGTCTGTTTGTTCAGGGCCTTACACAGGAGAAATCTTAAGCTTTGCCTGAAAGATGGGATTTTCTTAGCCCTCTTATAGGTGGGGACACAGATTCATGGAAGAGGCTTAGAGGTCTGCTTTAAAATCACTGAGCCAAAAAACAATGCTTTTGAGCTTCTGAAATTTCAAAAATGTAAGTGTGTAAAGTGCAATTAGTAAGGACTGGACCTTTTTTAAAATTCCATAGAATCCTGATAGTACAAAGCCCAAAGTAGGGGAATAGGTTCTCTTCGTGAGGTTGTTCTCTAGAACCTTGTAGTGCTTTTTTATCTTCATCTCTGAAGCCAGACTGGATGATCTGGATCTGTCTCTACAGATATTGTATACAACATTCTTCATGTGCCGTTCTGCAAAAACCACAGTGGTCAGCTGTTACCCCGTGTCTTACTTCTTGTAGAGCCCCAGTTACCCAGGATGCTATTTTATAAGCTTTATTTCCACAGACTATCCAGATGGAAATTTAGAAATCTCCCTGACAGAAAAGAATTGATTTCAGAAAATAATTAAAATCAGTTAGTGACTGGAGTCTCACAGTAGGGGGAAACATTCCTACTCTGTTTGGAAACACATAGGAGTACCTGTCAAAATTTAAAATGACTTACATGCAGGTTGTTTTGGAGTCACAACAGCTGACTCAAGAGAAGAAAATGTGATTTGTCTCATGTGCATGTGTCATTTGCCATAAAACTGTCCCTTACCTAGGTTTTCCTGAGAGTAAGTGACACCTCCTAATCACTGCCCAGTGCTGTAGTTTCCTCGTTTGCTTCCCCTGACTTTCTGCTGATGCATGCTTCCATAACTTCCCACTCTGCTTTTCATTTGGACAACAAGAAAATATAGCATCAGCATACAGAATGTCTTCAAGACACCTGTTAGATTTGCCCACTAAATGATGGCCTTCTTTGAGGTAATGTCCCAGAACCCCAAAGCTTTCCTGAACCCGTTTTCCCACAGCACAGAAGATCTGCTGATATTTAGCCTTAAGTATCTGCTCTGAGTGACAGGCCACTGATTTCCAGGGCCTGCTCCTAAAATTCCTTATGTCTGACCTTCATCAACTTTGGAATTTCTTTGTGCCTTTTCCCTTGGTGTCCAGCTTATTATCGATTGTTCTTATGCTCCACTCAATTCCAGGGGCTGGCTTGATGAGCACCAGTTGTCAGGCATCTTTCCCAAGGGTGTTCCTTGTTCCTTTTTCCTTGGACTTCATCACAGAGCCCAGAGTTCTATCTTCACAGGATATGACTTTGTTTAATTCCAAATCATACTCCTTCTCCCAGATGTCTCAGAGAGGAAATTTTTCCCTACTATCAAGTACCTCTAACAAGTGATACCCTCATTTGATATTGTAGTTCCTGTAATACCTATCGTATTCCCTTTAACTTAAAAATGTAATAGATTATAATAGATACAATTATGAGATATACAGGAATGCCGTGATATAGATAGAATGGAATAACTGGTTCAAGCTAATCACTGTAGTTACTATGTTAAATACTTATTATTTATGCTTTTGTTTACCTTAAACTTCACACCCTTTGACCTGCATCTTCCTCACACTTTTTGCTTCCTAGCCTTTGGTAACCACAATGCTACTCACACTCCTTGCTACTCTGTTTCCATCAGTGCAGATGGTTTAAGTGTGAGCATGCAGTTTTATTTCTGCCTAGGATACTGCTTTGCACATAGCAAGTTTTCCATCAACATTCAACTTAATTTAACAAATGGTCACTAATTTGAGTTGAAACTGGAATTTACTGTAAGAATATACTACTAAGTGAGGGATAAAGAAGATTCTAGAAAGAAAGAGGGAACTGTAAATCGGCAATATCAATATAAGTCACATAGCATGGGAATGATTTTGAACCTGTTTACAACTGGAGATGGGAGGATTAAGAGACACGAAGTGTGACACAGTCTTAGTAAATGGTGTTAATGTCTTTTTCATTCATAAAATTTGTCTTTAGCTAGAGAATCACTTTATTAGCCATATAAAAGGATTTTCTCACCAATGATGCACCCCTTTTTTTCATTTGTACGAGTTTTCAGGATAAGGATGGGATTGACAGTTTAATACTAGACAGTGCAGCTATTAAAACTTAGAAATTAAAAATTACTTTCTTGGGCTTCCTATCATAATTCTAAACCATGCTGAAGGGCAGGACACCAATGTATGCCCTGGTTTTTGTATAGCCTCAGAACATATACCTAGACAGGCAGACCATTTAGCACTTTATCAAATTGTCATTCCCTAAACAGTGAATGGAGATGAGGACAAGCTGATTTTCTATTAATATATGTTCCATATTGAAAACTTCTTTCACTGAATCATCCCTGCAGGTCGAGTCAACACTGTGAGAATAACTGTACACAAACACTTCGTATGTGTGTGTTCTCCTTCCCACTATCCTTTGCAATTCCCTTGGACAGAAATGTGTTTCTTGGAGACATATCAAAGAATCTGAAATATATAGAAGATGACATTCCCCCTACTTCCATTTTTCACACCTCACTGTCATGCATGATGACATTTTAAAATTCTGCTGACTTTGAAGGTTGACTTCACCTCAGTGTCAGAGCATTCACATCTATAGCTGCTATAAGTGACTTACAAAATATTTCAACAGAAACACACAATTCTAGCAATGTTCCTTGACAACACCATCTAGATTAATGGCAATATGCATTTCCCAGCCTATGTGGGAGGTCATGTATGGAAGCTTTAATTCATTGGCTCCAAATATATATTTTATAATGTATTAGAGTCCATGGTAGATCAACAGCTTGGTGACTGCTTGGCCTGACTCTTGAGTGTGGCTTTAACACAGAGTTTTTCATCAATACCCTCCCCTCTTATGGTTTGGTATTCTGTTTTTCCACTTAACACTTTGTCTTTTTCTCTCCATGACCCACAGTGCCTCTTAGATATCTTAGTAATTCTGTCATATATTCTCCTAAAAATAATCTCATAGAGTCAACCTATTTTGTCTCCACACCATCACAAATTGAAAACTGTCTTCACTCCTCACATCTACTTTTGAGGCCATGGCATCCTGTCTATATTATCAGGATTAACTGACCAGTATAAAAAAAAATCATAGCCACCAGTTGAACAGTGTTCTCTGGTTATAACATAGGCATTGCAATCTTGAGCAGAGCTGTTACAATCACATACAAAAGATATTCAAGAAAATTACACAGGTTGACATCTCCTCATAGGAGAAGATGATGAAGGTCATTAGACTCTTCCTCAGATTCTACCCCCAAGTGTCCTACTCCCAGCTGTGTGTAATTCTTTCCCAAGTAGTCATGGATTGTGTTAAAAGGTGTAGACAGTGGAATGTTAACTAAAGAGGGAACTGTATCTGCGCAAATAAGGGAAGCCATCACCCATGCTAGGAAGGACCTTTTAGTGATGTGAATATTTGGGGTCACCCATTCTTCTATAAGTAACCCTTACATATGTTCCTGTAAGTAAACCCAATAAATCTGGCCTTAGGTGAAATGACCTCTTTAGTCTGTCACTACTGCCCTATTGGGTGTGAATACATGTTTGTTTGCATCTTCCTAGAAGTTGGTATAACACCACCCACTTCAGTAACAACTATCTATAGGTTGGCTGAGTCAATGTGATTCCCCGTTATGGGACTTCAGCATTGAGACAGCTCCAGTTCAATGATCACAGACACTAGTAATAGAGCAGGTTGAATCTCCAAGTATTGTCTCCAAGTGGGGTATATACAAACAGAAGAAACCAGTCTAAGAGAATAGAAAGAAACCTGGAGAGAGCAGAGGATATAGGACTAGGGCTGTAACTTCATGGTATAAGACTTACTTAGCCCTAGTTTGCATAAGGTTCATCCTTTACTATCAGCACAAAATGAGGGAGAACAGCATGATTCCTCAGAAGATGGTGAGTTCTGAGTTTTGAATTTCAGCCTGTCCTGGTTTAGCTCAGACATACTTCATTCCTTGTCTTTAGATGGTCCTGAAAGGATCGCCCTTAAAAATAGCAATTCCTTTTACCTATGCTGCCCTGAGGCAATTTCTGTTCCTTTCAACAAAATGTCCTTTCACCAAAGCCTCTTTCTTCTCTCTGCCATCCTGGAATCCAGGGCTCAGCCTTTCTTCTCCACATCTCATCCACCCTGTCAGAAGCTGCCATTTGACATGCTGGGAGCAGTGACAGTGGCTCACTTGTCTACTTTATAAATCAAGGTAATTAATGAGCACTGCCTCAACAGGCAACCTTCAAAGCCTCAGTAGCTAAGCCAGATAAGGTATACTCCTCCCAAGACCCAATGGCAGTCAGGTTGCTGCCCTGCATCCAGAAGCTATGCCATCTCCAATAAGTGATTTTTAAAGTTGTTGAGGAAGGAAAGACAAGGTGGCATTGGGTTGGGTGAGACATTTGCCACTTCCATTCAGCTCATAATCCATTTAGCCTCAGCATTTGGTTTCACTTTAATTGTATTGAAGTCTGAAAAGAATGCAACTGTAGAGGAGAACATGGAACATGGGTGACTAGCCGTGTTTATGCTGGACTCTTGTTTGCCTACTGGGTTCAATGACTTGGCTAGATCTGCAGATAATTGCCTATGGAGGAGCTTGAAGGGAAAGACATATTTAAGAGAAATTTAGACAGTGTAATTATTCAATTGTTCACAGATGGAAGGTAGGGGAAGCCTAGTAGGTAAGCAGGGTCACAAGTCATTATGATCAAATATCTTCATCAGACCTAATGAAGCTAGACTTCTAGATGTCCCGCACACTTTACTAATTATTCTAGAATCAACAATCTCTCCACAGTGTTTGTTAAAAGAGAAAATTAAAGGAAACCTAGTTTCTAGTTGACTAGAAACCTAGTTGACTTTGTTATTCTAGAATAAAGATGGTTCAGAATGTACTGCTTTGTTACAAAGGTAGGTTCTATGTCCACAGAGAAAAGTAAGTAACATATAAAAAGTTGAAGTTTAGAAATAGCTCCATCTAAGCAAACTGTTTAGTAGTTGCCTTATCTGAACCAGATCTGAATGGTTAATTGACTGCCTGTGATTGACTGATGTCCTTCTGCTGTGATTGGCCAAGATTCATCTACTTGTAATAGAAGACTTCTGTCTTAGTTACTGCTCTATTGCTGTTAAGAAACACTTTGACCCATGACAATTCTTAGAAAAGAAAGCATTTAATTGGAGCTAGCTTACAATTTTGGAGGTTTAGTTAACATGGTGGGGAGCATGGTGGCATGCAAGCAAACATGTTTTGGGAGAAGCAACTTAGAGTTCTATATCTGGATCTTCAGGCAGCAGGAAAAGAGAGACACTGAGGCTGGCTTGGGCTTTTGAAACCCCAAAGCCCATTCCTGATGACACACTTGATATAACAAGGTTACATATACTCAAGGCCACACATCCTAGTCCCTCTCATGTAATGCCATTCCCTAATGACCAAGCATTCACTATTCAAACTACTACTGTGACTATACTTACACATTGAGTTCACTATGTATGGAGAAACAGACAAGCATAAATTATGCAGCTTTAGAGTAGACTTCATTCTAATACACCTTGTAACCTTGTTTGAGCTGTGCAGTAGAGGGGGACTCTTAAATTTTGAATAGCTGTTGATCAGGACAGGAGAGAAAATTGTTATGAAGGTTGACTCTTTTCCCAGAATTGAAATCCCAGTTCTGCTATTCAGTTGGCTCTTAAGGTTGGGGCATAAGGTATTTATCCTCTTGATAATTCATTTTCCTCTTTTGTAAAAGAATAATAATAGTAACAACAACAACAACAATAATAATAATGATACTTATGTCTTTGTTATAAGGATTAAGTAGATGAACCCATGTCAAATGCTTATGGTAATGTTGGACACCTACATTATTGTTATTTAAAGCTGCTGTGTTAGGAAACTGAATAATTATTCCACTTCTACGTAGAACATAACCCAAGGCATTCTATAAAATCCAAGTCATGATCATGTAAGAACAGCATTTCTCAAATTCTCAGTTGATTAGGCTGGTGACAGCATTCACCCATTCAACACTAGCACTTGCTCTGCTCTGGTGGCTAGTCTACCTGCTTTCCTTTGGTATGTTGAGTGATGTCTGCTCTTCTACCCTGGTCTGTATTGTTCCTTCTGCCCCGTGTGGAGGAAGGATCTGTCTAGGGGCCAGCAGTCTCTCCATGTCCATCCATTCCCTCTTATTTCTCAAGAACTTTCTTCTTCTATACCCCTCATCTTTAGGACCATTAATTTCCCAGGACGCGTCCCCATCTATGCTTCTATCAGCAAGAAAGTAATGTGAAAATAACTAGCTTCAGAGAAATGTATTTTTCACCCTAGACCAAACATTTCCTCTGGCTATTCATCTTTTTATCCTTTGTTGTTGCCCTTTTCATCAAGTTGCCCATATAAATTGTGTCTACTTCTAATCTTCCTAGTTACAGACCATGAAAGCTTTTGTCTTTGCCACATACACAGTTGAAATACTCACCGCAGCCTCAGTGTTGGGATGTCTAATGTCCAGTCCCATGCAGCACACATGGCAAATGTCCTCTGTGCAGAAGTTCTTCTTTTCCTTGGTTTCTAGAGCAGACCTCCAGTCTGCTTGTATCTTCCATCACTGCTCACTCCATTCCAGGTACCTCTGTGGAATCACTTTCCTCTTTCAAAATTCTGGGTGACACAGGAGTAAGTGAGGGCTCAGTCCTTAGGTGTCTCCTATATTGGGTCTGGTGTGTGTATGTGTGTGTGCATGTGTTACTTGTCTGCCTGTATGGTATGCATACATTTAGAGGGCAGAGGATGATGGCTGTCACTCTCTGCCTTATTGTCCTGAGACACAATCTCTCACTGAACTGTAAAGTTGCCTTTTTCAGCTAAGCTAACTGACTAGTGACCTCTCAGAATTTGTTTGCCTTCACTCCCAAGTACTGAGTTTATAGACATTAGCTAGTTCTGAGGAATCCCTTATCTTGTTCTTCTGAGGCTAAAGTTACAAGCAAGCTACCCATTTTGCATTTATATTGGTGCTGTGCACCTGCACTCAGATTCTTTTGCATATACATCAATTGCTATAATCACTTAATCATCTCTTTCACCCTGGTCAGGATACATTTTTATCATTAAAAAAAATTTTTTTTTATGTGTGTATGTTTCTCTGTATGTATGCCAAATGAATGTCAACCACCAACATGAGTGCTGGGAATTGAACTCTGGTCCTCTGGAAAGAGCAATAAGCCATCTTAACCACTGAGCCATCTCTCCAGTGCCCCCACCCCATATTAAGAGCAAGTAAAGTCCTATGTGAATGTTTGTTGTTGACATGGGCCTTGTCAAGTACCAATGTCTCAGTCCCATGGGTAGCAAAGTCTTCACCAGGTAAGGCTCAGAATGATGGCAAAGCCTCACTCTGGTTTGAGATCAAATGTTGGTAGTGTGTGTAAGAAATGTCTACCGTAGCTTTCTTCCTATCTGCAAGCCTCGTTTACTGTCTCAATACTGTTCTCTTACAGAGATTGCACCTTCCAAGATTAGTTAACCATGCCTCCTTGCTCACCTGTATAAAATAAACTCACCTCTTTGGTTTTCTGCATACAAGAACCCTACTTCCTTGTTTACTTGTATATGACAACATACAGAGGATTCAGGACTACTAGGGGTCTCCATTTGACAGCCCATTCTACCCAATCCCAGATTTTCTGTGTTTGTATTTGTCTGTCTATCATTTCTTTCTTCTCTCATTGCTTTTGGGACTCATGTCATGAAAAGGATTCAGCACCAACCCAGAATATTTCAACATGGAAAGTCTAAATATTTAATTCCACTAATGACTAAGTCAATGCCTATGTCTCCCTCCCTTAGTTCAAATGTATGTTTCTTAGTACTATCCTGCACCACTTTAAAATACCCATTCCCCTTCCCCCTGCCAACTCTGCTTTACTATTTTTATCATGACACTTATCAAATATTTATGCATTATGTGCCTTTTTCTCATGCCCTTGGATAGTATCCATATATGTAGAGAATTTGTCTTATGTGCCACGGCATGAATGACTTGTCCTGTGTCATCTCTCCCTGGGACTTTCAACCAGTTCTTCTTGTTAAGTTCTTATTCTTAAGGCCTCTAGTTACTTTTCATTGCCTTTGGGAAGTCTTCTCCAGGACAAGCCCAGTCACCATTTCTATGCTTTCATTGAACATTATTTACAATCCTTAGCATGACACACACTACCGTACATGGCAATTGTATTCCAGCTGGGTAGCCCATAATCCAGGCTTCAGTTTCTTGCCTGTGCTTTGCCTCTGAGCCATTTGCCCAGGATGAGAACTTCATTTCTGCTGTAGAAGACACTGTCCCCCTCTTCCCATGGTGTCAGGATGTTACCTTTACATCCTTCTCCTGCTATAGTGGGCTAGCCCCATTTCAGGCCCTCCTTGATAGAGCTCATGCATCCTGCCCCTAAAGCTCTGCTCCCATCCACCATGTATGGCAGCCACCATGTATGGCAGCCACCATGTAAGAAACTGCAAACTGTCAGTTGCTTGGCACTGTGCAGGGCAGAAGAATTGCTCGGATAATAACATGTGAGTTGGATCAGAACAGAGCCACATGGTAGTTATCTTTTTTTTTTTTTTTTTTTTTTTTTTTTGTCCATCAACTTTTCTATTATCCTCACAACTGAGCATGAAACATTCATTGGAATACATCCTTATTGAATTAAGTCATGAAAATACATTGGCATTAATAACATGAAATTCTAAGGCACTGGGGATAATAAAAACAACATTGCATATGTAATATGTCGCAGGATATTTTTATGCAGTAGCTTCATGCATTTTATTGTTGTTAATTACTGACTCAGCAAGTGAGAGACCAGGGCATTGTACCTTTGAGCTATAGAACCACCTTTATTTGGTACTTATATGATTATCCAGAGGAAATAATTTGATTGGTTATTGCTAACAGAGTTTAGTTTGAGGCAAAATAGAATGTCTGTTGGCAATGACTAAGTCACACAGAGTGGAGGCTTCAAATGGCTCAGCTGTGGTCACTGAAAAGAGATTTGTTTAGGGTATTTTCATATTGAGTCCTTTTGGGGAGGTGTCAAGAAACAGAGCCTCCTTGAGATCTATCAGTGTTCTAACACGGCTTGTAATATTTCACACTTAGATTCCTCAGCTAAGGTAGAAGCAAAAAGAACTTTCATTACTGATTGTGTGCTGTTGCCATGTGTTTACCTTTACAAACAGCTTTAGCTGGATCACTTCTGGGACTCCTTTACCCAGTAAGGAAATAGTGTATTACTCAGTAAGAGAGCTGTGTCAGCTTCTGGCTGACAGATCTCACCAGGGTGCATGATGTCAAAAATCACCATTTTTGAATGCATGGAACAAAGAAATTACAAACCCCGTGCACATATTTAAAAGGAATGAAAATCTAAATTCTTATGAGCTCCAACTATTCATCTGCTATATGACTATTTGGTTTGCATTTCTGAGCTTATATAAGCACCGTCTCCAAATTCACAATGGCAAGTGTGTTTAGAGTATTTAGAATAACACTTACAGAGTTTTGCATTTTTTATTGGATACTTTCTTTATTTACACTTCAATTGTTTTCCCCTTTCCAGGTTTCCCCTTTGGAAACTCCCTATCCCATCCACCCTCCTTCTGCCTCTATGAGGGTGGTACCCCACCCACCCATGCCTGTCTTCCCTCCCTGGCATTCCCCTACACTAGGGCATGGAACACTCTCAGGCCCAAGGGCCACTCCTCCCACTGATGTTCAACAAGGCTATCCTCTGCTACATATGCGGCTACAGCCAGGGGTCCCTCCATGTGTACTCTTTGGTTGGTGGTCCAGTCCCTGGAGCTCCAAAGGTCTGGCCGGTTGACACTGTTGCTTCCCTCATGGGGCTGCAAAACCCCTCATTTCCTTCAGTCCCCTCTCCAACTCCTCCACTGGGACCCCACTCTTAGTCCAATGGTTGGCTGTAAGCATCTGTCTCTGCATTTGTCAGGCTCTGGCAGAGCCTCTCAGGAGACAGTCATATCAGGCTCCTGTCAGCAAGCACTTCCCAGCACCCACAATAGTGTCCTGGTTTGGTGACTGTATATGGGATGGATCCCCAGGTGGGGTAGTCTCTGGATAGCCTTTCCTTCAGTCTCTGCTCTACACTTTGTCTCCATATTTCCTCCTGTGAGTATTTTGTTCTTCCTTCTAAGAAGCACTGAAGCATCCACACTTTGGTCTTCCTTCTTCTTGGGCTTTATATGGTCTGTGAATTGAATCTTGAGTATTCTGAACTTTTGGGCTAATATCCACTAATCAGTGAGTGTATACTGTGTGTGTTCTTTTGTGACTGAGTTACCTCACTCAGGATGATGTTTTCAAGTTCCATCTATTTGCCTGCAAATTTCATGAAGTTATCATTTTTAATAGCTAAGTAGCATTCCATTGTGTAATATTTTCTGAATCCATTCCTCTGTTGAAGGACACCTGAGTTGTTTTCAGCTTCTGGTTATTATAAATATGACTGCTACAAATATAGTGGAGCATCTTCTGGGTATATGCCCAGGAGTGGTATAGCTGGATCCTTAGGTACTAGTGTGGCCAATTTTCTGAGGACCCACCAGACTGATTTCCAGAGTGATTGTACCAGCTTGCAATCCCACCAACAATGAAGGAGTGTTCCTCTTTCTCCACATCCTCACCAGCATCTGCTGTCACCTGAGGATTTTTTAAAAATATTTTTATTAGATATTTTATTTACATTTCAGATGTTATCCCCTTACCCCATTTCCCCCACCCACCCAGGAACTCCCTACCCCATACCCCCTCCTCCTGCTTCTATGTGGAACTGCCCCTACCTACCCCCCACTCCCACCTCCCCACCCTCGAATTCCCCCACTGGGCGTCCAGCCTTCATGGGACCAAGGATCTTCTTTCCCACCTATGCCTACAAGGCCATCCTCCCCTACATATACAGCTGGAGTCATGGGTCCCTCCCTATGTGTTTGTTCCCAGGCTGGTGGTTTAGACCCTAGGAACTCTGGTTGGTTGGTATTGTTGCTTTCCTCATGGTGCCACAAACCCTTTCAGCTCCTTCAGTCTTCTCTCTAACTCCTCCATTGGGAACCCCTTGATCAGTTCAATGGTTAGCTGTGAGCATCTGCCTCTGAATACCAAGAAGATGCTACAGCATATAACAAGGACATATGCTCCACTATGTTCATAGCAGCCTCATAATAACCAGAAGCTGGAAAGAACCCAGATGTCCTTCAACAGAGGAATGGATAAAAAAAATGTGGTACATTTACACAATGGAGTATTACTCAGCTATTAAAAACAATGAATTCGAGAAATTCTTAGGTAAATGGTTGGAACTAGAAAATATCATCCTGAGTGAGGTAGCCCAGTCACATAAGAACACACATGGTATTCACTCACTGATAATTGGATATTAGCCCAGAAACTTGAAATACCCAAGATTCAACTCACAGACCACATGAAGCTCATGAAGAAGGAAGACCAAGTGTGGGTGCTTTGGTCCTTCCTAAAAGAAGTAACAAAATACTCAAGGGAGCAAATATGGAGACAAAGTGTGGGACAGAAACTGAAGGAGGGGCCATCTGGAGACCATTTCACCTGAGTATCCATCCCATGTGCAGGCACCAAAGGTAAATGCTGATGTGGATGTCAGGAAGTGCATGCTGACAGGAGCTTGATATAGCTGTCTCCTTAGAGGTCTGCCAGAGTCTGTCACCTGAGTTTCTGATCTTAGCCATTCTGGTTGGTATGAGGTGAAATCTCAGGGTTGTTTTGATCTGCATTTCCCTGATGACTAAGGATGTTGAGCATTTCTTTAGGTGCTTCTCGACTATTCGAGCTTTCTCAGTTGAGAATTCTGTTTATCTCTTTTTCCTCCTTTTTTTTTTTATTTCATTCTTTTCTTTTTCTTTTTTCCTCTCCCCAGATCCATTATTTTTCTTACTTTCTTTTTATTTATTCTTCTCTCATACAATGCACTCCTTCTACGACCTCCCTTTCCTTCCCTCCAGAACCCCTTCTCCTCTCTCCCCCAGATCCACTGCTCCTCAGTTTTATTTCATTATTTTACTCTAAGTTCCTTTATTTTGATGGTCATGTTATATTTGTACACTTTACTTTCATTTCATACCTGATATTTTTATGGAAATATCCATACCTATGCACAGTCACATAATTTATTCATCACTTTGGATTCTCTTATGAATAATTTTCCTGTTAATAATATGAACATTTAAAAATCTCATCAAGTTACTGTAAAATTACCTTTTAAAGAGGATTGAACCCTCTTAAACCTTTGTTAGTGTGTCTCGTAACAGTTTAAAATATTGTGAATATAATAAAAATTTTTAATTAAGATATTTGTTAATATTTCATATAAAAGACATTCCCCTGTTACTACTAGCTTTTAAGGAGACAGTGTTTTCTTAACTGTTTACTTAGTTACTATTTACTCAATGTGGCTTGTCTTATTAAGTCCTTTGCTTTTTTATTTTTTAGGTCTAGATATCTGCCTTTTTAATTTCTGTATTTTGATGTAAAATTCTTAAAGCTTATTTTAAATTATTTTTCAAATGTAGTTTATGTTACTTTTTATTATCATACTTTGGCATTAAATATTTATGTAATTGAATCTGTTGATTCCTCTGATTTTTTCTTTCCTCTGAAGATGGATATAACTTTATAAGACCATGTTATATTGGTTTTCTTTGATTAGAACACCATATTTGCCTTTTTTTTTAATCATGTGGAATTTATTTTGGCAAAAGAGTGAAATGATAATTTCACATTATGCATCTTATTCTTATATCAATTATTAAAGAACTCAAGATCATTTTAAATGTCCTGCTGGCAGGGTTATAATTTAGAATCTCATACAATATGCATTGTTGAGACAGGTAGTTTTCAGGGGGAAAGAAATGAAAAATAGATATGGCATCGTTTGGGTGGAGGAAGTCATTACTCAGGCAATCAAGGAAGGCAGAGGCACTTTGGGGACAGCTACACTGGCTTTTCATAGTGACTGCTGAGTGCTCCACTGGGTAGCTCTGTTCTCATATCTTCCCTGATTCCTTCTTCCCCTAAATCCCCTTCATTCCTCCTTGTTAACAGTTTGCTTGTTGCAGCATCCTCTTTCTTTCCTTCCTGCCTTTTCTCTGATGCTCCATCTCCTCTTTCTCTCCCTCCACTTTTGTCCATCTCTCCATTTATTCTTCTCTGTCTTATCTCTCTTCTACCCATACCTCCACCGGTAGCAAGAAAGCAACCATCTCTGGGGAGACACTCATCTCTAAATCAATTGCAAAGAGTAATCTTAACATAAACTTACAAGTTAAACAGACTTGAATTCAAATCCTGTTACTGTCATTGCATCGACATAAGCAATTGCAGTAATAAGCACAAGCCTCTCTTTGGCTGGGTTCTGGCATGAAGGGAAAACTCAGTGGCCATAATTTTGGTACATAATTAAACTTCCAACAGTATGGTTCAAATATCAGCCATGACATATATTAAAACTGTGAATAATTCCATAAAGCACAAATTTCACAGCCAGATCCTTAGTCCACAAATCAGCAGCCAAATAACAGATGGGCATTATCAGGATCAAGCCAATCTATCATGACTTTCAAAGACTACTGTGGATGGTCATGGTATGTGTTGCTCACTTCAGGCAGAGATAGTGAAAGGTATAATTGTGTTGTCTCCTCATCTCCTGATAACAACTCTGAAAAACATCTTCCAATCTGGATAATTCATAGAGTGGGTTAATCATGAAAAAAGTGAGACAGGTATGGTGAAATTAGTAAATAAATGAAATCCAACAGTAAAATAATTGAAATTATTGACAAAAGAGTCATCTATGGGAATGCTAATGTTGACATCATTCAAGAGAGACTCTAGATGTACTGGAAGACTTTATGAAGGTGAGCACGTGGACAGGAAATAAAGTGGTCATGATGTAAACTATGATGTCCAAGAAAGAATGAGGTCATCATTAAAGGATATCAGAGTGACATTTTGCAACATTAAATGAGTAAAAGATGAGCAGTAGAAGATCATGGAAACACAAATGAAAGAAAGACCATTCCAATGGCACAGAACTATGTGCCACGGTTCACAGTCTATATCGTAAGTTATGTGATAAGAACACAAGTTATATGATAAGGCACAGAATAATGTGCCATGGTTCTTAGTATATGTTATAAATTATGTGATAAGAACACAATCACTGCTCAAACTATCAATAACCTTTTAAAAGTTTCATTTATTTTTATTTTATATGCATGATGCTTCCACACATATATGGATAGGTACCGCATATGTGTCTGCTGTCTGAGGAGTGTAGAAGAGGACACTGGATCCCCTGGGACAGGAGTTGTGAGGCAATGTATAGGTGCTGGGAACTGAACCTAGGTCCCCTCCAAGAGCAGACCACTGAGCCATTTCTCCAGTCATCTCACCCTGAAATTAATCAATTTTAATGGCAAAGAAATAAACTGATTTAATTTTCTTAAATTCTACCTAATAATTATTCATTTTACTATTTTTCACTCACCTATACACTTATAACCCATTACAGAATTGTTTTATCTTGAGAAAAACATTTCCCACTTATTTGGAAAACTGCTCTGCATTTTTCAACTTACTTAGAGTAGACACTACCAAGTAAAGGAGGAACAGCCTATCCTAAAGTTTTTTCTGCTGTAGTCTTTCCCTGTGAAATTAATGACTTATAGGATTGCTATGAAAGTTAAATGAGGTAATGAATGTAAAATTCTTGGAGTAGCTGTTGCTTGGTAGGTTTTAAATTGAAAGTTGCTACTGTTAATAATAATATCATTACTACCAACCACCAAGCAAAGTCATATACCACAGTTTTGCCATGTTGACTTAAATAAAGCTTTTACTATTTAAGGTGCCTACAACACACCAGAATTAAATAACACAGTGGATTTGAAAAACAGGAAAAAGGTAAGTATTTTTCCACTCACCATGAAATGACACCCACAAAGATATCTCAGCCCTGACTGAAAACAATTTTACTACTAAAGTGATCTGTAAACATCTGATGCTGCATAATTATGTGGAGAAGGAGAAAAGATAAAAGTGACCCATCCTTTTGATTTCAGGAGATTCAAGTCTTCAACATTTCATTTTGGTTGTTCTTTTGAGTGGAGCAATTCACCTGTGTAGAAGAATCCAGAACTCATGTGAAACACATGAAGGAGTGGGATTAAATCAACTGGTTCTCCACAGTCTCTCTAGAGAAATTTATAACTAATGTCTGGTGGATACCACTTACCTACATAGGGCTGAGTGGGCACAAGAAAGCTTCACAATCTCCATCTCTTCAACCATTGTTAGCTATTTCCCTCATCTCAGTCTTTTATAATAATGAATATATACTTGATTAATTTTAATGCTTTCTATATTTTAATATGAAACCATTACACTGAGGAAATAACATGGAAATCCCAAAGCAATAAATACAAAACAAACCTTCCATACAGCCCCCTTCAGAATGAGGTTGAGTTGGTATCCACAGTCAATAAACCATGTCCAAATTCCCAAGTATATCATAGAGCCTCATCTTACACTTTGCTTCTACATTTCAGCCCACTATTGCTTTTTCTGGGTATCCCCCACCCTGGCACTTCAAGTCTCTATGAGGTTAGGCACTTCCTCTCCCAGTGAGGCCAGACAAGGCAGCCCAGCCCCACTAGAACATATCCCACAAATAAGCAACTGCTTTTGGGATAGACCCATTCCAGTTGTTCACGATCTACATAAACACCAAGCTGCACATCTGCTACATATGTGCAGAGAGGCCTAGGTCCACTCCGTGTGTGTTCTTGATTGGTGGTTCAGTTTCTTAGAGCCCCAAGATTGGTTGATTCTGTTGATCTTCCTGTAGAATTCCTATCTGGTTAGCGGCAGCAATCCTTCCTACTGTTCTTTCATAAGAATCTCCAAGCACCATCCACTGTTTGGTTATGGATGTCTACATCTGTCTGAGTCAGTTTTAATTTTCTTTAGTGGTGTAGCCATGAACAAGTTGCCCATTGATTAGGAAATAAACCCATCTCCATGTTCACTCAGGTAACTATACTTAAACCCACCAAGTCTCTTCTCTTCTCTTCTCTTCTCTTCTCTTCTCTTCTCTTCTCTTCTCTTCTCTTCTCTTCTCTTCTCTTCTCTTCTCTTCTCTTCTCTTCTCTTCTCTCTCTCCTCTCCTCTCCTCTCCTCTCCTCTCCTCTCCTCTCCTCTCCTCTCCTCTCCTCCCTCCTTCCCCCCCTCTCTCCTTTCTCTCTCTCTCTCACTTACACACACACACACACACACACACACACACACACACACACACACACACAGCATCAAGTTGAAGGTTAACAGGGCATAGGATGTGCGAATGGCCAAAACTCATATGCATCTGTGAAATTTTCAAAGAATAAAGAGAAAGAATTTCTTCCTTTAGTTCTTGATCCAAATAGTGCTGCCATTAAAGACTCTGTGTTTCCAATGAGCTCTTCCTCCCCAGCATGGATGCTCTTTGATCTCCTGCAACACCGATGGTTCAGATCTCGGCTTTGGACACTGAATATTTCCAGAACTTGTCATATTGTTTCAAAGCAGTTTGAACTCCTAGAACATTTACCACTCTTCTGTGCATCTACATTTACTGAAAATATAAGGACACAATTAATTTGTTAGTGTAATCTTGAAGGCAGAGGGAACATCTTGTTCATCCCTGTATTATATAGTATACAGTAGAAGCTCAGGAAGTAATTGTTGAGGCTCTGGTATAGGTTAGCCAGTATGTGTTGGCCTAATGCCCACAGGCCCTAGGTTTTTTCTAAAATCACTTTTCCAAGTTTTTAGACTAGATGTAGGGCACATTTGTGTACCTCCAATACCTTGAAAGCACAGGCTAGACAATTGCTGCAACTTCAAATATTAATCTAGTTTACATAGTGGCTGCCAGTCCAGCCTGGACTAGAGAGAGACATGTCTCAGATAGATAGATAAATATATAGATGGATAGATAGATAGAAGTAGATAGATAGATAGATAGATGAAAGAACAATTAAGTAAATATGGAAATCATAATGTATACTTTAGGATTAAAAAATATTATTAGGAGCTAAGAAGTATATGGTTCATTCAGTAAAATGTTTGCCCTGTGATCATGTGGATTTGAATTCAGACTCCCAGCAAAGATGTAAAAGTCAGATGCAGTGGTAGATGGTCCATATTTATAACTGGAAAGCACAGAGGAGACAGATTCCCGGTGCATATTGATTACTCAATCTAGATGAGTCTATGAATTTCCACATTCAGTAACAGGCTCTATCCCAGACCACTAGGTAGAGTGACTGAAGAAGATCCTCCGTGTTACTCTGTCCCCTGGTGTATAAGTGTACCTACACGCATACACACATACACACATACACACACACACAGACAGAAACACACACGCACATACACACAGACACACACACATGCAAGCACATTGAAGGAGGGACAGGTTGGAGAGAAGGAGGAGGGCAAGCGAGAGGGATGTGTCAAATCAGAGAATATGTCTGCCCTACTCATTCTAAGAAAACCCATTCTTTGACTCTTCACAGGCTTCCCTGGAGACAAATCTCTCAGAGGAATATATTAATGAGAAGCAGGGGAGCTATCACATGGCATATCATCTGCACATTTGTGTGAGTTTTCAGGGAACTCAGATTCTCTTTAGGCAGGCTTATTTGACCTGTTTTGAAACACAATGCAGGACAAAGAAAAGAACTTTTAAAATTTTTTGAATTATTTTATGATATTACACACTCAACTGAAATGTAAAATGTGTAAATGTGTTCCTTTTTTTGTTTCACACAATAAAACTAACTAGCTGCAATATTTTCTCTGCATTGATTAACTATTTTTATATCATATACATACATCATAAGCGATCTCCAATCAGCTAATTCAAAGCAATCTTAGCAGTCTAAAATTATAAGTGGCAGAATAATCAGAATCACAAAACCAGAGGAAAAGTACTGCTATGTAACTGCAATATATCTATATATCTATATAGATATATATCTATATATCTTTATATCTATATCTATCTATATCTATATCTGTATATCACTCTTTCTTTCATATATATAATATACACAAACATACACATATACATATAGGTATACATGCATCACACACACACACACACACACACACATATATATAGATAGAGTCTGTATATATATATATTATATATATATAGATATAGATATAGATATAGATATAGATATAGATATAGATATAGATATATAGATATATAGATATATAGATATATAAGAGGGAAAGGAAAGGTGAGAATTTTGGTTTCATTACAAACCCAGTTGAGCATACAAGGGCTGGACCTAGGTCCCCTGCATATATGTAGAGAAGTGCAACTTAGTTTTCATACAGGTCTCCCAACAACTGAAGCTGGGGTTTTCCCTGACTCTGTTGCTTGCCTGTGGATCATGCTCTTCAAACTGGGCTGTCTTGTCTGGCCTCAGTGAGAGAGGATATAACTAGTCCTGCAGTGACTTGAGGTACCAGGGTGAGTTGGTACCCAGTGGAGACCTCCCCCTTCTCAGAGATGAAGGGGATGGGGGATGGGGAAAGAGCCATGAAAGGGCGGACTAGGAGGAGAGGGGGATTGTGATCAGGATGTAAAGTGAATAAATAAATGAATAGAGAAAAAAAACCAAGTTAGGTAAATATATTTTTGTTTTAATCCCAGTTGTGGTATATGGGGCTGCTTCAGATTTTCCATAGCTGCTTAATGTGATTGCCTCATGCTCTAGGAGGGGTGTGATTATTGATAGCTTTAGATAGTTTTGGTTTGGAATTTTGGGGACTCCTGAGAGGGTATAAATCCAAGAGTCTCAGGAGAACATCTCTCCCTCTGCTGCCCCTGCTGCTGCTGGTCCCTGTTCGACTGACATACTTGACACTGCTGGATTGCATTTGGAGATATCCTGATGATGGAGATTGAATTTGCCCCCAAGGAATTTTCAGTCCTAACCTGAAGTAGTAGGAAGTAGTCTAAAGAGATCTTGCCCCTTTCCCCTTTAACCTTCTTTCTCTCCTGTCTGGTGTCAGAGGCTTAGAAGGGATTGGGGTGGAATAAGGGTTGGAAGGGTGGTAGATAGTAGAACCCAATAAAGTATTCCCAAATAGTACACCAACAAGGGAGAAAGAGAATTTTCTTTCCAATTGCTCTTGAAAATAGAATGCATATGGACATAAGAAAAAAATAAAATTTATGGAAAGAAACTTCTTAAACAAGTTTGATCTTCAAGAAACACCAGAAAACAGATTTGAAAGTTCAAATCCAGGTCCCTAGAGACAAATGGGTACAGTGAGAAAACCAGATGAGAAAATAGAGGTGGTATCCAGGGTGGAAGGCACAGTCATGTTCAGTTTTCTCATTTTAATATTTTCTTCATTGGCATCAACTCAAGAAAGGGGCTCTCCAGGGCTCCTTAAGCTACATTTATTCACATTAGTCTATGATTTCTATGGGCCAATAAAGTAAAGCCACAGTAAGATACCAACCATGTCATGAAGCTTGTTTTGTCCTAAAACATTTCAATGTGTCAATCAGTCAGAACCATTTAAATGGTGGCTGCTAGCCATTGCACATCCATGCCAACTGTGGCTGAATTACTCAGCTTCACTGCAGGAGGATCATTCCATGTGCCTCTTTGAGTCATTGTCAAGGGTACTACCCAGCTGGTTAGTAGGTCCACTGCATGCAGACCATGAATTAAGCTCACAACAGTGACTCAAGAAGGAGAAACTGATGACTGTGTTCAATCACAGTGGGTTGCAGAGGCAGGGTCCCACTTAAAAAGTCAATTTTGACTTGAAAAAAACAAAGAAAGAAAGTGTCTTTTGTCTTCATTTTTACAGGGTGGTTGTCTGTGTACACACAGCATAGAAGTTTCAAAAAGACATTGCTACGACTCTGAGGCATTTATTGGACAGATACAACACAAATAGACTGAAACACCTTTTTCTTCTTTTTGAGAGTTTATGTACAAATCCTCTGTGATTTATGAAGTCCTTCCAGGCCCTGTGCCTATAGAACACAGACTCAAGAGGTTTTTCTTTGTTACTCTGGAGCATGCCTCATGAAGACAGGACCGATCTGCTGTGAAGGTCAAAATATTCGTCATCCTGCCTATGATGACAGTCATGTAGAACCAACCTGGGATTCTGAAACATCCCAGCATTTCTTGAGCTGCCTCTTGGCATGCATCCCTGCTTCCACAAAGGAAATCCATCAGTGCTGGGCTTATTCATATTCACCTGCTGCATTGCAGTTCTTCAGCAAGGCCACGGCAGCACTTTGCTTATGGAGCTCTTTCCAGAGACTGATTACAATGCAGGGACGGTACTGAGTATCTCTGCAGAGCATAAAAAATAGCAGCAATAACCTTTCTAATTACAAGAAAGACGAATGTGCCAAGTGAGAGAGCACTGGAATGAATGCCTAAGTTGTTCCCGCTCAGAAAGAGAGTGTCATAGAAGACAAGTCTCTTTGCTGGTGCAATGGCGGGGGTGGGGTGTGTGTGTTAAGGACCTGCAGGAAGAGAGTGCTCAGCCAGGATGTAGGGATTAATGATGCCAATGAAGCCATCCTTAAAAGGAATTGCATAGGGCTGAGGCCTAGCATTGTGTTTGGACTAAAGTATAGGCAGATGCCAATTTTAAGGTTGAAAGCCAGGCAGAGAAGAGCTCTGGTTCTCAGAGGATCCTTTGTGGTACAGGTGCTCCTCGTTAATGTGAAAAGATGTGGGTGTGGCCAACTAAGTTAGATTTACTTCTGCTGCAACTAAAGGTGTACAGTTTAAGTTTGAAGCAATGCCATTAGAACATGGAGATAGAGTTGTTATAGAGTAACTGCAGAGGTCAGGTGACATTGTCTGCCATACTCCTTGGTTGTTTGCACCGTCTCCATTCGTAGTCACCTCATATCGCTTATCTCAAGTGTGCCTGATAGTTTCATTTATCACCTAGGCACTAATGGCATGTCATCAGGATTTACATCTTGGTTCCTTACAACCTCAAGTGACTGAGATAATATCATGTTATTTATAATGTGGAAATTCTAGTACCCACCTTAACAGATTAAGAATGTGAAGGAATTGCCCACACACAGTTCATCTATATAAATATTAGCAAGTATAACCTCCAGTAAGTATGACTCAGGAAAAAAGGAAACCATGACCAAAGGGCATAGTTTAAAGAGCTTTGGAGTTATATAACACCCATCAATAGGTCCTTGATAAATAGCATTTACCACAAATTAGGAAGGAAGCTAATTCTTCATATGCTACTTTGTAGAATTCTTGGGTAATTCTGTAAATTAGTGTCATCTGAGAAAATGCTTACATCTCTTGCCAACATGCACAGTATTGAGAAGTGGCAGTCTGGGGTCTGAGTCATCCCGGAGCAGTCTGCCTCCAGGATCTCTCCTGGGGTACTGTTTCAAAGGTTCCATAGATGGCAAGTTCATTTCACTTTCTGTTGCAGCTTCAATGCATAGCTATGATGTAATTTCCAAAGTGGAGGCACCAAATAATCAAGACAAGTGAGAGAATAACTTTAAAAGGCAGAAGGAAGGATACTAATCCAAAGCTTTTCCTCTTGCTCTTTACAAGAGAAAATATTTATTATTACTATTACTAAGGAGCACTTAGGTGACAGGTGCTGTGTAAAGATAAGAGATAAAGACAGCTGTGCCCTAGATTAAGAAATCCACGGCCACCATCTTAATTCATTGATAACCTAAGAAGGTACTCAAATATGTTTCTTGCCACATGGTGGTTTAAGACCTTAAAGAATATTGGGAGAAATATCAATGGGAGTGATCATGGGTGATGTATGTATGTATGCATGTGTAGGACAGATAATGATGTTAGATGTCTTCATTCAATTGCTCTCCACCATATAGTTTGAGAAAAGGTCCCTCCTGGAACCTAATACTCACCAGCTCAGCTGTATTGGCTGGCCATCAAAATTCATGTGTCTGTCTGTCTTTTTCTTCCCTAGTATTGGGGTTACAGATGTATGCTACTTTGTCTAACTTGCTGGTTAAGGATCCAAATTAAATCCTATTGCTTGCATGATAAGCACTTCCCTGACTGAGCCACGGCGATAACCCTCTGCTAGTCTTGTTAAAGCCCTGTTTTCATAGACAACTTCATTGAGTCTTGCTTTCAGATCTCTGTGTTTTTGAAAATACTCTCTGTGTGTGTGTGTGTAAAATGCCCCACTGCCAAGTGTGTAACCACTAGTGATCTACATATAATTTAAAAGTAATAAAATGTAGCATTTGGGGTCTTCAGGCATACACATCACATGCAAGAGATCAGTAGTCACACACTGGATTAGACAACACATAGATTTTCATCCTCATAGAAATCTGATTGGGCAGCCTTCTAAGAGTTATTTCTAGTTCCTAACCTCAAGTTACCTCAGATTCACACTCATTTTCAGGTTCCCACTCAAAGTCACCCAGTTTGCAAAGCTTTATTTAATGTTTCCTGGTAACCTACCTCCTGTTGTACTTGTCTTAGATTTCTGTTATAGAACATGGGGACTCTTTTACTCTATTTTTTTCTGTGGCTATTTCTCCAACTTGGGTATTAAAAACATGAAAAGGGACACTGTGTGTTCTCATCTCTATATCTTATTACAGCTCAAAAATATAACAGTGATGTTTGGAGGAATGGATGGTTTAGGACTGCAATGGTACCTGACCTCAGTTTCTTTACTCCCTTGCTTTGCTGAAGAGGAAAGAGAAAGGTGCCCAAAGTTTTCATTATGTTCCATAGGACTGGAGGGGGAAAGCAAAATCGCCCCTTTTTGACCTCTGCAGGAGCGTGGGTTCATGAGGTATGCTGAGCTCAGAGGACGTGACTTTATTACTGCCTGGGCCTTTTCCTTTCTCACTGACAAGTGAATATGGGTGTGGAATCAATAAAGCTTGATAATTATGCCTTCATTCCACATTCTTCTATCAAGATGTTATAATTGCACATTATCCCAAATTCTGCATCCTAATTTATACACATTTTAAGGGAAGAGGCACCTACATACATGCTTCTAATTAACCTCTGAACATACTCAATTTCATAGAAAATTTCAGAAAACACAGTTTAATTATCTGGTTCATAGATTAGAATTTATATCATCTATAGTCCAGCACTTTAAAATTTATGATTGTATGCATCAAGAGACTGTCTTTAAAAAAATTCCTAAGCCGGGCAGTGGTGGCCTTTAATCCCAGCACTTGGGAGGCAGAGGCAGGCAGATTTCTGAGTTCGAGGCTAGCCTGGTCTACAGAGTGAGTTCCAGGACAGCCAGGGCTACACAGAGAAACCCTGTCTAAAAAAAAGATAAAAAAATTCCTATAAAGTCAGCAACATCAAAACAGATTCACAATGCAAACTTAACTGTTTAAGAAGTTGCAAGAGAGGATAGCTTGCTGACACTGTATCAGTTTAACAGAATAATATCACAGAAGGTCATAAATAGAGTGTTAAAAGTTGTCAAAATTCTCTTAACACAGGGAAAATCCATCTGACAGGTTTTGAGGGAAGGTTCACTGTACATAATAAATGGGATGATACAGCTTGATCCATATAGAAGAGACACAGGGCATCAGTGTTCCAATCTCCATGGATTCACAGGCTTCCTTGAGATAATTTAATTGGAAAAGGGGGCTAATAGGCAGTAAATGAGCTAAGAACATTAAATTGTTCTTAATTAACAAAACAGATTATAGCATTATACATTTCCACAGAATGTACTGGAGTTAATAAATTCCAAGTAAGATTGGATTTTAGTCTGTGGGTCATTCACAACGAAGTTTGAATGAGCATAAATGATTTTATTAGTTTTTCCAGTTGCTATAACAAAGCACCAAAGCCAGAGTAGATTTAAATGATAGAAATATATTGTCTAGTCACTCTTCAGGCTAGAAGTCAGAATAAAGATTTGTTCAGAGATATCTCTTCTCTTCCAGCGTCTGGTGCTGAAACTCCTAAGCTGGAAGCTGCATAAATCCTACCTCTGGCCAATCATCATGCAAAATTGTTTATCATGAACGTATTTGTCCGAGTCTTTATTTTAATTGCATTAAAATACTTCCTTTTTATACATTAAAAGAGGATTTATTAGATTGTCTACAGAGTTGCCTCACAGTGGGGAGCACAACAGTTGCTTGTCCTCATCCCTGGCCTGGCACATATTTATTATGATTGATTGATTGATTGATTGATTGATTGATTTATTCTTATTTATTTACTTATTTATTGTTCACTTTTTAAATTATCAAGTTATTTATTTACTTTATATCCTGATCATACACTTCCCCTCCCTCCTCTCCTCTCAGTCCCTTCCTGTTAGCTCCCCTGCCCACCTACCCACCACTCTCCCCTTCTCCTCAGAAAAGGGGAGGCAAGGCCTCCCATGGATATCAACCATTCTTCACATATCAAGTTGAAGAAAAACCAGGCAATCTTCTTCTATTGAGACTAGGCAAGGCAGCCCAGTTAGGAGAAAGGGATCCAAAGGCAGCAAGGCAGTGTAGCCAGAGACAGCCCCTGCTCCCACTTTAGTAGTCCCACATGAAGACCCAGCTGCACAACTGCTATGTATGTGCAGAGGGGCCTAGGTCCATTATTTGGGGATTATAGTCCAGTGGTGGACAACTGAAAATACTTATTTTCATTACTGAGGTTTGGTGATCTTTTAAATTTTCACTCATGAACCCACCTCACTTCTCCATTCTCATCCTGGCCAAGCTGCTGTCTGTCATCTTGGTCCTTGGTTGTTTTCTTAGACTGTTAATGGTTCACTTAAACCATATGGAAGAGTGCATGTCTGTGATGTACTTCTGCTTTTGTGTATTTGTTTCTTTTGCTCTTATAAGGGCACCATTAAGGTTAGACTAATCGTCTAACCTACTCCATTAGGACCTCATCTCTTCATTGTTATGGACATTCAAAAACTATATATTAAGGCGTCAGGCTGACAGTCCCTTTCAAAGTTTTCAGGGCTTTGTAATCAGCCAAGACCCACCAGGAAGAGTCCAGCTCTTGTGACTCATCTAGTTTTGGCTGTTCACCTACTCTCTACTGGTAGATCTTGTAGAAGGTTATTTGGTTACTAAGTTCATAAAACCAGCTAGCATTGTAAATGCCTTCCCATTGTTTTCTTTTGTTTTAAATTTTATTTTACGTGCATTGATATTTTTCCTCCATAAATGTCTGTGTAAGGGTGCTGAATTCCCTGGAACCAGAGTTATAGGCAGCTGTGAGCTGCCACGTGGGTGCTGGGAATTGAACTGGGTTCTTTGGAAGAGCAGCCAGTGCTTTTAATCACTAAGTCATCTCTCCAGATACCACCCCCATTTCTTTTTACACCTAAATGAGATGTAATAGGGGGCAGTGTTTGAATCCCTTCATTTTGGGGTATGTTTCTGTATTTCACAGCCCCATTAAGAAAAAAAAAATCACACCATTTCTGAACTTGGCTTTCTAACAGTCAAATTACCTTCCTTTTGAATCTGGATCCTCATTTTATCCCTTCTAAGGTTAGGATACTTTTTTTTTTTTTTTTTTTTTGGCATTTTATGTGTACTTTATTTTTTTTTTCCTTTTTTAATTTAATTTTTTTTTTTTTTGCTTATTCACTTTATAACCCGTCCCAGTCACCCCCTCCCACAATCCTTCCCCATCTCTTGTTTTCTGAGTACCCCCTCCTCCTGTATCCCCCACCCTGCCACTTTAAGTCTCTAAGAGGCTAGGTGCTTCCTCTCCCATTGAGGCCAGATGAGGCACCCAGTTAGAAGACCATATTCCATATACAGGCTGCATGTTTTGGGATAGCCCCCACTCCAGATGTTTGAGGCCTACATGAAAACCAAGCTTCACATTTACAACATATGTGCAGGGAGGCCTAGGTCCAGCCCATGGAGGTAGATCTGTGTAGACTAGGTATGCTCCACGGTTGGTGATTCAGTCTCTGAGAGCTCCAAGGGTTCAGGTTGGTTTACTCTGTTGATCTTCCTGTTCAGTTCCGATCTCCTTAGGGCCCACAATCCTTCCGCCTATTCTTCTATAAGAGTCCTCAAGCTCCATCCACTGTTTGGCTCTGGATGTCTGTATCTGTCTCAGTGAGCTACTGGTTAGAGCCTCTCAGAGGACAGCTTGCCCTGTCTGTTCTCAGGCTGGAGGTTTAGATCCTGGGAGCTCTGGTTGAATCTTTTGATACTCATTCTAAAAAGGACAAAAGCACCCTCACTTTGGTCTTCCTCCTTCTTCTTGAGTTTCATGAGGTTTATGCGTTGCATCTTAGGTATTGTGTGTTTTGGGGCTAATATTCGCTTATCAGTGAGTGCATACCATGTGTGTTCTTTTGTGATTGGGTCATCTCACTCAGGATGATATTTTCTAGCTCCATCCATTTGCCTAAGAATTTCATGAGCTCATTATTTTTAATAGCTGAGTAGTACTCCATTGTGTAAATGGAGTGTAAATGTGTACCACATTTTCTGTATCCATTCTTCTGTTGAAGGACATCTGGGTTCTTTCCAGCTTCTGGCTATTATAAATAAGGCCACTATAAACATAGTGGAGCATGTGGCCCTGTTGCATGTTGAAATATCTTCTGGGTATATACCCAGGAGGGGTATAGCTGGGTCCTCAGGTAACACTATGTTCAATTCTCTGAGGTATTGCCAGACTGCTTTCCATAGTGGTTGTACCAGCTTGCAATCCCACCAACAATGGAGGAGTGTTCCTCTTTCTCCACATCCTCGCCAACATCTGCTGTCACCTGTGTTTTGGATCTTAGCCAATCTGACTAGTGTGAGGTGGAATCTCAGTGTTGTTTTCATTTGCATTTCCCTGATGACTAGGGATGCTGAACACTTCTTTAGATGTTTCTCAATCTGCTGCCTGGGCCCAGACCCGAAGTGTAGCCTCTAGTTAGGATACTTAAAAACAACTCAGTTATGTTTCCTTCTATTGGGAGATAAGAGTTGCTTTCTTAGTTTCCTGAATTTATTACAATTCTGCTGATTACTATTGATTCACTTTCCTTGACAAATTCAAGAATAATTTAAAGACCATAAAGAAGTAAATGTCCAAGAAATGAGTAAGTAGAATACAACAAAGGGTCAGAAAACAACACACACACAAGGTCTCCAAGCCGAACTTTCCAGCTTATTTTTAGTATGGTAAATAATCTCTTAGGTTGAATTCTGACCTCAGAATTCTGACAAATCTAAACTTCTTAGTATATATGTTGGATAATTACAACTAGGGTCCCTTAAATGAAAGTGAATTAAACAAAACTGAAGCCATCTTGGGATAAATAGTTGTTAAATTGTTTCAAGGAATCATCTCCTCACACACAACAAGATGTTCTGTATGGATTCTCTCTATCTCTTAATTTACTAATTCTACATTCAATTTAAATGTCTATGACACTAGGTGCTAGGAATATAGACAGAATCTTCCTTACATAAGGAAGCTGATCACCCTCCCTAAAAGATACATAGTATGTAATAGTCTACATATTATAACTAAAAATGCAAGATTTCTTGTAATGAAATTCTATCCCATGGATAGCCACTAAAGGACTGGAAATATTTTTCATAAAGCAATGTGTTTTGCAAGGAGTGTTTGCTACATAAATATTAGCTGTCAGAAAACTATGAAGAGATCATAAAGTGAATGGACTGTGCTGCTACCAAGGGCAAAATCCTGTTGGAACAGAATTGTCCTTTGGGATCTATTAACTGGATCTGTACAGTAAATGAAAACTGATCATCCATCTTGGTGTCTCTATTTATCAACAGCATCACACTCCACTTCCATGGTCTCCTACGACTGGAATCTTACAGCATTTTTCTTACTCTAACAAATGCACCCAGTGTCTTAGAGGGCTGGCTGACTATTTCTGATTTGTGACCCACAGGAAATGACTGACTCAGAGCATCAACAGCCTGGAAGTCATCAAGAGGAGTTCAAACCAGGATGAAGTAGACTTTCTAAAACTCTCATTCGTACAACAAAAAGAGAAAGAAGCTGGTAGACTTTTATTTTTATTAACTAAACACCATCACTTGGAAACTCTACAAGGAAAAAACATTGATTAAAAACTGATACAAAGATCATTTTGTATATTTCATTCTTCTTAGGTAACGTCAAACACAGAGGGTGATATGTAATTTGCTGTAAGCTCAGACTATGAGCTTTATTGTTTGAATAAACTCTGGCTTATAGCATTCTTCATATAAAGATCTTTCTTGCAACACATAAAATAACCAGTAGGCAACCTTGTTGATAGATATGGTTGGTGACGCATGCTCACCTGGTTTGCACATTTTTCTTTTCATTCCCTGTGTCTTTGCTTTGTTCTCATCACTCCTCCACAAAAGGTAGGTTGAGAGCGAGCTCCCTACCAGTGCTACCCTGTGAGGAGCTTTGTTTGCACTGAGCACAGGACAGAAACTTAGTGTTTTATGTAATTCATCTTTAGATCAACAGCTCCATCAACAGCTCTGCTGAGGTTGCTGCAGGGATCCAGAGAGAACTTTCCTTCCTTGTTCTTCAGATGATAACAATGTAGAGAACAGCTATCAAAAGGTACACATGGAGGCCTGGCGAGAGTAGATGAGGACGTAAGGTTCCTGGGTGCTTTGTAAGTATTAACTGAGAAGAAAAGGAAATTTTTTAAGTCAAAAATTGGGAATGAGGAGGAGAAAGGAGAGTTGTAAGTAATTTCAATATTGATCATAGGGAATTTGTTGCATAAAAACCTAATCCTTCCCTCCAAAATGCAACAAAAAGATGGATAAAGGTGGCAAACAATAAGTAACCATTGGAGCAAAATTGTAAAATCTTTTAAAATTTAAAAAGAGAGGGAAAAGCAAATTTAAGGGGGAAAATAAAACATATAACGAAATCATAACAATAACTGGATACCTATGGAAAAATAAATTTAAGTCATTTCTCACATCATTAACAAGGAGAAACTCTAAAAGTATTCAAGGACTCAGAGTGAGAAAGTTGTAAGAATTATTAGAAGAAATAGGTGTGAATTTCTTTATAGCCCAGAAATAAGGGAGCATTCCCAGCTATAAATACAAATGCAGATGCAGTATTATGAAAGAGAAAGAAACTTCATTACATTAAAGTTTTAGCACAGCAAAAAGGTACACATGTAAACAAAGAAAAGGCCAAATAACAAATGGGGTATCTGAAAGAGAAATTCTTACTAGGAAGTTCAATAAAAGTGCAGAATAAAGAAATTCCCTCATAAGGAAGTTCTATAGAAAACTTAAACAAATAAGTAAAGTTCAAAGAGAAAAAAAAAACCACTCCACAAATTTCCCTTAGCCAAATAAAGGATAATCAACATTATCAGAAGATCTGTACCTATTAAAGACAGTGGATGGTCATTTTGAAGTGGTTACACAGCACATTTTCTGAGAGGCTGGGAGTGAACAGGAGCTCTCATCTGTCACAGTCGGGACAGAAGATGATGTAAATTCCATGGAGAAGATTTTTGTCAGTGCTGTGCATAATAATTCATACCCTGATCCTTTCATTCAGCACTAAAGTACTTATGTTTGTGTACCTGAAATACTCATAGGTTGAAGTTCTGACTTCCAAGGTTGATGGTATTAAAACAGGGCCCTGTGAGACATGATCATTAGGTCAGAGGGTAGAGCCTCTGAATGAATTAATGCCCTTGTTTTTGCAAGGCTCAAAGAGTCTTGTCAACCCCCTGTGTCATGTTAAAAAAAAAATGATGTCATGAGCTCCAAAGTGGACCCTCACTAGATAGCAAATATGTTGAGTTCTTGGTTAATGGCTTCCACATCTCCAACTGTCTGTCATATATGCCACTCTATATATTATTTTAGTATTACAACCTTAGTGGATGAAACCTTCTAGAATTTTATTTCCATGGGTAAAACATAAAAGGAAATACAACCAAGTCTTGTCACTTTGGCACAGTTTGCTATGTTGGTGCAATTTTCTAGGAAGAAGTTGAGACAAGCAAATGAATAACTGTGATGTTTGTACCTAACCAGACACAGTGTGTCTAGAGAAGAACCAGAAAAACCTACACACTGGTGTACAATGTTCTCCAGATGTACGTTTTTGGGATGCAGAAAAATAAATATATAGAATGTGGAAACTGATGAAAGAGGAGTGGATGAACTTCATTTTAAAGAAAAGGATGAACTATAAAATGGTTATGTGGACAGGGAAAGTGGAAGGAATGCAGAGAACAGCTAGACTTTCTTGTATATCTTAAAAATACATTTGACCTCAGAACTATATTATATACAATTAGGAAATAAAATTATCTGCTAGGACCTGGGATATAGCTCATTGAGGGTGTGTTGAGCATCTTTTGAGAACCAAGATTCAATTTTAGGGCCCATAATAAATAAATAAATAATCCACTCCAAATATAATAGAAACATGTACTCAGTTGTTACTATTTGATAATGTATCAAACTAGGATGAAAGACTTTAAAAAGTTGAATAAAAAACAATTGAAATATTTTAAAGGAATTGTGGATGTTAAGGATGTGGCTCAGTTGACAGAGTGCTTGCTTAATATATGTGGTTTGTTCCCAGGCAGGGCATAAACTGATGCATGACTGCAATTCCAGTACTGGGGTAGTGGATGCAGGATCAGAAGTTCAAGATCATCCTGAGCTACACAGTGAGTCCATGGCCAGCCAGAGACACACTATACTCTGCTTTTACAAACAAACCTGGACTGAGGAATTAGGCCAGCTGATGAAGTAATTTCCTACAGGTACGTTTTCAATCTTGAGCATCATGTGAAAGGCATCATGGGAGTACATGCTTGTGATATTTACCTTGAGGAGGCAGAAAAAGAAGGGTTCCAGTGTCTCACTGTCTGGCCAGTCTAGTCCAACCAGCAAGTTCCAGGTCCAACTGAGAGACCTTGCCTCAAAAATAATGTAGATGGCTCCTTATAAATGGGACCTGAGGTTGAGGTTGACTTCTGTCCTCCATACAGATGTGCACAGACATTCATACACACCTGTAAATATATGTGCACACCTCCTATGACCATGCACCCATACACACACAGATCAGATACATATGCACACACACACACACTCACAAATAAACAAGGAAATAAATGACATAATGAATTGTGGCTGGGTGTTAGTATTTTTATTCTGAGATTAGTGTTTGTATATCATGGAATAAAATGTGTACTTATATATTATGCTCTCATTCTCATTTTTTAAAGTTATAATACTTAGTGTTCAATAAGACATAGATTAAGGGCATAAGACATGAAAAACTTACGTAATCCTTAATTTAAAATCTCAAGTATGAGAATAGATTATCATATACTTAAATTTCCTATATGTACACACACACACACACACACACACACACACACACACACACACATTGTTTTGCAGTCCTCTTTATTGAAAGTTCCTGGAAACTGCAACCATCTAATAGTGTTGACATGCCTTCCATTTTACAGGATTAAATATCAGTTTTCCTACTACAAGAAACTGGAACATTTACAAAACCAACTGATTCCAGGTTTGGAATTTACAGTCGTACAGAAGACTGAAAATAGATTGAAAAGACTTGAATAGGTTCCAAATGCCCAAAGATGGACAATTTGAGTATCATAATGATAAGATAAATCAATGACACATATCAATTAAAGTCAAATGTACAATGATAAGAGGAGAAGCATGCTTGTCACCTATTACACGGGTGTTAACAAACAAAATCATTATTTTAAACAGCAAATTAAGAAAAGACTAAAATTTTATTTTCCCATTTCCATTAGAACTATCTCATTGCATCTTGTAAAGTTAATGAGATAGTTTCTCTTTGTAGAAACGTTTGAGAAAAAAAGAGCAAAATGGAAAAGGAATTAGTACCTTTTGCAATCTCTATTGAATTAATAGATCTAGACAGACATTGATCACCAATAGTTGTCTGCAACCCAATAAAGGCAACCAAACAGTGTCTGTCTAGTAGTGCTACAAAATACAACTTTTGAAACAGACTTAACCCATTCCCTACACTCCAAATCAAACCTGGATTTGCTCACACTTATATAAAATAATACAAAACGGCATATTAAAGGATAGGGCAGAAACTCAGTCAGTAAAATAAAAACTTCAGAAAACTATTAAGAGCAAATGAATGGTTTCTTCTATAACAGACAGCAAGAAATTCAAAGAACTAGGAGAAGAACAGGCTATAAGAACTGAAAAGACAGAACTAAACTCTGGGTATTATATGGAGAGAAAATTAAGCTGTGGGCTAAAGTAGACAATTCAGTATTTATGAGCTGATTGAAAATTTGAAAACCTATGATTCAGTGTTATTGCAGTTATTGTTGCATTTTGTATTATGTGATGGTGGTATTGTTGCTTATACAATTTTAACATATATTAGAGTTTATAAATTTATACTGAATTGTTTGAAGTAGGATGATGTTTAGAATTTGGGTGGAAATAAAACAGAGGTGTGTGGTGGCCGAAGGGATGAACAGAGATTGGATTCTAGCTTGGTAATTGTTGGTGTTGGATAATTACTTCATGATTCTCATTCTGTCGATTATGTGTATAATTAAAATTTAAGATAACATAAAAATACTCAGAAAGGCCATTTGCTGACTAGACAGCTAGCAGTACACACCCCTGGAGTTTCCAGGGGTTCACACTCCTTAAAGATTCCATCCCAAATCCAGTGTCTTGCTTAAGTTTATTTCTCTTTTCTTTTTTCAGTGATAGTTCTGTGTCATGTCTACCTTGTCTCTCCTCTAACTCTCTACTCTCTAGTTTCCTTTTCTGCCTTCTCTTCCTCTAATGTCTCCTCTTTCCTACCAACCCCTTAGATCATGACAGTAAACTGGCTTGTTTTTAAGTCAGTGAGATATGGAGTAGTCTTATGCACCCCAGAGGCTTTATTGAGGCCTTATTGGCAAATAAAAATTGTGTGTTTAAGGTATTTGGTGTGATATGTTGATATATATGCACATTGTAACATTATTACAATGACTGAGTTAGTTGATCCACCCATCATTTTACATAGTTAAGATTAATACCCATTGTAGAGAAGCTGGTGCTAAATCTTAATAAGGTTTCCAGCTCTCTTTCTGCTTATAGCAATCAGAGTCTTGGACATCCACAGACAGGAGGTTTTCTGATAATGAGCCAAGACCAAAAGTCAGTGAATCTTTCTGCTCAAATCCACTTGAGAGCAATTGCACAGCAGTGATTTTAGATGTGCAGAACTCTGCTCTCCTAAGTCTTCCAGGAAACATAAAGCTTAAGTATGGGCTAGGATGGAAAGCAGTTTCTCTTTTTAATGATGTTTTTAAATTAATTTTTGTTTGCCATACATGGAAATGTGTTCCAATGTAACATTCCATTGTATATATATACACACACATATACACACAATTATCCTTTATTTTTATTCATACTTTTACCCTTCCTATTGGTGTCTCTACTTTTGCTGGTTCTCATCCAACAACTATACATTTTCTGCTGTTATACCACCTATAATCCATGAGCTTGTTTTGTTTAACCCTTAAGTAGTTCCCTTTAAACTTCTTCCAAATCATACTTTCTTAGCTACACACATACATAGATATTAAGTGGATGGATGCATAGATTTTATGCATATACATATACACACACACACATATATATATATATATATATATACATATACATATATATATGATAGTTATTATAGATGATAGTGATGATAGATAAAGATGATAGACATGATAGATGGATACGTAGATATGATAGATGATAGAGAGATAGATAGGTAGATAGATAGATAGATAGATAGATAGATAGATAGATAGATAGATAGTTGGTAGAAGGGTAATGGGTTCATTGATGTCCCTCTGCAACCAGCTTTGTTATTACTACAGATCAACAGCCAGCCACTGAAAGGGTGCCTTCCTTCCTTTTTTAATGTCTGTTCATGTGAAGTCAGTTGAAAGCTGCCCTTGATCAAAGACTGCTGGCAGGAGACTACAGGGCTTTTATTATTTATTATTTATAGAGCATCACAAGTGTCACACAGCAGTTTGCAAAACATAAAACACTAGATAGAAGACTCACACTGTGAGGAGATGACAATGTAAACAGAATGTAAACATCGTCATGGATAATAGCTCTTGATTGATAGAACGATGAATTCTTCTTTAATTTGGGGGTGATGGGGCTAAAGTAGATTTAAAAAGATGTACCTAGAAAAAATGAAGGACCTAAGCCCAACCAATACATATTCTCCAAAAAAGTATAGTTGAAAGTTGGGCTGATTTATGAAATCAAGAGAAGAACAAATTCTCATTACATTATCAAAACTTTGAAAATGACACTATGTATTCCTTCTATGGTTTGGACACAGTGTCACTCTCCTTTATTTCTGGAAGCTGTATATGCTCTGCAAAAGTGATTTAGCATTCTGTAAACAACTGTAAGAGTTCTTAAGCCTTTTGCAGTATACAGAATATTAAAATATCACAGGAAATAGAGGAATACAGTCCTGTCTTTGTGTATGTAAGGTTACAGATGTCCTGTAGTTCATTATCAAGAACATGTGCTTACACAGAGGTGGATATCCTGTAGTGCATTACCAGGTACATGTGCCTATATGATAGTAGGCATCCAATAGTTCATTGTATATGTGCATACATAGAAATGGACATTCTGTAGTCCATTATCAAGTATAAGCTCATAAACAGTAGTGGACATATTGCAGTTCATTTTCAAGAATATGTGCTTACATGGTAGTAGACATCCTATAGTTCATTATCAAGTGTATGTGCTTACACAATAGTGGGCATCCTGGAGTCTGTTATCAGATGTGTTTCCCTCCATATATTAAATTTGTTTAGTATATCCCAGTTACCATGAGCGATCACTCATTTTTAGATTTTTGCAGCAAGCAGTATTTCCCAATAATATCCAAGAACACAGAAATGCTTCTGTAGTTTAACCATATCTTTAAATATCTAAGATCATAAATTAAAGAAATAAAATAAAAATTTGGAAAAGCTCTCTATAGGTGAATGTATACATTATATGAATTACACTATAAAAACATATACCCTAACTGGTATCAAATGGAGACTTTAGCAGTTTTTACCCCATAGTTTTATATACCATTTCTTTGGTCCTTAAGTAATAGCTTTGCATATTACATAGTGATGTGTAAAGTAATTAGATGTAGTAGATAAAAGAAAAAAATCTAAAATATCATTTATAGTATCACCACAACTAAGCTGAAAAAAGGTGACATGGAGATACAGAGGTAATTTTCATACAACATTCAGGTAACCATGGTGAGGGGATGAAGGTGAGTTACTGAGGAATGAGGCCTGTTTCTCTTGTCATCATTATCTTCCTCCTCTTCACCACATCATCATCATCATCTCTGTCTGTCTGTCTGTCTGTCTATCATCTATCTGGCATACACATACCAATATATTTTTAAAATAAGGAAATGAAAGAATAATGTGGGACAGTATTAAGCTGTATATTGAGCACTTAATGTTATGTCCCTCCTGAAAGGAAGCTGCTAGATTTCTGAACTGCCTCTTAAGGATATGCTGAGACTTCCCGTAGACAACCTAAGGACTGTTTATAGAATGCTACATCACAATAGCCTTCTTTAGGAAAGAAATTGGATTTTTTTTCCTAATGCTACATTTTAAAGATAAAAGTGTTTGCACCAAAAATGGAAAAAGTGAAATAAGACAAAACATACCTGTCAACCCTGCAAACATGTTCTGTACAATCATGTAATGGAGACGACAGAATACTTAAAAATTCCCTGAAGAGATTCTGTGTTTAATGACACACGTAATGATAGAAGTAAGGAAAAGGGAAAAGTTAAGTTGCAGAAAAACACTGTCCATAAACCATCAAAATGAGCACATGTTAGCATCACTAAGTCCAAGCTTATTGCTACTCTATAGCTTGAGGTTGAAAAGTTTTGTTGAGACTTTGGAAGGGGTGATCCAAATTGTCTAGTAATCAGTTCATTCTAGTGAGAACTGCAGTCTATGCTTCTCTTTGCCTACTAGCATTTAATAGAAACCAGGCAACTTTAGAACTACTGGTATCATGTGGAGAGTGCAGACTTTGGAGGTAGATACATCTCAGCTCATCTCTCACCATCACTACTGTGTTAGCTTTGTGACCTTGGGTAGGTCATTGTCTTTGCATGGCACAGTGGCTCAAAGCAATGCTAAGTGAATACAGATAGCTACAGAAATCAGAGGCAATAGCTTGAATGCAATGCCCTTTCTACTGATAATGAACCTGCTTTCTGCAGATGTGAAGCCTTTCCTGGTAGTTCATGCCATTACTATGGAAGTGGCAAGAACTATTATGGATAAGATGTTGCACTAGCTGTTTCTGTGTGTTCCAGTTAAGAAGAACCAGTACAAAACCTAAGAAACTGCATTTCAAAGGGAGAAAGGAAAGGGCTTTGGACAAAAGCAGACACAGCTCTAGCAACATGACTTCGTATGGGGGATTATGGTAGCAGAAATCTCTGAGTGATCAGCCAGGCAATCCTAGTGAAGAGCAACTTGCTTTGAGCCACTATGCCAGGCAAAGGCAATGACCTAACCAAGGTCACACAGCCAGCACATAGTAGGTGTTAGTAAGACAATGGTTCTCTCAGTGAACAGGTCATCAATGAAGTGGAATCTCCTTTGTTATTTTGTGCAAGTCTAAGAAGTGAATAGACTCCTTCTTGGGAAGGTGTCTATTTAAAATAGAGCTACCACGAGACCAGAGAACAGGGAACAATCACAAGTCAAAAAGTCTAAATTTAACCTGTTCAACAACACATGGGGACAGTCCCAGGAGGCAGTTATGGAGTTGAAGGATGTCAAGATGTACAGGTGGCTGGAGACTCAGCTCAGTGAACTGTACAGAGAAAGGCAATAAGTGGCTGGAATAGACCTCATTAACAGAGCAAGGCTGGAGTTTGAAGCTCTGAGATTGAGGTTAGCAGGTAATTTTAACCTCTGGAGTTGAGTATCTGCTGATCATCACTGTTAAGGAATCTGAAAATTCTTGAGCCCCAGCATACTATTTGAAATTCACAGCTACACCTTCAGAGGGAAGATCAATATTTCATGGGCAAGGAAAGTCTGAAAACATGTCCTCTACTCGTACAAACCCTGTACATATCAGAGTGATGTGCTTGTTTATAGAACTCTCAATGAACTCAAAAGACACTCCCCATGCTAGAATATAACCCACCCAGGAAGTAAAATCAAAAAGGTTAAATATAAATTTGATGAATCTTATGATTTCAATATTCATTCTAGAAAAGAACACTAATGGAAACACAAGGTCAGAACTTGATGCAGTAATAATGGTTGATTTCCATTACCTTAGTCTCAGTTTTGATAGGTCATGCAAACTAAAATTCAAGGGAGTTAAAATTCAACCTAAATAAATGAATGAACAGATAGCTATTGAAATCCAGCAAATAGAGAATTCACACTCATTTCAGCAGCCTATGAACCCCTCTCTAAAATAGACTATATTTTAGTCCACAAAGAAAACATTAATAAATACAAAAGAGAAAGAAAAATATCAGATCATAGTGGGATAAAACTATAGATCAATTAATTGTAGGAGACTGAAGAATATACTTGGGAATGACCAATGGATCACTGAAGAAATCAGAAGAAAATTTTCTACAATTCTTTGCTACAATCAAATGAAAATGAACAAATAAACTAATGATGCACTTAAATGGCTTTGAAAAGCAAAAGCAAGTCCTACCCCAAAGTAGTTGGTGGCATGAATTTATAAAAAAGACAATAGAAATTGACAACAAACAACCAGAGGGGGCAAATCACAGAATTAGTCAAACAGAAGTTGGTTCTTTATAAAGATAATTAAGATTGGCAAATTTCTAGACTATAAATGGTCTTCTCTAGTTCTATCCATTCCATTATTTTACTAGCAAATTTCCATTCATCTGCCCATATGCCACCATGATCCATTTACAGGTTCCTTCCTCTTGAGAATCCAACCAGCAGATCAACTAGTATGTGACACGAATGTATTGCCAGCAGCATGCATGTCTCTCCCTCAGGAAGGTATGACAGTGATCAAGCTAAGATCCTGGCATCTGTGTGATAATTATCAGCTGATCACTCAGTCCTCACTACCTATTGACCCCATACAAAATCAACACCTTGTTAGTACCAGGCACTATATTTAATGGGTAAGAAGGGAGGTTTTGCTTAAATTTCTTGGGTTCATCATGGTAACAAATAGAATCTTCACAGGAAGTAAGCATTCATTCTACCAATATTTCTATCTCCTTTCAAGGTAATGTTTTCTAGTTGTTGACTTCTTTGTGGAGGTCACCAACATAGCTTCTAATTCTTGATATGATCCTAACACCTTTCATCCCCAAGTTTTTAAATTTTCTGGATAACTCAGCCAGAGTACATATTCCACTGTAGAGTCTTAAACATCTCTGTGAACATAAAGAAAGCTAAGGGACCATGATCATGGCTAAGGGACCATGATCATGTACCAGACTCCTGGAGTTCACAGAGCTCCTTAATATCATCTCTCAATCTTAAGTTATGAGCCTTGGATTTGAGGATTTATGGGTTTTCTAATAATTTTATTTATAATTATGTGTGTGTGTGTGTGTGGTGTGGCAAGAGGGAGGGATATATACACACTGTCAAAAATTGGTTTTCTCCAAGGAATGACACTAGGTTGATCAGTCACCCCAGGGTAGATCTCATGTACAAGGTTAGCTGACCAACAAATAATGGACTCCACAGGGGTGTGTGTGTATGTGTGTGTGTGTGTGTAGCAGAAAAAAAGGGACACATACACATGAATCTGGTTCCAATGGGGGCCAGAAAAGGGCAGGGTTTTCAGGTGATTGTGAGCTACCTCACACGGGGACAAATTTCTAATCTCAGGTGTTCTGGAAGAGCAGACAGTGCTCTCAACTACTGAGCCACCCCTCCAGTTATGAAGGTTCATTTTCTAAGTGGAGACAGTTTGTTCCAAGCTTTATATCACCACCAGGATAAAATAAAAGCAGTTTCTTTAAAAGGAATGCATCACGTAATCGTAGGCAGTTTAAATCTGATGTAATAAATTGGATCAAGTCATAGAAAAGATACTTCCTAAGGACCAGAGGTTAGTTCTGCAGGGGCTTACCTGGGCTACAGCCCCAATTCTGCCACTTCCAAATTATTTAACTTAAACATCATCAATTTTTATCTATGTAATATAGATGATTACAAGTAAATGGTATTATTTAATAACAATAATGCATAGGAAGTCCTTAGCACAGAGCATGGAATGTAGTGTATTTCCCACAAATGCTGGATATTATGGTATGTCAAATCTATTTCCTTTACTCAATTAGAAAAACTTGAATGGTGCTATAGTCCTTCAGATTCCATGGAGCTGTGACAATAAATAATTTTCTAGAGCTTCTCAGGCGAATGAGCACAAACCTACAAACACTAAGCATAGAAGTAAGTACATTCTTTTCCACCCTTTCTGACTTCAAAGGGAAAAATCTAGAGCAAGAATCAACACACTTTTTTTATGTAGATGTTTGGGGACATTTATTTTCAAGCCTTAAATACTTTAATACCTAGGTGCTTATGAGTGAGCTGCCACTGCTCCATGTTTAGTTAATGCTATACGTAGGTTTCAGCTTCCGTTTGCAAATCCTCCAGTCGGAAGAGCAAGAGGAAAGACTCTGCATGGCATCCGTGTATAATCACCCAGCATTAGCCCATACTGACAACACATTTTGTAATGAAATTTAGCCACGGATTACTATTTGGAAAATAAAATATCAAACTTAATGCTTTATTTTTTTTAATTTGTTCTTTCTTTAAACTAACCCCATGCCGAACAGTAAACCAGTAGCTCAGGGTCCGAAAGACAGAAAGTACAGCTTCTATATAAGGTATGTTTGTGCTTAGAGTAAATCAATATTTTATATAGTTTCCTTGTTCTACAAACAGATTAATCTATGCATTCTAAAGATCACAGCATAGATGACATTTTTGGTTAGCTCTAGAGTCCTTAAGACAGTGATAGAGAAAGCCTCCACCAGGATGTTCATCTTATTTGCAAGGCTCTGAAAGAGCCAAAATAAATCTCCCCAACCTCAAGCAGAAAAATCTTTATTCTAAAAGAAATTACATATCCGAATTAATTTCTATCTCAGGCAATCTGCTCTGAGGTCTGATAAGCCATAAATAGTTGTCAATCTCACATGTTGTTGAAATTAAAAATCATAAAAAGCTACTCAAGGCAATTTACAATTCTGCTCAAAGACTGTTTAATACGGAGTAAAAAGTCCTCTCACAGTGAATTCAGACCCAGGTTTAACGGGTGTGAATGGTGAGAGGAGAATGCAGCGCCTGCTTTCTTCCTCTCTGGGGCTTTGCATGCGGCTGGAGCATGTGAGCCCTTTCCCAAGAGCAAAAGCGGCGTTCACATCCTCTCCAGCGGTTTCTTTTCCTTTGAAGTGTTTGATGTTTTCAGGACCACCGGGAGGTCATCTTCTTTGGATTTTTGCTTCTTAATTTCCCTCATTTTGGTTGACACTTTGACAAGGATGCTGAACTGGGAGGGAGGGAAGCACCTTGAAGCTCACTGGAGTCTCTGCTTGGTCACACAGAACATTTTCCTTTGCGGAGGCTGCCAACAGTTAGCTCCTTCAAATGCCAAGATTCCGTCCTGAGCTATCTATTCAGGGAGACACCAGACATGGCTAGACAGTGCTTCATGAGCAGCAGTGTGGATCATATATTTGCCCTGAAGGAGCCATTTATTTATCTGTGCTCTCTTCTGCCGGCACTCTGGAGACCAGGCCACATTCCCAGACACTGCAGAGCCTGTCACTAGAAAGGCAAGCAACCTGCTAAGCCTGGCAATCAGTCTTTTATTCCAATCTGCTCTTGCCAGTGGCATTTTCTCCCATCTTTAATTACCACAGTTGACATGGCAGTCCGCTAGGATGAATGGGCACCGCCAGATCTCAAGTCTGTAACCTGTCTCTCTCAAATACCTTTGCAGAACACAAGACATATACAGAAAAAGACAGAAGGCATAGGCCCAGAGAAGGAGGTGAAAATTTTCAGCCTAGGAGGCAGCTCTGCAGCCTTTTTCCTTGGCCAAGGATTCTAACTAAGGAGTTAGATTCTGAGGCCTTTTGTTTCTGTTAGGGCTCTGCCTCCTCCTTCAATCAGGGGAGCAGAAAGCCGTTCCTCCTTGCTCCCCAGGATCCTGCTTCCACACTTGCATGTTTTCCTCAGCACCCGTTCCTAAGCGTGACTGTAAGTTAAATCATCTCAGTGCCATAATGACGGGCAAAGAAACTGCAAGGGCTTAGTTGCCTGGTCCCAGGCCTACCTCTCACTTGCACTTGAATATTTTTGTTTTGTGAGCATTCAATCCTTTTTCTACTTCTGAACACATATTCCTTCTGCAATTTTTCTACTCAAGTTACATGCTAATCTCTGTACCTGTTATCAAAGGACAAATCCAATTAATAGTTAATAGTGCCAGAATAAGGTTTCCTGGTCTAACTCCTCATTGTTCATGGGTTTTCAGTTCTGGGCCTTTTGTTTAGATTTTATGTCACCCATTTCCCATGCCCTGTCTGTTACAAGTAACATTATATGAGTGAGCAGCTTATATTTGAGGTATTACATATATATGTATGTATACATTACATGCATATCATGCACACATACATGTATAATATGTACATTGCATATATACATACCATCATATATGTACAGATATCTATGTATATATCCCCTTTAACCATATATAATCATATATATATATATAAATTGTATTGCATTAAGAAAGAGGCCATGAACTTGTAAGGAGGATTTGGAGGGAGGAGAGGAAAGTGGGGAAAGTAACTGTGTTCTAAGTCTCAAGAACTAATAGAAGTACTCAGTGCTTGTTTACAACTTTATTCCTACATTTGGTGACCACCATGCTGTGGCAGAGGTCTGTCCAAGGGCTGAGCAGACATGGCACCATTGATTCAGTCTCTGTGCTTTTCGATATAATCAGGAAATGAGCTGCCATATAGCTAGAGGCACATCGTTAAGAGAAGAGTTAGGGCAAATTAATGCTGATTACCTCTGTCGTGAGATTGGAAGTTATATTTGATGATATACTCCCATGAAAGTAATTTTGTAATTAAAGCATGAAATATTGGATTAGCCATTTCCTGATACTCAGACACCATGAGTTTGGAAAGTGCCAAATTCATTCAGCACTTGTACATATACCTAATTGCCTTTAATAAGAAGACAAACAAAATATTTTAGAACACAGCAGTGTAGACCTGGGGATTGCCTCATGGAATGTTGCCTAATTTGTACAAAGCCTGAGTCACATCCCCAGCACTGCAAAAACCAAGTAAAGCATAGCACACCTGTGGTCCCAGCTCTCATGTATGAGGTGGAAGCTGGAGGCTCAGAGATGCAAGGTTTATCTTTGGCTACACCTGAAGTTTGAGTCCACCATGGGATCCAGGAGGCCTTGTCTCAAGACAAACAACAAATAAATACATTCATATGTTACTGCAGCTCAACAATGCTTCAGTATCTCTTACTGACTGTATTTTCAGTTTTAATGCTGCTTTAAATTTATTTTAATTAAAAAAACAAGCAATCTATTTCATTAGCAATGTAATTTTTCCTGAGATGAGGGCACTAACTTTTGTGAAACAGTATGTCTACATATATTTTCTAAGTCTGTGTAGTTTAATAGCCTAGCAACCCTAAAAGTCAATCTGAATTTGAGGTTGTTTTCATTTTCCAGATGATGAAACTTGAGGCTTAGGTAAAGGAAGTGAGTTTTCCAGGCTAGAAGAGGGCAAGGTCAGGATTGTCTACTTCCTACACAATCATCTGAAAACTCATGCTTATTGCCTACACTGTTAATCAGGATTATTGGGATAAATAAGCCCATTAGGATTAACTTGTAAGCACAGGATTCGCTAGCTTCTCATGTTAAGAGCTTGTTGGGTCCAGCTTTGTTGGAAAGTCAGGCTGTTGAATGTTCCCAGCTCCTGGCAGGTTGGTGGTGCTGAGGGAGGAATCTACTAGTCCACCAAGTAGCTCAGGTGATGTGCAAAGATGGGCTAACACAGCTCCTTCTTCTCAGGGGCATTAGAGAGAAAACAGAATTGAGAAAAGGCTGAGGTAGAAGGTTGACAGCTCTGAGTTGGGAATTTAGAGTAAGGTGTGTGGGGGGGCACTAAGGACCAAGAGAGCATGAGAGCTGGAGAGAGCAAGAGCAAAAGAGAGAGAGAGGGAGAAAGAACAAGTAGTTCTTGGCATCTAAATATTGGGTCTTATTCTACTTGATGGGGAATTAACCTAGGAAAATCCATCACAAGGTATTATTTTTAAATAACCCTAGAAGACACAAAAAGTGAAGAAAACAACCTAAAAAGAGTAACCCCCAAATAGCATCTACGGCTGAGTCTAGGAGTCTGGGTACAGTTTAAAGTTTGTTCTGTATATGTGTTTTTCATCTGATATATTTTCAAATTACGGTTTAAATTCAGCTGAAGGGGAGACGGCCTTTCACTTGGATAATAAAACAGATGGTTAAGTGCTTTGAAAGCAAAGCCCCATGGTTTCACAACTTTCTAGCTTGTAGTCTTAAGCAAAGTTCCATGCCTGCTTTGAACATGAGTATATTTATTTATATAGCTCAATCCAAAGCAACTATTATAATGACATAATTATTTTATATACTGTACCAGCAGAAGAGTGCTATTTTGTTCTTAGTTGTATTGGTTAGTTTTTGACTTTTTAAGTGAACTTGCTACTTTGTTTTATTATAAGTTGCTAAAAATAATTCAAAGTAGGATATTAAATTTTTTTATTTGTTTGTTGGCTTAAAAAAGTCCATGCCTTTAACTATATTGTCTACTGTACTTTTAACCACACGACCGTGGCAATTAATGGTAGTATATAGGCAGAGAAACTTAGGGGAGCCAATATGCATTGGTAGCTAGGACATGACAAACCTTCTGTATTGAATGTAATGTCAGGGAAACTAAGCAACTGAACAGTGGAATTTAGGAGCTGATTAAAAAATAGAATCAGCTACATTCCAACACTGAGGTTCAATTTAGCTTATTACCATGTGGGAGAGTTCTGTTCTGATCCCTTTATAGGGAAGTATTACACTGATAATTTTCTGAGCACATAAACAGATCCAAGAACAAAATAGATTTGACTGGGAGGCATTATATCTGATTTTGTAAACTTGTAGAGACAAGTTTATAATGCTGATAAACTCTTGAACTTGAGCTGTATAAGGATAAAAAGGATGAAATTCTGTTGTTTGATGTTAAAGGATTCAGGTTTCTAATTTTGAGTGTTACTTTGAGTGAGTCAAGTCTTTCCAGTCATTATTCCCAGTAGATCTGGACTGCTGTCGTTGGATAGTTTATCTTCAGACTTCATTGTATAAAGCTGGCTTTTTCTTTTGACATGCTTTAAGTATTTCATTATAGAACAAGCCTATTCCAAAAAATCCATACAATTCAATCATTTTATGCTCAAATAAATGTGTGGAGGGACAAACCAGACATTTCTTGACATGACATGATTTATTGCTGAAAAAAAAATACATCAAATCTGTTTTTGGTCACCCTTGGATCAACATCTTTTTGCCAGGTACCATTAAAAGTTGCTTTTGCTTTAGATAACTTCCCTTTCTCTTTCTGTGAGTGTGTTTATACATTCGGTGAGTGTATATAGTGCTCATATCTACAAACTTCTTACCTGTGTGTGATATATGGGACTGGAAGCTTTATAATATAAATTTCTCCTCTGAATTGTTGAGCTATTTTTCTCTTTAGCCTTATCTAGAAGCCTTGCAAGAGTGGCTTCTTATACAATTCCAACCTGCTCCTGGGGCCAGCCATGGGCTACAGGCAAAAGTGCCTTGGGTATAGACTGCTAAAGTGAAAAGATTGAATTGCTTTCAAAGGGAAAGCTGGTTTCTTATTGGGATATGAGTCAGAAGGCAGTTGAAGATTTCAGACAATTCATTCATCACTGCAGAACAAATACAGATCTACAAGAATTTCTGCTCTGACCAATGAATTTCACCCAGCTGGTGCCAGCAGAGAAATGATAGATGAACATGGGTATTCATAGCATGCCTCTGCATATGTGTGTTCAAACAGTGGCTTTGAGCTGACTTGATAATGTGAATGATAACCTTCCTGCCTTTCCCTCATCTGACATCAATAACATTTAGCTTGCTTTTCCTTTTCCCACTCTTCTCCCAAACTACTGATGTCTCTGGACATTTTTGACCTGTGTATTTCCTCATATGATGGAAGTGTTTATTTTTCTTGTGTCATTTTCAGATTTCATGTCTCTTTGCCACACATTAGCCCTCAGTATTGTCTGTATCTGTTTCATCAGCTCAGATCATCCAAAAGGCCTTCTATCCCTCTAAAATGCTTTCCCAACGATTACTTTCCACAAGGATCCATCTCATTCAGAGCCTCCCAGAAGTCAAGTCTGGAGAAGTGGGGTTCATATGCACCAGTTCAGTAGGGTGTGTCAGAGCTAAGAGAAACATAGGCCTTCTCTGTTAGTTTTCTCCATGATCCTGAAATGGGACAAATAAAAAGATTAGGCATGAGTTGCTTTATATATTTTAAAAAGTCATTTTGAGAAGACATATGCAATTTAATAGAAAAGGAATTATTTCATCACATTACACTACAAAGGCTGACATTTTAGCTTTCAATTAATTGTATGAGGACTTGCTATAATCTTAGAGCTAACTTTTGAGGTGGGTGCTGTCTATCCCATGTATCAGGTATACATGTGTCTGTAGTAGAGACACTGCCTAGCTGAAGAGTAACCATTGCAGTATTTGCACAGAGAACAATTTACACATGAGCTATTATACACAAATGATAAAGGATAATAAACACCTTAAGGGTAGTAATAAAGTGAAGGAAATTTATCTGAGGAATAAACTCTTATTAATAAGCAACCAGATTAAAATATAAAGTAATCATTGGGATCAGATGATCCAGGACTGAGTTATTCCAGACACACAAAGACTCTGAATACCAGTTCTTTGCAACTTACGTATAAAATAGAATACTAACTACCAAGATCACATTATGGTGCTAGTACTACTCTGGTACCAAAGTGATACAGCAAGTGTAAAGCAGCAGCAGCAAAGGTAATGTAAGGTAAGGTAATGTGTCTGATACCCCCCTCCCATTTCTATGTCTCTCTCCTGTCTCTCTGTTTCCTGTTCCCCTTTCTCTTTTTCTTTCTCTCTCTCTCTCTCTCTCTCTCTCTCTCTCTCTCTCTCTCTCTCTCTCTCTCTTTCTCTCTATATATTATATTTTTATCCAGTTTTCTTAAAGACTTAGATCTAAGAACTTCCAAGTAGACTACCTAATATATTATATCCTAACATATTAAATCCCTAATATATAATATAATTAATATAATATAACACAATATAATATGGACTCCATTAGCAAATTCTTAGATCTGACTAATGCTCTAAGAAAAACTGGGTAAAAATCTCAACACACAAAAATCAGTAGCTTTTCTCTATACCAGAAATGAATGTATTGAAAAAGAATTCAGGAGAAAAATCCCACTTGTAACAGTTTCATACAATAAAAAAAATCATAATAAATCTACTAAAATAGTTAAAAATTTTTTACAATGACAAGTTTTAGACATTGAAGAACATACTAGAAGGTGAAAAGACTTCCCATGCTCATTGATTATAGAGAGGGCAAATTAATATTGTAAAAAATATCTATGCTAAAGAAAGTGAAATACGGATTTAATGCAACCTCAATCAAAATTCCAATGGCATTCTTTGCAGAAATAGTCCAATCAATCCTTATTTCCATATGGAAGCATGGTACCGATGCAGGAAAGTAGTTTTCTATTTTTTGCTATCTATAAAAACCAACTCAAAACAGATCAAAGACCCTAATGCAAGACTCACAACTCTGAAGATTTTAGAGCATAAAGGAGGGGAAGCACTACAAGCTACATCAATAGGCAAAGACTTTCTGAAAAGGACTCTAGTTGTTCAGGAAATAAGGTCATAATTGGAAAATGGGACCTCATGAAATTCCAAAGCTTCTGTACAGCAAAGAGAATGGTTTATCAAATGAAGAGACAGCTTACAGAATGGGAGAAAATCTTTGCCAGCTCTGCATTTGACAGGGGATTAATTCCTAGAACAAAGGACTCAAAGGGCTAAAGAGCAAAACAAGCAACCCAAAGTGGGCCAGTGAAATGAACAGACAATTCCCAATGGATGAGAACTATCAAACACCTGAGAAATCTTCATCCTGCTAGTGGTTAAAGGTATGTAACTTAAATCCATGTTAATATTCCATCTGCCCAAGGTATAATAGAAATAATGAGGGAAAAGCAAGTAGACTCAAGGACACTGTATCTACTACTGGTAGGAAGGAACGAATGCTGGTCAGCCACTGTGGAAATCAATGTGGAAGTTCCTTAAAGCATTAAAGATAGATCTACTATGCAACCAGGCTTTATCACCCCTGAGTATTTACTCAAAGGACTTAGAATCAACACATTAAAGAGATGATGATTTCCAATGAATATTCCTACAGTGTTCATAGCAGCTAAGTAATGGAAGAAATCCAAGTGTCCAACAATAAAAGACTGAAAACGCCACAGTGGGATTCCTCCACAGCTTTAAAGAAGACTGTTCTTTGCTTCACAGTAAACAAACCAACTCACTATCAGAAAGGCAAATACCATGTTTTCTTTCATGTGTTTTCTAGATTTTATATAGCTATAGAAAATGATAAACATACATGTGACATAGAGTTGAAGTGGAATCATCCAAGGGCACAAAAGAAACTAAAAGGAGACGAGAGAAAGGAGGGGGTGAAAAATAAGAGTTTTAGGTTTACTGAGAGATATACTCAACACATAACATATAGTTGTATAAAAATGTCTTTGTGAAACACCATGCAGAATGAATACACATAATGAACTGCTTAATTTATATATATATAAAGATCAAACCGTTTCCAGGCTAGAAAACAGAAAGTGTGGTGGTCAGCCAGAAATAGCTCTGGCATTTAAATTTGTGGCCATAGCTGAGTCAAGGGGCTCTGGGCTTTGGTTTCATTATCTATTTCATGTGGCATGATAATAATTGAAAGGGCTTTCATTTATAGAGTTGTTACATTGCCTCGCATGATCAAGTGCCCCATTAAATTTTAACTTCCTTTTTTTAAGCTGCTAATGCACATTATGCCTTGCAGTGTTGTTCTGTGCCTCTTTCGGTACTGAGCAATAATGACAGAAATTAGATGCATTAATGTACGAACTTTCTGTAATTTATATTGGCTTTTCTCTAGGAAAGCATAGAAGATTTGCTCGGGCTATAACTCATGCAGGGAAGTGGTAATCATCTTGATGGCTGGGAAGGGATCATGGTGGGAACATTTTCCCTGAGTGTTTAGCATCTATGGCTCACTCTATGTCTTTGTACCCAGGGTTCTGGAAATATCTCAGATGTTTACCATGAATATTTATCCCCTCTTTGCTACTTGCTTTTGGCGCTTTTATTAAAAATTTAAAACACTTCTTTTTTTTTTTATTAAAAAGTCTCTACTTGCTTATGGTAGAAAAACTAGAAAATATGGGTAAGTAAAATTAAGCATGAATTATTAAAAATCTACCCATAATCCTGCACAGCTTTTCCAAATATTTTTTTATTATATTTGATAAGGGCAGGAAATGGGGTCTCCCAATATGTGGACATTTCTTTAACATAATGTTTGGATTGCCTTTTTTTTTTTTAAACAGATAGTCAGGAGATTTTTCAGAGAGCAGGAACAGCCTGACTTTTCACTACATAGGTAAATGAATAACTCTCTTACTGTATGCTATAAGGTTAGCTGCTTTGAATTCTTTGCTGAAAATAATGTCCTGCTTGTAGCACATTTAGTGAAATCTAATAATTTTTTAAATGCTGTAAAGAGTAAATATTTTACATAAGCAAAATTCTAATATGTTTACATTTGTATGTATGAATGTGTAACATGTGCATGCTTACACTTGCATAGGCCAGAAGAGGGTGTCAGATCTCTTGAAACTAGAGTTATAGGTGGTTATGAACAACCATGTGGGTTCTGGGAATTGAACCAGGGTCCTCTACAAGAACAAGTGCTCTTAACCACAAACCATCTCTCTAGCCTCAAGTTTACATTTCCTAACTGCGAAAAACGTCACAGCTATAGAGACTAGAATTTGCTATCATTTTTGTATCATGACTTTACAAGGTTATAGTTTAATAGACTTTTCCCTCAAAACACTATCCTGTTAAGTGACTAGCAGGGCTTAGGTATGCTGCATAATAGAAAACCCACCTGTTAGTGTAATGAAACCAGCTGACCCTTCCTTACTGCTATTATTCTTTCTAAGGAACACTCAATCTTCAAAACAAACAAATATATATATATATATATATATATATATATATATATATATATTATATACATATATATGTATATTCATATCTATATAATATATATTTCCACACATAAGCATATGTATATGGGAACATTTAATTTTCATTTTCACTAAAGTTCAGTGTTTTTTTTAAATCATTAACTAAGTCCCTTGACTACTTCCTGGGTTTTGGAGGAAGCTGCTTTCCTATTTGCTTTGAATATTTGGAATAGTGGGTCTCAAGTCTGCTGCATAAGTAGCATAGCAATTTTAAAAATCCAGGGGCTGAGATTGTAGTTTACAGGTAGAGAGTTCACCTAGCATGTATGAGGCCCTGGGTTCCATCCTCACTACCACTAGATAGATAGATAGATAGATAGATAGATAGATAGATAGATAGATAGATAGACTGACATACATACATACATACATACTGACAGACAGATATACAGACGAGACAGACAGACAGACAGACAGACATAAATAAAACTGCAAAGTTGAGGCTGTACACCAGAATAACAAATCAGAATCTCTGGAAGTGAGACTCAGATGTGTATTACTTAGGCTGCCATGATAGCTATAGGTTCAGTAACTTCATACAACAGATATCCTTTTCTCACTCTGGTTCTAGATCCTAGAACTCTGAAATCACAGTGTCAGGAGGGCCTTGATCTCTGCAAGGCCCTAGTGAAGGGTCCTCCTTTGCTTTCTCTAGCTCTGATAGCTAGGGAGTCTTCAGCATCCTTCCAACTTCTATGCTGTCAGTTTCTCTGCTCCAAACCTCCCCTTCCTTTTTCTCATAAAAACAAAGTTAAAGTTAAGGATCTACCCTAATGCAATATGACCTTGTCACTCATTTGACTCCATCTTCAATGAGCTTATCTCCAATTATATCACACTCACAAGTGGCGTGTGAAGCTAGAACATAAGCATACTTTCGAAGGGTGAGGAGTGATACAATATAGCCCAGTATATGAGGCAAGGATAACCAAATCCTTAGGTGGTTTTATAGCACAACAGCTAAAGCAGAGAGCCACATCATTCAGAACAGTGTTTCTCAAATGAGTGTGCTTAAGAATCACTTAAGGATCTAGATAAAACGCACTGTGATGTGCTAATGTTGAAATGAGCTTGAGACCTAACATTTAACATGTGTTCAAGTGACACCAATGCTGTTGAGGCAGAAAAGCAGAAGGTCCAGTTTGGCAAGGCAGGATTCCCACCTCAGGAATGCACCAACATTGCCTCATCTAGCTACATGCTTGACAGCCTGGTTGCATATAATATGCACATATCCTTCTCAAAATAGAATAAAATATCAACCTATTAGGAGCCTAGAACCCCCCCACCTACTTTAGACAGCACATATAACAGCTTTAAACAATGTAAATAAGTTACTCCCATTAGCAGCCCCTTGATACTGCTAGTTTCTATTTGAACACATCTTGTAATGCATTTGGGAACCATGAGGAACTGGCTAAGCTTGCCTTTTATACTGGACTGTATTCCCAAGTTGAATTTGAGAAACACTATTCTCTGATTATCAGCTGTGCTATAGAACCACCCAAGGATTCAGTTATTGCTGCCTCATAGACTGGACTATATATACTGTGTTGCCCTTGTCCTTCAAAAGTATTTTAAGGAGAATCCCTTACTTATCATCTTATTTCTATGTATAATTAGGTAAACAAACACATAATTAAAATAAAACGCATTTTGGGAAGGGACATTGTAGATTTAGATTTTTCAAGGCCTATTTTAATTGTGGTTCTTTAATGTTTCAACTGCCTCCCTTCTAGCCCACCATCCACCGGAGGTAGGGGAAAGAAAGGTTAATAGGAAGCAAGGGTTGTGGGGCTGTTTAGAAATAGCTTTTTGGTGGTGGTTTTAGTCTTCATTGTTAGCAGTCCAGTCCACTAGCAAAACATCAAACACAAATCAGCAGTGGCAGACCAGTTCATTTGGCAAACACCAAACATGAATAGTAGCAGTGGTTCAATCCAGAAGAAACCATGAGGCTCCACTGATTGACAGAAGTCTGAGGAAGCAGCAAGAAGCAACTGGAATACCACCAGAAGATTTTTGATGGGTTTCTCTAAACAAAGTCATGGAAAGCGAAAAATCAAAAAAGAAAGCAAGGTGAACCAATGCAAGAATGTCTTCAGGGAAGACGAGCATCAGCAAAGCCCAATGAAGACCAGCAGAGTTGCAAGGCAAACCACTGCAAGAGTGTTGTCCACTGTTTGTTGGGTTATACTTGTACCCTTTCCACACATCATGTGTCTTCTCAAGCATCTGCTCCAGCAAAATATCACATGCCCTTTCACCAGGAAGCCACCAGAAAAACACCACATCTGTTCCTAGCAAAATATCCTGTCACATGTCTCCTGCATCAAAATATCCTCTCACATGTCTGCTTCAGCAAAACATCCTCTCATAAGACAGTTTCCACAAAAACATCACATGACACAGTTGAATCTCCAACAAATACAGAAATTCCCACTTCAGAACATACACAGCAAGCAAGGTCTATGCAACTCAAACCAGGCGGTCAAAATAGAGAACCTTCCAAACTACAGCCCTCATAAGCAAACTCCTCCACTTAAACCACAATAAAAGGAAATTTTAAGCAGTAATTTGGGCCTTTGAGTAGGTCTTGATCATGCATCCCACTTAAATATATACTATCACTTTGCTCTGAATAAATTATCTTTGCTACCTTTGTAATCTGTGTGAGCTCCTATTTCATTCTTGAATAAGATGTCAAAATCTGGAAACACTCACCTCAGACTCCGCCCACCCATAATATTGGGTTTGCACCTTAAAAACTTTGTGAACTGCTTTGTGGATCCACCACTGGATGTCCCTTAGGCTCAGGAGCCAGAGTCTGTTTCTTGGAAATGGAAAGGATTCACTTATCTATCTAACTTACATGGCCAGCCCCGACTTCCTCCATCCCCCTCACCTTCCCACATGAGTGTGTGTATGCAATAGACAATATCTTTATCAGTCTTTTAACTTGCCATCCAATTTTTAACAGAACTTGTATCCTCAGGCTAAAACAAAATCTAAAACATATTTAAACAGAACAAAATGCAGTCTTACGAGAGATACAAATTGATAAGAACAAACCCTGCTGGGATTTGTTTCTCAGGGCCTTCTAAAATAACTTGAAACTTCTCTAGCTGGGATTAAAAATAACGAAGAGGCGTACTGGCTGGGCACAACAAAGACAAAATAAAATAACATTTTGACAGATTCGGTTTTTTTCCTTCCTGTTGGATCACAGATGCCATTTTCTTTTATTTGACTCTTTTCTGGAATTTAATCAGAAACCATCTTGTGGATTTATTTAAACAACTTTGGCCAATTAAGGAGAAAGGTAGACTTTACAAAAGTCTTAAAGGATGCCTGGCATGTTGTGTTTATTATCATTATTTTTTTTAATTAAGCTGAAATATGGCTTAGCAAAATGAAGAGCAAAGGGTTTTTTTCCTCTTAATTTTTATTTTGACAAATATCAGATTTAAAGAATGCCACATATACTTCAGCTAGAATCCCCAAGCATCAACATTTTTTCATCTTTTACCTCTGTTTTCCATTTGTAGTTTTGACAAGCCATTTGAATACTGCACACAACACGGTTCTCATGTGAATAGTAGAATCAGTTTCACCTATGAGCATAGACATTCTCCTAACTAATCCAGGACCATGATCACACCCACATTATCTACCAAAACACAGCCCATCAAAAAGGTCTCAGTTATTCTTAAGTTTTCTTAATGGTTGTAGTTCTTCTTCCTTCTTCCTTTGAATTGTTGTTCTGATCAGGGTCAAACCAGGACTTACCAATTGCACCAGGCTGTCATGTTCTTACATTATCTTTTTAACTTTAATTTTTAAATTTTATGTGTATGATTGTTTGTCTGCATGTATGTACATACACCACCTCATGTATGTGCATGCACCATGTGCATGCCCAGTGGCTGAGGATGTCAGATCCCCTAAAACTGGAATTACAGATGGTTTTATGAGCCACCATGTGGGTAATGGGAATCAAACTTGGGTCTTGCATAAAAATAAACAATGATTCCAAACTTCTTAATCCCATTTCCAGCCTACCTCCTTTATTTCTTTCCTTGTCTGAGTCATGAATACATAATTGCAATATGATACTCTGAGACTAGCCGGATTCAATGCATTTGTACCAACTACTTTAATCCTAAATAGATGCTTTTGGCTCAGTATTACTGACAATTTAAAAATGTAGACATTGCCGTTCTAAGATTACTTCTGCTAGATTGTAAGTGAGCTAGCATTCCTTTGTGAAGATCTTCCACCTGGACCTTTCTCTTATGTTTTATACTGTCACTATAATCCTATGGCTCTTTCAATGTTCTAGTCTTTTACAATCCTTTTTAATTTTAGTGCTTATCTTACCTCTAATTTGGCCTGAGTGAGCTAGCTCTTGCTCCTCTCATAACATGTTTCCTAATCTTTGGAGTATGTCTTTGCCTATTGTTATAATAACACAAGTCTTGGATGTTTTGCCCATTTGAGACCTGGAATGGGAATCAGGAAGTCTAGAGTGGAGCATGGCACTCAGCAGCAAAGACCTGGCTGCTCACCATGTTCTCACTTAAAGCCTTTAAATTGACAGAACATAGAAACATATCTGAAATTTTGACATTTGCAATTCTTTATCTTAATTTCCTATTCTCCCCTTGCTCCATGGCTCATATACATTTTCCTTCTCTGATGGTAAGAATCCCAACTCCTCAATCATTAAATATTTAACTCATTTGTTCTGTTTCATGGTGTATGCAAAATGATGCCAGAATCCTTGAATCAAGACTTTACTCATATGGTTATAATCCTTTTTGTGCTTGCTTCATTTTAATTGAAATAATTGTGGATTTACTTTCAATTGCACCAAAGTATTAGACCCTTTGACCTCTTGGCTCAGACTTGAAACCTCTTGCAAACAAGCATTATGCATTATCCAGGATCTAGACAGCCTACTAGTTCTATGACATGTACCCAGGTTTACTGTATTTCTGTGCATATGGTATATATGGTCTGTAAGTTGAATCCTATATAGTATACTTTTACACCACTGACCTAGTCCATGTCCCAAGGTTCCTCCAATGGCCCTTACAGCCCTCCCCTCCCTTTCAGCCTGTATCTCTTCTCCTGGGCAATCACTCTACTATATCCCTCCCACAAAACTCTTTAATGCCTTTTGTGTTAACTAACATTGGAACTCAGGCCCTTAATCTTTCTAAGCAAACATTACAAACGTTATACACCAAGTTGTATCCCTCACACCCTACTTCTCACATTTTGCCACTCCATAAACATATACAAGTAGGGTCACAAAGTATCTCTCCTCAGCCTGATTCTTTTCTCTATAAAAAAAAAAATGCTTCAAGATCCAGTAAGTCTCAGTGTAGACATAGCATTTTTGCACTGAGAAGCACTTCAGGAATATAAGAACCACTGCCTAACCACAAGGGATCCTGCACCTCCTTGGCATCTTTTCTATGTTTAGAATATACCCCACTAATAGTGTACAAAGTTAATGTAATGATCTGTGTAGTTAAGCTATAAGCCCAAAATAAAGTTTCACTTGCTTTGCTTATACATAATATTTTAATGTGTGATTTAAGTATGTTTTGACTAACCTTATGGGGAAATTTATGTTATGACGTTGAAAAGTTAAAATTATAGGAAAAAACTATACTCAGAGAAATTAAATCTCATTATTAACCCTTTACTTCCTTGCCATGCATCTCTTACAGGCAGTAATTTTTTAAATTAAAATTTTGTTGACTTTTCCTACTTTTGGCAAAACATAAATGCTTGTCATGATCACATATTTAAATTACTTCATCTTTCATATAACTCTCATAGACTTCGCTCTGAATCATTTTTCTACAACTCTTGTATAGTATTTTTTAGCTAGTTCTTTTCTTTAAAAACAAAAAAAAAATGTTCTATCACTTTCTTGCTTTTTTTTTTTTTTTTTTTTTTTTTTTTTTTGAGACAGGGTTTCTCTGTGTAGCCCTGGATGTCCTGGAACTCACTCTGTAGATCAGGCTAGCCTCGAACTCAGAAATCCTCCTGCCTCTGCCTCCCAAGTGCTAGAATTAAAGGTGTGCGCCACCTCCGCCCTGCTTCTTTTCTTTTTTTTATTGGATATTTTATTTACATTCAGATGCTATCCCCTTTCCCCATCTCCCCAAGCCAGGAACCCCTATCCATCCCCCCTCCTCCTGCTTCTATGAGGATGTGCCCTCACCCATCCACTCCCGTCTTCCCATCCTCGAATTACCCCACACTGGGGCATCCAGCCTTCACTGGGCCAAGGATTTCCTCTCCTACCTATGCCCAACAAGACCATAGTCCCATACCTATATAGTTGGTGCCATGGGTCCCTCCCTTTGTGCTCCCAGGCTGGTGGTTTAGGCCTTGGGAACTCTGGTTGGTTGGTATTATTGCTCTCCCCATGGGGCCACAAACCCTTTTAGCTCCTTCAGTCTTCTCTCTCACTCCCCCATTGGGAACCCCATGATCAGTTCAATGGTTAGCTGTGAGCATCCGCCTCTGAATATGTCAGACTCTGGCAGACCTCTAAGGAGACAGCTGTATCAGGCTCCTGTCAGCATGCACTTCCTGGCATCCATATCAGCATCTGCCTTTGATGACTGCACATGGGATGGATACCCAGGTGGAGCAGTCTCCAGACAACCCCTCCTTTGGTTTCTGTCCATGCTTTGTCTCCATATTTGCTCCCATGAGTATTTTGTTACTCCTTCTAAGAAGGACCGAAGCACCCACACTTTGGTCTTCCTTCTTCATGAGATTCATGTGGTCTGTGAGTTGTATTTTGAGTATTGCGAGGTTTTGGGCTAATATCCAATTATCAGTGAGTGCATATCATGTGTGTTCTTTTGTAATTGGGTTACCTCACTCATGGTGATGTTTTCTAGTTCCATCCATTTGCCTAAGAATTTCTCGAATTCAATGTTTTTCATAGTGTAAATGTACCATATCTTCTGTATCCACTCCTCTGTTGAAGGACATCTGGGTTCTTTCCAGCTTCTGGCTATTATAAATAAGGCTGCTATGAACATAGTGGACCATGTGTCCTTGTTATATGTTGGAGCATCTTCAGGGTATGTGCCCAGGAGTGGTATAGCTGGGTCCTCAGGTAATGCTATGTCCAATTTTCTGAGGAACAGCCAGACTGATTTCAACAGTGGTTGTACCAGCTTGCAATCCCACCAACAATGGAGGAGTATTCCTCTCCACATCCTCAAAGCATCTGCTGTCACCTGAGTTTTTGATCTTAGCCATTCTGATAGGTATGAAGTGGAATCTCAGGGTTGTTTTGATTTACATTTCCCCGATGACTAAGGATGTTAGCATTTCTTTAGGTGCTTCTCCACTATTCAAGTTTTCTCAATTGAGAATTCTGTTTAGCTCTGTACTGCATTTTTTAATAGGGTTATTTGGTTGTCTGGAGTCTAATTTCTTAAGTTCTTTGTGTATATTGGATATTAGCCCTCTATTGGATATAGGATTGGTAAAGGTCTTTTCCCAATCTGTTGGTTGCTGTTTTGTCCTATCGACAGTGTCCTTTGCCTTACAGAAGCTTTACAATTTTATGAGGTCCCATTTATCAATTCTTGATCTTAGAGCATAGGTCATTGGTTTCTGTTCAGGAACTTTTCCCCTGTGCCCAGATATTTGAGGTTCTTCCCCACCTTCTCTTCTATTAGTTTCAATGTATCTGGTTTTGTGTGAAGGTCCTTTATCCACTTGGACTTGAGCTTTGTACAAGGAGATAAGAATGGATCGATTTGCGTTCTTCTACATGCTGACCTCCAGTTGAACCAGCACCATTTGTTGAAAATGCTTTCCTTTTCCCACTGGATGGTTTTAGCTCCTTTAACAAAGACCAAGTGACCATAGCTGTGTGGGTTCATTTCTGGCTCTTCAAGTCTATTCTATTGATCTTCCTGCCTGTCTCTGTACCAACACCATACAGTTTTTAATCACTATTGCTCTGTAGCTTGAGGTCAGTGATGGTGATTCCCCTAGAAGTTCTTTTATTGTTGAGAATAGTTCTCACTATCCTGGATTTTTTGTTATTCCAAATGAGTTTGCAAATTGCTCTTTCTATCTCTATGAAGAATTGAGTTGGAATTTTGATGGGGTTTGCATTGAATCTGTAGATTGCTTTTGGCAAGATGGCCATTTTTATATTAATCCTGCCAATCCATGAGCATTGGAGATCTTTCCATCTTCTGAGATCTGCTTTGATTTATTTTTTCAGAGACTTGAAGTTCTTGTCATACAGATTTTTTACTTACTTGGTTAGATTCACACCAAGGTATTTTATATTATTTGTGACTATTGTGAAGGGTGTCATTCTCTAATTTCTTTTTCAGCCTGTTTATCTTTCACATAGAGGAAGGCTACTGATTTGTTTGAGTTGATTTTATATCCAGCCACTTTGCTGAAGTTGTTTATCAGGTTTAGGAGTTCTCTCGTGGAAGTTTTGGGGTCACTTAAGTATTGGATATAGGATTGGTAAAGGTCTTTTCCCAATCTGTTGGTTGCTGTTTTGTCCTATCGACAGTGTCCTTTGCCTTACAGAAGCTTTACAATTTTTATGAGGTCCCATTTATCAATTCTTGATCTTAGAGCATAGGTCATGGTTTCTGTTCAGGAACTTTTCCCTGTGCCCAGATTTGAGGTTCTTCCCCACCTTCTCTTCTATTAGTTTCAATGTATCATATCGTCTGCAATAGTGAAATTTTGACTTCTTCCTTTCCAATTTGTGTACCTTTGACTTCCTTTGGGTTTTCTAATTGCTCTGGCTAGGACTTCCAGTACTATATTTAATAGGTAGGGGAGAGTAGGCAGCCTTGTCTAGTCCTGATCTTAGTGGAATGCTTCAAGTTTCTCTCCATTTAGTTGATGTTGGCTACTGGCTTGTTGTATATTGCTTTTACTATGTTTAAGTATGGACTTGAATTCCTGATCTTTCCAAGGCTTTTACCATGAAGTGTTGTTGAATTTTTTCAAATGCTTTCTCAGCATCTAGTGAGATGATCATGTGGTTTTATTCTTTGAGTTTGTTTATATAGTGATTACATTGTGGATTTCCAAATATGAATCATCCTGCATTCTAGGCTAAAGCCTACTTGATCATGTGGATGATTGTTTTGATCTGTTTTGGATTCAGTTTGAGAGAATTTTATTGAGTATTTTTGCATCGATATTCATAAGGAAGATTGGTCTGAAGTTTTCTTTCTTTGTTGTGTCTTTGTGTAGTTTAGGCATGAGTGTAATTGTGGCTTCATAGAACAAATTATTTAGTGTTCCTTCTGTTTCTATTCTGTGGAATAGTTTGAAGAGAATTGGCATTAGGTTTTCCTTGAAGGTCTGATCGAATTCTGCACTAAAACCATCTGGTCCTGGGCTTTTTTTTGGTGGGGAGACTTTTAATGACTGCTGCTATTTCTTTAAGGGTTACGGAACTGTTTGGATGATTTTTCTGTTCCTGACTTAACTTTGGTACCTGGTATCTGACTAGAAAGTGTTCATTTCATCCAGATTTTCCAATTTTGTTGAGTATAGGCTTTTGTAGTAGGATCTGATGATTTTTTGAATTTCCTCAGTTTCTGTTATTATGCTACCCTTTTCAGTTCTGATTTTATTAATTTAGATACTGTCTCTGTGCCCTCTGGTTAGTCTGGCTAAGGGTTTATCTATCTTGTTGATTTTCTCCAAGAACCAGCAACTGGTTTTGTTAATTCTTCATATAGTTCTTTTTGTCTCTTCTTGGTTGATTTCAGCCCTAGTTTGATTATTTCCTGCTGTCTACTTCTCTTAGGTGTATTTGCTTCTTTTTGTTCTAAAGCTTTCAAGTGTGCTGTCAAGTTGTTAATGTATGCTCTCTCCAGTTTCTTTTTGTAGGCACTTAGAGCTATGAGTATTCCTCTTAGTGCTGCTTACATGGAGTCTCACAAGTTTTGGTATGATGTGTCCTCATTTTCATTAAATCCTAAAACATCTTTAAATTTTTTCTTTATTTCTACCTTGACCAACTCATCATTGAGTACAGTGTTGTTCAGTTTCTCTGTGTATGTGGGCTTTCTATTGTTTTTGTTATAATTGAAGACTAGCTTCAGTCCGTGGTGATCTGATAGGATGAAAGGGATTATTTCAATCTTTTTGTATATGTTGAGGCCTGCTTTGTGACCAATTATATGGTCTATTTTGGAGAAGGTACCATGAGGTGCTGAGAAAAAGGTATATTCTTTTGTTTTAGGATAAAATGTTCTATAGATGTCTGTTAAATCTATTTGGTTCATAACTTCTCTTAATTTCACCATGTTTCTGTTTAGTTTCTGTTTCCATGATCTGTCCATTGCTGAGAGTGAGGTGTTGAAATCTCCCACTATTATTGTGTGAGGTACAATGTGTGCTTCAAGCTTTAATAAAGTTTCTTTTATGAATCTGGGTGCCCTTGCATTTGGAGCATAGATGTTCAGAATTGAGAGTTCATCTTGGTAGATTTTTCTTTTGATGAGTATGAAGTGTCCTTTCCTATCTTTTTTGATTACTTTTGGTTGAAAGTCGATTTTATTTGATATTAGAATGGCTACTCCAGCTTGTCTTTTGGGACCATTTGCTTGGAAAATTGTTTTCCAGCCTTTTACTCTGAGGTAGTGTCTGTCTTTGTCATTGAGGTGTGTTTCCTGTATGCAGCAAAATTCTGGGTCCTGTTTGTGTATCCAGTCTGCTAGTCTGTCTTTTGCTAGTTCTGTTCATAGGTAACATTACCTCTTAGTCATTTTCTAAGTAAAAAGCAACGTGGTATTTAAGTTTTTGCTGCAGAAGAGAAATATTTCAATAGAATAGTTTTAATAACTCAGCAAAAAGTTGGGGACATTTTAAAATTAATTATAACCATTCCTTTGTTGTAGCATTCATGACAAGTAGCAGAAGACCTAGGTGCCTGCGATTATCTTTTCCCCTTGCCCACATCCCACTCTTCCTAACCCCTCAACCTATGAATTATGTTTTCTGGAACTCAAGGCTTGTTGTCATCAAATTTTTCTCTGCATCAGAAACTCCCCTGAAATTTCCCTCAATTCTTGTTTTAGGTTTGAGTCTGGTTTCTATAGTTCTCAGGATACTGAGTCTCTAAAGCATACACATCCACCTTGCTTTTTCCAGGGCTTGACTAGCTTCTTCTTAAACCTACCAGAATTGGACATTTTCTGACTCTTCCCATGGTACCACTTCTAGATGCAGCAGCCTTGTTTAAACCATTTTAGCTCCCAGCCTATCATATGTTTTCTGTCTTATGCAGAGCTAACAACAACAACAACAAAAATAGAGATTAGATCAGTGTTTAAATATGTACTCTGTTTGGTAATAGAATTAATGCTATTATTAGCCCATCACTCAGGAGACCATATTTCATTATTTTAAAGGGCTGAAATAACAAGTATTACTGTCAGATTAATTTGAACATTTAAAGAGTAGAAATGGCACACAAATTACAGTAGAGAAAACTCATATTTATTTGCAATTTGAATCAATAGTAACCAAATAGTTGAGTGAGATAAGCAATAAAAAAATCAGAATATGATGATCTGCCTCTAGGCAAGTACTGGTTTTCTTCCTTACTGGCTCTGAAGAGAAACTGATGAAAACTGAGAGGTGAGCACAGACAAGCAAATGAAAGCTGATTCCAGGTTCTGATTATTCTTAAGAAGGTATGTTTGTACATATTCTTGACATTATTGATTGATATCCCACAAACTATGGAGAAGGATCTTACCATGTATTCAAAGGTCAGTTTATGTTTTCTTTTCTTGGTCATTTTTTGTTATTTATTTTTATTTATTCACTTTATATTTTGCTTATTATCCTCTCCTAATCACTTCCTTCCACAATCCTTCACCCCTCCATTCCTACCTACCTTTCTTCTCTGAGAGGATGTAAGGTCACCTGGGTATCTCCTGATCCTGCCACATCAAGTCTTTGTGGGGCTAGGTGTTTTCCCTCCCACTGAGGCTAGACAAGGCACCCCAATTAGAAGAAAATATCCGTATACAGGCACTAGCTTTTGGGATAACCTTGTTATGAACCCACATGAAGACCAACCTACGCAATTGCTACATATGTGTGGTGAGGCCTAAGTCCAGCTCGTGTATGCTCTTTGGTTGGTGTTTCAAGTCTCTGAGAGTCCCAAAGGTCCAGGTTAGTTGACTCTGTTGGTCTTCCTGTGGAGTTCCTACCCCTTAGGGTCCCACAATCTCTTTCCCAATTCTTCCATAGGAGTTCTCAAGCTCCACTGTTTGGGTCATAGGTGTCTGCACCTGTCCTAGTCAGCTGCTGAGTGGAGTCCCTCAGAGAACAGCCTTGCTAGACTCCTGTCTTCAAGCATAGCAGAGTATCATTAATAGTGTTAGGGATTGGTGCTTGCCCATGGGATGGTTCTCAAGTTGGGCAGGTTATTGGTTGGCCATTCCCTCAATCTACAATCCATGCTCTGTTCCTGCATTTCTTGCAAACAGGATAAATTTGGGGTCAAAGTTTTGTGTGTGGGTTGGTGTGCCTTTCACTCCACGGGTTTCCTGTCTGGCTATAGGAGGTGGCCTCCTTATGTTCCATATCCCCAATGCTGCATGTCATAGCTAAAGTCACCTTCACTGATTCTTGGGCACCTTCTCTACCCCAGGTCTCGGTCACATCCTTGACCTCCCTACCCCCATCAACAGTAGATTTCCATCCAATTTCATGGCCATATGGCCATCTCTCCTGCCTCTCCCCATATCTGATCCTAAACTCCCCCAAACTTCTCTCCATCCCCTCTCCCACCCAATTCCCTTTTTCCATCTGCCACCTATGAATATTTTATCCCTCCACCTGCTTAGAAGTGAGATTTAAGCATCCTTGCTTGGGTCTTCCTTCTTGTTTAGAGTATTTGGATCTGTGGAGTGTTGTTTGGGTAGCCTGTATTTTATGGTTAATAGACACTTTAAGTGAGTACATAACATGGAAGTCCTTTGGGGTCTGGGTTGGACAAAATGGCAGCCTACAGTTTGGAAAAGGATCTTCACCACCCCTACATCTGATAGAGAGCTAATATCCAAATATTTTATAAAGAACTCAAGAAGTTAGATACCAAGAATCCAAATAACCCAATTAAAAATAGGGTACTGAGCTAAACAGAGAATTCTCAACAGAGGAATCTCAAATGGTTGAGAAGCACTTAGAGAAATGCTGAACATGCTCAATCATCAGGGAAACACGAATCAAAAGGACTATGAGATACCATCTACACCAGTCAGAATGGCTAAGATCAAAAACTCAAGTGACAGCATATGTTGGTGAAAATGTGAAAAAAAGGGAACATTCCTCCATTGCTGGTGGGGGTGAAAATTGTTCAACCACTTTAGAAATCAATTTGGTTGTTTCTCAGAAAACTTGGAAAAGTCCTACCTCAGGGCCCAGCGATACCTGGGCATATATGTAAAAGATGTTCTACCAGCTGACAAAGATACTTGCTCAGCTCTGTTCATAGCAGCTTTATTCGTAATAGCCAGAAACTGGAAACAACCTAGATGTTTCTCAATTGAAGAATGGATGAAGAAAATGTGGTACATCTACACAATGGTATAGCATTCACCTATTAAAAACAAAGATATCCAATTTTGCAGGTAAATGGGTGTAACTTGAGAATATCATCCTGAGTAAGGTAACCCAGACCCAAAAGGACATGCATGGCATATACTCAGTTTATATTTTCTTTTTTTTTTTTAATTGGAACTTTTATTTACATTTCAGATGTTTTCCCCTTACCCCCTTTCCCCCCTCCCTCCCAGGAACTCCCTATCCCTTCCCCCCCTCCTGCCTCTATGATGGTGTACCCACACCTACCCTCCCCAGAACCTCACCTCCCCACCCTCGAATACCACCCCCCACAATGTCCAGCCTTCATGGGACCAAGGATCTCTTCTCCCACTTATATATGTAAGTGCACATATAGCTGCAGTGATGGGTCCCTCCCTAAGCGCTCCCAGACTGGTGGTTTAGACCCTGGGGCCTCTGGTTGCTTGGTATTGTTGCTCTCCTCATGGGTCCCGTCCCCTTTTGGCTCCTCCAGTCTTCACTCTATCTTCTCTGTTGGGAACCCCATGATCAGTTTAATGGTTAGCTGTGAGCATCCGCCTTTGAATATGTCAAACTCTTGCAGACCTCTAAGGAGACAGTTATGTTACGCTCCTGTCAGCATGCACCTCCTGACACCCACGTCAACATCTACCTTTGATGACTGCACATGGGATGGATACCCAGGTGGAATGGTCTGCAGACGGCCCCTCCTTCAGTTTCTGTCCTGTACTTTGCATCCATATTTGCTCCCTTGAGTATTTTGTTACTTCTTCTAAGAGGGACTGTAGCCCCACCACCACTTGGTCTTCATTCTTCATGAGCTTTATGTGGTCTGTGAGTTGAATCTTGGGTGTTTCAGGCTTCTGGGCTAAAGTCCAATAATCAGTGAGTGAATACCATGTATGTTCTTTTGTGATTGGGTTACCTCACTCAGGATGTTATTTTCTACTTCCATCCATTTATATAAGAATTTATCGAATTCATTGTTTTTAATAGCTGAGTAATATTCCATTGTATAAATGTACCACATTTTTTGTATCCATTCCTCTGTTGAAGGGCATCTGGGTTCTTTCCAGTTTCTGGCTATTATAAATAAAGCTGCTATGAACATAGTGGAGCATATGTCCTTGTTATGTGTTAGAGCATCTTCTGGGTACATGCCCAGGAGTGGTATAGCTGGGTCCTCAGGTAGTGATATGTCCAATTTTCTGAGGAACCGCCAGACTGTTTTCCATAGTGGTTGTACCATCTTGCAATCCCACCAACAATGGAGGAGTGTTCCTCTTTCTCCACACCCTCGCCAGCATCTGCTATCACCTGAGTTTTTTATTTTAGCCATTATGACTGGTGTGAGGTGGAATCTCAGGGTTGTTTTGATTTGCATTTCCCTGATGATCAAGGATGCTGAACATTTCTTTAGGTGCTTCTCGGTCATTCATATTTCCTCAGTTGAGAATTCTTTGTTTAGCTCCATACCCCATTTTTTAATAGGGTTATTTGGTTGTCTAGAGCCTAATTTCTTGAGTTCTTTGTATATACTGGATATTAGTCCTCTATCAGATGTGGGATTGGTAAAGATCTTTTCCCAATCTGTTGGTTGCCGTTTTGTCCTATTGACAGTGTCCTTTGCCTTATAGAAACTTTGTAATTTTATGTACTCCCATTTGTCAATTCATGATCTTAGAGCACAAGCCATTGCTGTTCTGTTCAGGAACTTTTCCCCTGTGCCTAGGTGTTCGAGGGTCTTCCCCACCTTCTCTTCTATTAGTTTCAGTGTGTCTGGTTTTATGTGAAGGTCCTTTATCCACTTGGACTTGAGCTTCATACATGGAGATAAGAATGGATCAATTTGCATTCTTCTGCATGCTGTCCTCCAGTTGAACCAGCACCATTTGTTGAAAATGCTGTCCTTGTTCCACTGGATGGTTTTAGCTCTTTGTCAAAGATCAAATGACCACAGGTGTGTGGGTTCATTTCTGGGTCCTCAACTCTATTCCACTGATCTTCCTCCCTGTCTCTCTTTATTCAGGAAATTTTCAGTTTTGAAAGTTCATATTGCTTTAGAAAAAATATTTCTTCTCTGAATATCCATAGTAGTGCAATTTCTTTTCTTTTCTTTTCTTTTTTTTAGTAGTTCAATTTCTATAGCATAAATTAGCCACACATTTATTCTTGATTAAATATGACAGAGATATAAGTCTCTATTTAACAATATAGAACAAACTAACAGATTTAGATTCCTTCTTAGTTTGAAACTTTTTGAGATGTACGATATTTGTGATTATAAATTTTGTATACTTATTTCAGAAAGATTTAGGACTTTTTTATTGTATTGGATAGGAGCTTAATCTATTTTAAATATTTGGTGAACAAAGTAAAGAAAAGTATGTAGATTGTTACAAAAGCCCTTCCTGTTTCTCACTGTAAAACACGCCCAATTTGGAGTACCTGGCCCTAGGAATCTGCTTCACACTGAGAACAAATGCACACATATTGGTGCATAAATTCTTAGTGTTCAAGCCATGCAGGAAAGCCTGAACTCCTTCCCTCTTCCAGATAAGACAGGCATGATCCATGTAAATTATAAACAGAACTGAAAATTGATAAAGCTAATATATGTTGCTTTACATTTGCTACTCTGTCCAAAGGCACTGTCCTATGTACAGCACCATAGTTTCTATTATCTTCATCTTGATGTGGTTAAAGGCAGTTTTAACTTGTACATCCCTAAAAGTGTTGCCTGAGATCTTAACTGTTACCCGAGATAAATATTACTACTCTGAAACTGAGATCTTTCCTTGAATTTAGGATAAAAGAACATGACGGGATGGCTCCATGGGTAAACTGAGAGCTTAAGATAGATCTTCATTTTAAATTCTTCATGTAGAATTTTGATAATCCTCAATGGCGTCTAACAGGAACCAAATTAATTTTGTGATTATATATATAATATATATATATATATAATATATATATATATATATATATTATAAAATTTTGGGTCTGCCAACTACATACATTGCAGTATATATATATATAAAATTACCTTTGTACTTCAAAGAAAACAGTGAGTCAGAAGTTACTGGATATGGGAGCTCAAATACTGTAAGAAAACATTGGTCCTATGCAGTCTGGCTTTCCTTCCTGAGTATGGGCTTTGTTCTTAGATAAATGCTTTTAAAGTAGGCACCAGGAGCTCCAGAATTATAAGCTTAACTCCAAGGAACCTAGATCAGCTTTTCTCTAGTGGTATGCAAAGTACCTTCTAGCACCATGAGCTCTAGTCTGTAGTGGCAAAGTTTCTAGTTTGGCATCAGCTTAATTTCTCCATGTACAATGAATTAAGTAAGTGTTGTTTTCAGCAATAAAACATTGTCTTGCCAACAGCCTATGGTTTTTCATTTTTCTTTGTCTTTTGCAGGGGGTTATATGAGACTGCTTTGGCCAATGATGCAACAAGATGTAACCTACTCCTGGCACTGGGGGGTTGTATCTGGCAGTAGAAGATGTCTAGTTGGTAACTCTTCCCCTCTATTACTACAGAAAAGTAGATAATTAACACAGAAATCCACTGCTGAACAATGTGCAGAGTGAGAGATGTCAAGTACTCATCCCTACATTGTCTCTGTCAAACCCCTCCTTTCAAGGCTCAGGGAATCTATGAAGGACGGGAGGCAGAAGGATTGTAAGAGCCAGAGAATCTTACAATCCTTGAATGACTCCAAGGAAAGAACATCATTCAAACACAGCAGGGTTGATACACATATGAACTCCGAGACTGTGACAACACATACAGAAGCTAAACAAGTTCAAAGCAGACAAACCCTGACACAATAAAGGTGTGTCAGGAAATAAACACAAAGTTCTACTTCCAATCAAGGAATTATTTGCAGTTGATATATCTTGAGAAGGTAAAACCAGTTTTCTACAATGGATTGACTTTGGGTCTGCCAACTACATACATTGCAGACCCTATTCCAAGGAGTATCTAGCCAACACAAAATGGACTCCATGTTTTTTGTACACATGCTTCTTGCTCTGCTTTGTTTCAGTAATGTTTTTGTCTTGTTTTTTGATTGTTTGTTATGACATTTTGGGTTTTGTTTGATGTGTTTGAGAGGCAAAGAGAGAGAGAGAGAGAGAGAGCTAACATGAAATTTGGTAGGTAGGAATATTGGGAGGAGCTGGGGATATGATCAAAATATATTGTTTATAAATTTCTTAATTAAAAAATATAACATCTTATTACAAATTATATTAAAATATCATAGGTAAGAGTCTCATTGGCCCACTCTGGAGACTGGACAAGTTTGTATGGTTAAGAATACTGTCCTTATCAAGGGGGTCTGGATTATGCCTCTGACTGGGTAGGGCAGGAAGGGAGTTTCCCCAAGGGTGCCTGGTCAGCAACAAGTATTGAATAAAGGATTTATTGTGTTTTGGAATCAACTGATTTGGACCTGTTCTAACACAAAGATCTTACAGTTCATCTAACAACAAATCACACAGTCTCGTTTTCAAGAAAGTAGTTGTTGGCTTGAACAATATACAACATAATAATCTATAGCATTCAGAGTAGTTATAGGATAATGCCTAACAGACAGGCAGAATGGTGGAACCAGAATTGTGTGATATCATGTCCAAAATGACAAGGTTATTTACATGTGTGAGTAACTAGCTGGGTATATACACATACACACATTCTACATAAATATTTTGATATATATTAATCCTAGGAAATCCCTTAACTTACAATTGACTGTAAAACTCTCAGAAACAAACTTTATAAGGCCATTTGGTCTCCTCAGTCTCTATGTTCTCTTGATGCCTGTGGTGGTTTAACTAAGAATGTCTGTCATGTGTTTGAATGCTTGGCCCATATGGAATGGCCCTATTTGGAGGTGTGACCTTGTTGGAGTAGGTGTGGCATTGTTGGAGGAATTGTGTCACTGTCTGGGTGGGCTTTAGGGTCTTAAACACTCAAGCTATGCTCATTGTGGTTCCTCTCCTGCTGCCTTAGGATCAAATTCTCAGCTCTCTCCAACACCTTGTCTGCCTGGATACCACCATGTCTCCCACCATGATGATAATGGACTAAACCGCTGAAACTGTAAGCCAGCCCCAATGAAATGTTTTCGTTATAAAAGTTGCAGTGGTCGTGGTGTCTCATCACAGCAATGGCAACACTGAGACAGTGCCTTTTAGAAACATTTTCTCTATAATCGTGAACTCCTCTGAACTGTACTAAAGGCCACTTAGTGCTTGGTGTTATCTATGCTTTATACTTTACAAAGCTCATTCAGATGCATTATTTCATTAACTCCTCTCATATTATAATAAAAACCATATGCTTCATACATATTTATGAGTCTTCTCAGACAACCATTAAACAAATTTTTCTGCCAACTTGGAATGATTTTCAATTTTATGTAACTATGAAATAAAATAACTCCTATCCCCCCCCTACTCCATGCTGCTAATTTGTGCAAAGCCTTGTCAGCAGAGTGGTTGTTTCTGCATTTGTGTTTTTCATAGTTAATTACCCAAACAAAGGCAGCATAGACTTAGGCAACCTACCATAACTCCATGGGGGCTCTTTCTCTTTTATGGATATCTTTCTGTTGTCTATACTATCAAAGCCTATCTATTGTTTTTCAGTTGCTTCCACAAAGTTTGTCTTTTTGTTTTGAGTGCAATTGTCTAGGCCAACAGGAGTTACCCTTTGGAAAAGATACTTTCCTGAGAGAGAAGAAGATTAAAACTAGGATGGTCTTCCAGAGAATGGGTTTACTTGCATGAAGAGGGAGAATATATTTAACCCATTGTTACTGGGATGAAGTTAGTATGCAACTGAGAAGAAATTCAGTTAGAAACCCAACAAGGCTAGAACTTCAGAGCTTTCCCTCTCTAAATGAACCCCAAGCAAAGCACACATGCAAGATCAGAGATCACACACAATGAGGTGATTATAGTAATTATTGACTCTCAACAGCTTTGTTGGGTAGAGATGAAATATGCAAACTGTATACATTTTAACATGTATTCAACCAGAGAAGCACCACTGTAGCTCAAGATCAGAAACAGATCCATCACCTCAAGAATGTTATTCCCCTTCCTATTAGTGGGAATGTCCCTAATAAATATGATATCTATCTATCTACATTTTGTCTTATATTCCTGGCTAGTAATATCCCACAAAATGGAAAGACCTTATGTGTCTGTTTCCCTAACCACTTAGTAGGGATATAGTGTTTGCAGCGTAGCTGAGCTGAGGCTACCTCCCCGTTCAGTTTATTCTACTCTCTTTTATCCCCAGATGACTTCACCTTGATGTGCATAGATACAAATAGATTTATGTCCAACGTCTTTTTAAAGGTTTGTAGGTTTGCCTGGTTATATCACAATCTCTCTTTTCTTCTGGGCTTCTTTCCAGACATTGTCTATAGAATTGGCTTCTAAATTTTAATTAAAGGTACCTTTTGTTTGGGCCATAAATTAAAATGTTCAGAGTTTCTTCCTCCAGTGTCAGGTTCAAGGAAGGCAGCCAAATGTGAAGTATTAAGGAAAAAGTGGAGGCTCTAGGCTCTGCAAACACCTCTATTCACACTAGAGTGATTCGAATTTAACATAGATTCATGAGATTCTGTGGCTGCAATCTATTTTCAACAGTAAGTTGGCAAGACAATAACAAAATTCTCACCACCACCCCCCCCCCCCCAGTATAAAGACACTTATCCGGGATCTCATAACTATCAAACAGCAAAGCACACATGAAACTTGATTGTTCTGAACTGGAGTGTAGAGAGCTTTCTACTTTGTGACTCCTCCTGCCGACCGTCTCCTCAGGCTTCACTGTATAAGGAGAGAGGGTCAGAAGTGGAGAGACTATGGATGTAACAAAAAGTCTTTTGAGTTTTTGTCAGCACTGAATGCTAGAGACAAGATATTTTTGGCACTTAATAAATATTACCATCTCTAGTACTAAAATTGTTATTCATATTTGTTGAATGCTTTCTATAAGCCAAAAAAAATATTGGAGTTCTTTGCATGCATGGACTGACTTGTTTACTCATCTCAAAGGTCTGTTGCTGAGAAACAGGTGCAGAAAAGTCAATTTGCTTGTGAATTTGCTTGTGCTAATGAAGCTAGGGTCCAAGGATGAGCATAGCTTTTGGAAGTGAACCTTCTGTATTACAGCTGAAGGAGACAACTGTGCAGTATGTGTTTGGAGGTGCTATCTCCATTTTTTCTTTGAGTGTGTGTTTATGTGTATGTTTGTGTGTGTGTGTATACGGTATCAATAATGTGTTTTTCTGTGTATTTCTGGCTATCCTGGAACTCACCCTGTAGATAAGGCTGGCCTTGAACTCACAGAGGTCCATCTGCCTCTGCCTCCGGAGTCCTAGGATTTAAGGCATGTACCAGTCTTGGCATGAGGTGATATGTCTAGTCTGAGGTCAAAGAATAAACCTGATGTCTTAGGGGTTCTATTGCTGTGAACAGACACCATGACCAAGGCAACTCTTATAAAGGAAAATACTTAACTGGGGCTAGCATGCAGTTTCAAAGATTTAGTCCATTACCATTATGGTGGGAAGCATGGCAGCATCCATGCAGACATGGTGCTGGAGAAGGAACTGAGAGGTCTATATCTTGGTCCAAAGGTAGCCAGAAGGAGACTGTCTTCTGCAGGCAGCCAGGAGGAGGGTATCATCCATAATAGGCAGAGCCTTAACGTAGGAGGAGACCTCAAAGCCCACCCCCACAGTGACACACTTCCTCTGACAAGACCACACCTACTCCAACAAGGCCATACCTCCTAATCATGCTACTTTCCATCGACCAAGCATTCAAATACATGAGCCTATCAGGGTCAAACTTATTCAAACCACAGCTTATAAAGAGCTCTCTTAGATGACAGGAATTTCATTAATAAATTGAGGAGAAAGACTCACAAGTAGTTTCTGTAAACCAGAGACTTTATAGACAATGAGAAATGAAAAATAAGAGAGAGCATGCCCACAATATAAAAACTAAATTCTGGTGAGAGAAGAAACACAAGCCAGAATTCAGCTCCCTAAGGTGATTTGCAACTGGTAAGCTTTGTGTAACACAAATTCATTCTCCTTATATTGACAGTATAAATTTGAATACAAGAAGTATTTTCTGTCGCGTCCACCTTGGCCAGCAAGTAAGACACGACACGGTCGAATCCTTCTCAGTCAGCTTTATTCCAGGAACGACTCTTGACTTAGGGATGGGGAACTGGATGGAGGCCTAGGGATGGGGACGTATGGACAGGGGCCTGGACCAGGAAGGGGATGGGCTCCCAAGCAGCAGAAATGAGCTGCTTATATAACTGCCCAAGGCGGGCTGGGTGATGTGTTCTCTCAGGATAGGTTCAGCTGCCAATACCTCATTAGCATAAGCCCGCTCGGGAGGGGCACGAGGCTGACTCATGCTCAAAGGACTTGTTTACCAGTTTAGCTGAACTGGCCATGCTGGAAGCCAGCTGCCTACATCGTCAGGTGCTAGTCATAAGACTTTGCAACCGTCCCAGGTGATATCGTAAACACGGCTGCCTACAACGGCTGCCTACAATTTTCAACTTTCAAGAAAAGTTATAATCCTTTTTTCATTGGACACCTTTAAGCACCTCGGAAGAGTATGAGAATTGAGTGTCCCTTCATAAAGTTGTTCCTGGCTCTAACAGACTCACGAACTGTTATAGAATTTGCACTGGCATATATGCCTTAAGACTCAAGTTCCCAGCCTCTGACTAAAGCAGATGCCTTCCATCTGCAGCACTTCCTACCTGGAGCACCACAGTCACTTGCCTATTTTTGGTTTCTGTAATCAAAACATGAGCTAGGTTCAAGAAGGTACCTATTCCCAGAAGGCCTTGCAGTCAGCACTTAACTGCAATCAACTAGAGGGCTGTGGCCCTCTGGCTAGGCTGCTCTGGCTTACTTCAGGAGCAAGGCCCTGATCAGCACAGCAGGCTCTGCTCTGCCTCTTGGGGCAGCACCCTGCAAACCAGATAACAAGTGTGATTTTAAGGATGAAAATAATGTCTTTTTTAAAGATATGTTTTCCTCAGAAGTGTCTGAGGGGGAAGGTAGTTCACAAGGTAAATTCACATGCATAGAAGCAAATGTACTAAATTCCTAGACTATCTCATATACTCTTGTTCCCCTCATTTTTTTTCTTTTCTTTTTTCTTTTTGCTATTATACATATGTCATTTACCCTTCCTTTCTGCCTTCCAAATCCTCCCACATATCCTATGGCCTCTTTTTTACTAATTATTGTTACACACACACACACATACACACACACACACACACACACACACACATGTTCCTAAATATAACCTGCTCCATCTGTATATCAGTTGAATATATAGTTTTAGTGCTCGCCACTTGGCAGTGAACAACTAATTGGTGGGCTCTTCCCTGAGGAAAACTATTTCTCCTACTCTCAGTACTCCTTAGTTGCCTACAGTTCCTTGTGTAGGGTTGAGGCCTCGTGGTCCCTCCCTTGTCTACTTTGGTATGTCTATTGTTCTTGTTCAGCTCACATTTGAGCAGTTTATATTAGTGAGACTCACAATCTTGCAGTAAACTCACTGATTCTCTGCCTCTTACAACCTTTCTACCCTTTTTCTACCATGTTTCCTGAGCCTTAGGTAAAGGGTTTATATTGTAGATGTATCTATTAGGACTGACTCCACAACTCTGCATTTTAATTGGTTGTAGTTTTCTGCAATGCCCTCTGCTGCAAAGAGAAGTTTCCTTCACGAGGGGTAAGGACTATACTAATCTGTGTGTATAAGGACAAATGTTTAGGATATAGTTAGGGATTGTGCTGATTTTGTAAAGTATTGGTTGTAGATTTTCCTTCAAGATCCTTGACTTTATTAACACTGAGTAATTGGACAGTTTGTACCTGTTTCCCTCTTGATAAGTGGGTCTTAAGTGTAATTAGAGAGCTGTTTGGTTACTGCCAAGGTATCAAAGCCACTATTGTACCCATAGGGGTTTCATGACACGCTGGTTGGTTTTGTGGTTCATAGACCTTTATAGCTGAGTATGACTGTTGGTTGCTTCATTTGTAGGTTTTCACTGCGCTTTTTGGTACTAAGAAAGCCAGTTCTCAGGAAGAAAACATTTAAGCTAGTGATTCATGTTAGTTCCACCTCAAGGGTGTCTGGATACTGTGAATGAAGTACCTGATGTCTTCAAAAATAGGGACTTACCTTCTATCTCTAGGGAGTAACCAAGAGCAATCGCAATAGGCTGTATATTTGGAAAGAGTCTCGAACAAACCTGACAGATATTTAAAAGAGGGCTTCTTGTATTTGGTATTGGAGTTTTTGTTACACAGTCTTTGGCACTTGAAGGGACTATTGTGTGTTAAAGATTTTGTATTAGATAAATACTTGATGGTATGGTCCTTATGACTTTACATATATCATTATTATTTTGCCCTCTTTCTGATTTACCTTCCTTTCCCCTCCCTTTTCCCACTTTCATGCACTCATCTTTAGGAAGTTCCTTTAATTTAAACTATCTGGCTTTGTTAAAATAACAGTTTCTGTCTTATTGTTTACAAAACCAACAGAAAAAATGTAGAAATTAGCTATGAGGCAACAGTAACAGGAATCTCCAATTTCCAATTCTGAGGGCAAGTTTATAGCTTAAATCTTTAAATGTCATCCTACTAACATATGGTACCTAATGAGAGGCAGAGGTTGAGCAACAGATGTTTGCCAAACGCAACCCCAGGCATCTGAAATCTTGGTTACATTCTGTCTCTGTACCAAATCTTAGCAATCAACAATACCTCAGGCAACAACAAGGTTATTAGAGCCTTAGCAAAATCTTGTGATGGAGAAAGCATACAGGCTAAAATTTGTGTCCTCCTGAGAGTTGCCTGTATTGGTTCTTCATTCTTTTTATAATCTTATAAATGAATTAAAGAAGACAAATGATGCGGTGTTCAAAAACAAGACATAGTTCTGTGGTATAAGGAATTCAGAACAAATATATATATGCATAAATATATGAACATTTCTCTTACATATCTTAAAAGAAGAGCCTCAGAAATCTGGATGGGAGAGGTCAGGACACAGAATGAAATGTTTTGGTAATAAAATGATGGCTCTTTCTGCTATGAGTTTAGTCATAAACAGAAGAGCATAGAGTCCTAGCAACATGGTCACAGGCTTGGAGTTAAGGAAAGCAAAAGACAACCCCTGAGACAGAGAATGGACAAGGGTTTCAGCCACAGCACTATTGAAGATCTTCTTTCAGGATTACCTTCTGTTACAACTGTTACAAAGAAACTGTATCATGCCACCATGATCAACCGTTAGATTCTTTGTAGTACATAAGTAGCCTCAATAGATATTGAAACTAGTGAGCATTAGCTACTGCCCCTTACTATAATTAGGCTAAGGTTTACTAAACATGGGACCACATTCTCCACCTATAGAAATACTGAACAGACAAGTCTAACATAATTAACAAAACCCGTTCTTCAAGCTCTGTGAAGTCCTTGCTCTCATCACAGAGGCTCTGTACCCTTTCCCACGTGACAGTCAGCCAAAATGCTCAGCTTTATTTCCAGAACTCAGTGACTCTGTACTTGATGTCAGCCTGTTAGTCATGCTTCTCATAATTCCATTTAAGATGAAGGACACAAGCTACCAGGCTTGCTAATATTTTCACTCTCTTTAAGCCAGTGTAGAAGGTATTTATAAAATATTTAAGCTGATCCATATATATTGAATACCTGTGATTGAATAGCACTTCTCACATTTACTAGGTTAATAGAAAAGCCACTAGCTTTACAAAAAAAAAAAAAAAAAAAAAGAGTCTGCCTGTCATGTGTCTTGCTAAATAGTCATGCTTTGATTATTGTGTGTCTCTAGGTGTCAGTCACAAGTGTAGCTCACTAGTGCCCCAGTCAAACAGCCTTATAGAAATAACACTAACTGGAGACTCTGGGTTTCAATTTTTAATTAAGACAACCAGTTCTATCTAGAGCTGAATCCCAGTTAGCTCACGAAAAATGAGGATGTGTCTACAAACATCAAATTCTCTAAATACAATTATAGAATATCATAATTTACAAATTTATTTCCAAAGAGTTTCAAGTAAAACCCTTCTATGTCCTTGGGGCAGGTAGAAACTTTACAAATAAAGCAGAGATTAGAAGGATTGGTTAGCATGCTAGACTCTGCATGCTAACCAAGTTTATTAACTAATATATGTTCCTTCTGCTATGGGAAATTGCTGAGAAGTTCTGTTTGGGGAGGGGCATAGGAAGTATATGAGAACTGCTTGTATTTTTGCTTAAATCTTGCTCCTTAAAAAAATTCTATTAAAAACAAAAACAAATCAAGAACTGTACCTGAAATTGACTTCCAAAATGTCAGCACTGCAGAAAACATCCAGAGGATGAGTGTATCCTCCAGGTTACTAGCTTTGTCATTTCTCTTAGTTCTTAGTTCTCAATGCCTTCAGGTTCCTTTTCAGTGGAGTTCTAATAACAGTAAATACCATGTAGGAAAGTTACAATATTTAAGGAGTTGCTATTTCTAATGCACTTAGAATTTCCCTGGCTACAGAATGTTTTGCTATGTCAGTCAGAAGCAGTGACAGTGTAACTAACTTGCTTGGCAGTCTGATGAGACTACTTCTGGCTTTAGAAATAGAAAGCGTGTTGTTCAACTTTATTAATACTGAAAAGCAATGTGTTAGCAAACTTGATGCTGAATATGCTTGGCTTTATGGCTCGACCACATAAAATTTTAGTGTCTATCCATAAGATAGCTTATTCAATGACATAGAAGCAAGATGACTTTGGCTGATGGGAAAGCAGACAGGATGATGGTGGTTATAAATACTATTTTTTTCAGTGTCTAGGGACTTGAAAACAAGAGAGACAGACTGTAATGAGTTTGCAGTCTGCCATTTTGAACAAAAATGTAAACTTTTCTATTTTAGTTTGATTTTCTAAGGGTCTTTTAAATGTATATTACTTAAAATGCTAGATAGGATTTCAGAGATGGCAGGACAGTTCAATAGATAAGGAAAAGGCATTTGCTGCCAAGCCTGATTACCTGTGTTCAATGCCCAGAACTCACATGATAGAAGAGAAGGAAGTGCTGATTCCTGAGTTGTGGGCTGACCGCCATCTTCCATGTGTTCACAGTAACATGTGCAGCCTTCTCCTCTATATGCTGTATTTAAAACATCCTAATGAAGCAATGTTTTACTTAAAGGTTAATTTTTAATAATGCAGTTCTCAGGGCCTATTAGTTTTTAGAGGGATATAAGGTATCTCTTGATTGCCTAAATCAGCTTTAGAGTTTTAAAAATTACATTTTCTTTCTTTCTTTCTCTTGTTCTCTCTCTCTCTCTCTCTCTCTCTCTCTCTCTCTCTCTCTCTCTCTCTCTCTCTCTCTTTCTCTCTCTCTCTCTCTCTTTCTTTGTGTGTGTGTCTATGCGCGTGCACACTAGACCATGCAGAACACAGGGATGGTCCGGCTTTGTGGCAAGAACCTTCACTGACTACTACTACAACTTGATAACCTTGGAATACTCTTAAATAGAATGAAATCAAATAAAATAAAATGAAATTATGTTATTTAAGCATGGTTATAAATTCTTTCAAGACCACCATGAGGAAGTTCTGTTTGTCAAAGCTGTTGCCTATTTGACCCAAGTGTGCAAAAGTTGCCAAAGTCACCGTTCTACTGTGGGAAGTTGCTAGGATATTTCCATGGAAACAATTGTTTCAAATTACTAATTATATGAGTTGGAGCTCTGAGAGCAAAGGGCTGAGTTTGGGAGAGAGCACACGTATGCCTTCCCTGTGAGGAAAAAAAAGAATACTAGCAACAAGAGCATGATGTGTTTTCTTGAGATTCATTTTCCCTCTCAGCGTTAGTTTTTCTGTACTGTTCTGTTTACTTCAGAGACCTTGGGAGAACCCATCACTCAAGCCGTTCATGCAAGTCCTGGAAAACTCAAAGGACACAGCCCAGAGAAGTTGTTGCTTCTGTCTCACTCAAAGGACCTGCTGATCTGCTGATACAAGAAGGCATAGATGTCCGGATATTCTATGAGAATCCTCAGAAATCATTCATCAGTTTATCTATTTGTCATTTATTGGCACTTGTTATGTCAAAGTCAGTGTGGGATGGAAATAAGATTGTGATTTCATTCCTTGATAAGTTTCACCCACATGTGAGGCTGACACAACACATACAAAGTTATGCTCTGGGTCTAATTGGTCTGTACAAGGGACAGCAAATCACTGTGCAAGCAGAGGGCATTTCATGAATACACTAAAGAGATGAAAATTAATGCACTACTGTCCAAGCAGAAATTGACCCATGTTAGCTATATTAATAGATATCCAATGACTATTTGTTAAATGAATAAATAAATAAAACTATTTCTGTTAAAGTTGTTAAAGAAATCAGTTTACAATGTATATCTCAACTGTACCACAGGAGGCTCCAGAAAGCATGTGCCAGGCCACCAGCTATCTGGTCCAGTTTTTGCTCATTTTTTATCCACTATTGATTATTTAGTGATCCTCCATGATATGTGTACAATGGGAAGCTTGTAGCATAAAGACAAAGAGTCCCTACCCTGTCGAAATTTTTATTATCTGTAAAGGAAAAGACAACTTGTAGCTTAAGGTTGTATATTGTGCATTTATTGAATAAAAACCATCAGAGTTGTAAACAGTTACTGCTAATGTCTGTTGAGCATCATGTCTCACTGAACTAAGCAAGTAAGGTGTATTCCTCACATGGCTGGCATCTTTGTTATCTGAGGGAATGGAATCTTAACAAATACACATCTAGGATACTATAAATATTTAGTATTTATACTAAACCAAATTTAGTAATTCTACTCAACCAAAGCTCAATGTCAATTCTTAATGTTTGCAGGATATCAATTAATAAAAAGCATATAAGTCTTGAGTTGTTTGCAATGGGCCACCAGACTCAGAAAAATCTGTACCATAAGATGACACAGAGAACTTTTATGAGGTTCCTCCAACATTTAGCCCCTCTCTGAGATTACAAGAGCATGTAAGTTCCCTCTGATAACAACAGATTCTCCTTCTGTGGAGAAAAGAGGGGAGTCCATGGAATCTGTGCACACAGAAAAAGAGATGCATTTCCAATACATCTCCCTTCCAGCTTGGACAAGGCTCCAGACTGAGGTCTCCTTAACTTCATCTACTAAAAGTTTCAACTTCTGAAATTGTCCTCCACTCTCATTTCCTAGATAGCATGGTGCTCTGTATATTGAGCTTACATGACTGCCTCATGTATGCAGTAGGTGATTAAGACCTGGATACCCTACCCTGTCTGTTCCCAGCACAGAGTCAGTGATGACATAAAGTTGGCTGTGCTTCCACTAAACTGGCCCATTGCTGCTTTCCCTACTAATTTCAAACTGGAAACTATATAACCAGAGAGAATATCTTATTTCTCTCTCTCTGGTTGACAAGACTGTAAAATATAAACCCAGTATCCTTTACTTGTGATCCTTAGTTACACATTTATACAGTTATGAGCTCATTAAAAGAGACAAAGAACACATTATAAGCTGGTCTAGGCTGCAGTGGTAACTCCTGCCCACTTAGGACTGTGTTGTCACATGGAACAGGAAAAGAGAATTCTATTCAACCTCACACACAAAGCAAAGGGTCCCAGGCTTTCTGGCACTCATCTGAACTTCTGCTCAAATTTCCTTGACTCATTTCAAGATCTTTAAGACAAATGACTGATGTTTTGTTTTTACCATGACTGACAAGCTGGAGTGTGGCAGTGTAATGACTGCTGTGCTTCTGGGGTCTTCCTCTGACCATAGCAGGAAAGTCACAACGGCTCCAAGAGGAAAGAGACTTTCCCATATGTTAGCAACATCTGTCAGCATCCTCTCCTGCTCCAGTGATTTGTGAGCACTCACTATGTGTTAAGCAGAATGATTCACATCTGGAAAACATCATCTCACTGTTTTCTTTAATCCTTGGAAATGTCCTCTAAGATGAGATGGTATAAAACTCATTCCATTCCTAAGAAAAACTAATTTGCAGTAGATGACAGACGCACAGATGAGTAAGACATGACTAAGCTTGGACTTGGCAGTAGGGTAGAGCCACAGCAAGCTCTGGCTGTTCTCAGTGCTCACTCAGTATGCAGGAGTACTGAGAGTATCTTACAGCCAGCCCCAAGTTTTAATTTCCCCAGGATACCAAGGAATGTTGCAACAGCAGTGTTTGGTTTCCCTCTGTGAGTAACCCCTTCCATCCCACCATTTTGCTGCATTTGAAAGGTGTATTTGACTTTATCTGTTTAAGATGCCTTTCTTCCAGTTGGGTTTGCCATTTGCCATACTGGTCTTCCTGGACCAGGCTGCTCTTCACAGGTCTGAACAGTCTCTTGAGATCCTGGTGAAGCCTGTTCCACTCTATTCATATCTGATTGTGTTGAACAACATCTCCCTTTGGTTCCTTACTGCCTTAACTCTGTGCCATTTTCTACAAGAGGGAGAAAACAACCTGACTCACAGAGACAGGGTTGTTGAGATAAATAGCCATTTTGAATGGGTTTTCACTGAAGTTGGAAACATCCCAATTTAAAAACATAGAAGTAGTTTGGTTTTCTGAGTCAAGAGCAGAAAATTGCTTCAATTCTGTGGCTTCCAAGCATGGGGTTGCTACCTGGATCCAATGCTTGAAATGCAGATGGGGTGTAGGAGGCTGAAGAGACCGGCCGGTTTCCAACATGGCCTGAGCCACCTACTGTGCATGCATCAGGCTCAAGCCCCTCCCGAGAGGGCTTATGCTAATGAGGCTCGAGCCCTAACCAATCATGGGGCTTATGAGACATGGCCCTAGCCAATCCTGGGGCTTATGAAAAATGAGGTATTGGCCCTAACCAATCCTGAGAGAACAGGCCACCAGGTCCGCTCCCTTGGAATGGTATATAACAACTGCAGTTCAGCTGCTGGGGAGTGAAGGAAGATCGTCCAGAATAAAAGAGCTGTGAAGAAAAGACCAGCCTTGTCGTGTCTTACTTGCTGGCCGAGAAGACGCGACAATGGGGTAGGGGAGAAAAGGCAGCGAACTCCTAAGAGGGCTGGGATACAGCTGCAGCTTCATGGCCTGGGCCTTTCCCCATGACTTAGTGATTCTGCATATGAGAGTGGCCCTCACTGAAACCACTCATCTCCCCACACCCACAGAATGAGCCCTTCACAAAGGGTATATCTTCTATATTCTCCTTCATCCAGATGGATCCTTTCCTTCTCCAAATTACCCAAGATATCAGTTTACCTCCAGTTTCCTGGGTTCGTGTTGATACATCTAATTAGCCAAATACATTCTTTATTTTTTTGTTTCTGTCTTTAATGTCAGTGCTAAGCAGGAGAATATTACTAACAGCAACTCCTATGAGCTCTTAAATAGTTTTCCAGAGCCCTCATCAGGGCTTGGGTATGAAACCACACAGACATGGTGCAGCCACTGATAACTTACACAGGAGCTTGGAATCCAGAACAGTTTCTCTTTGCTTGTACAACATCTTTTCTATCTGTCTTCAGACCAATCTGGCTTTTTCATAAACTTTGCTACATGATAGAGAATAGAAGTAAATTACAAACATATCGGTTGTGTTACTCTTAAGGTGACTCTAAGAAACCATTGAAGCAGAAGAGCAGATGATTATAACGGAGAGCCAAGACTTCCTGTTTTGCCCTCTTCCTCATTCCTTTTTTTTGGGGGTGGGGGGTTTCAAGACAGCGTTTCTCTGTGTAGCTCTGGCTGTCCTGGAACTTACTCTGTAGACCAGGCTGGCCTCGAACTCAGAAATCCGCCTGCCTCTGTCTCCCAAGTGCTGGGATTAAAGGCGTATATCACCACTGCCCTGCCTCTTCCTCATTCCTCCATGTTTTCATGAAGTCTGGCACAGCATGTTTTATTTTATCCTGTCATACTCCCAATATGACAATATGAACTTTTCAGAAATCTGGTTTACTTATGTCACTTTAGACTTTGTAAATGTTCTATTGAAAAGGGCAGAGCTGGTTATTAAACATGACCAACAGAGGTAATCTTCACGTAAGGTTTGTTTATAGAGAAGCTTGAAGCTGAGACATGGATGTCTCAGAGTGTGAGCATGCTTACTGGCTGCCCTAGTTTGTGTTCTGTTGCTATGATAAAACATTCTGATTAAAAGCACCTTGGGGAAGAAAGGCATTATTTGACTTGCACTTCCATGTTACAGTCCATCTTTGAGAGAAGTATGGGCAGGGACTCAAGGCCAAACCTGGAGATAGAAATTGAAGCAGAGACTGTAGAAGAATGTTGCATACTGGCTTCCTCGACTTGCTCAGTTTGCCAGAAATAAGCCAGGAACACCTGGCCAGGGCTGCCACTGCCCACAATGGGGGTAGGCCTTCCCTTATTAGGGATTTCCCCACAGGCATGTCCAGACACCAATCTGATGGAAGCAATTCTGCATATCAGGTTTCTTCTTCCCAGGAGACTCTAGCTTGTGTGAAGCTTCCAAAACCTAACCAGCACACTAGCATGGGAATCCCTCCATGCAGTTTCCCAAATACATAATTGGAGTCACCTGAAGTCCCAAGAGAAGAAGGCCAGAATGAAGGAAGAAATAAGGATTCAGTTTTGATCAAGCTCTCATCTAACAGTTGAACAGACCTAGATAAAATGTTGTTCTTTGTGTCTGAGGGTCCTTCCCTTTCAGCGTACTTAAGCCTCTACTCTGAGGGAAAAGAACTTCCCAATTTGGGAATGAGGCAAGGAGATCAGAGAACAGTGGCACAACACAGCTTCAAGATTTCTTGGCCAAGCTAGACAACTTGAAAAAAAAAAAACGATGTTTCTGTTTGAAATTTAGGAAGTTATGGTTTCTATATTTTTAATATTTAAGAAATTGTTCACAAATATTCTATAGGTAGACTGAAAGAGTTTAAAACAGGGAAGATGTGTCTTATATATTTATGTATATATTTATTTATGTATGTATGTTATATATATATATATATATATATATATATATATATATATATAGTATATAAACATATGTGACCTTTGAAGGGCATTTAGTTATTACATATTATATAAATTAGAACTAAAATATTTAAAACCAAGGGCCCTGAAGAGTAACTGATTTATGCAGTGTTATTAGATGTTAAAGAATTAAATAACTCATTTTATATTTTCATCTTTTTATTGCTCTGGATACCATAAATTTAGTTGCATGGGTACATGTGATTTCGAGGTTAACCATTTGGCATTGGATTATCGCCTAACTCTCCCTCTTTCAGCAGTCATTGTTTGCCTGTAGTTCTTTGTTGGGGGGTGGACTCCACAATATTCCTCCTTTCCCTGTCTACATGTCTATTGGTACTGTCATTGTCCAAGTCAATATTGTTGAGGTATTATGGGTGTAGCCTCCCTGTCGTTTCTAGGACATACAATATCATGGCAGACTTCCTGGTCCTCTAGCTCTTACCAGCTCCCCACATCTTCTCCCATGGTGTTCTGAAGCCTTACATATATACAGTTGTGTTATGGATGTACCAATTGGGCCAGGCTCCCCAAGATCAGTTGATCTTTTCATTATGACCAGTTGTGGTTTTCTATAATGGTCTCTGTTTGCTGCCAAGGGAAGCTTCATGGATGGGTCATGAGAACTATACTTATCTGTAGGTATAAAGATAAATTATAGAATGCATTTAGAAATTACACTGGCCTAGTAGAGTGGCAGTAGGAGATTCTCCTCTAAGATCTATGAACCCCTGACTCTGAGTAGTTGACTAGATTCTTAACACTAAGTGTCATTTCCCTCCTGTTGCATGGCCCTTAAGTCAATTGAAGAGCTGTTAGTTAGAACAAAGACATGAGTGACACTATCACATCTTTAGGGACATCTTGCCATACTGATTATTGCACTTTGTGTGTAGGACTATCATAGGACTACTGGTTGCTTTTATTTGGAAGTTTGTAGTTCCTTTCGGTACGATGAAAACTAGTCGTCAGGACAGTTGCTTTCAGGTGAGACTCAGCTTTAATCTTTGGAGCCTTGTGTCTAAAGCACGTGGCGTTGTCAGCAAAAGAAACTTACCTTCAACATCTGAGAGGCAACCAATAGTAAGAGCAACAGTGCTCCCTACAAGAGCTTTAGATTGTCTTAGTTAGGGTTTCATTGCAGTGAAGAGACACCGTGACCAGGGCAACACTTAAAAAGGAAAATATTTAATTGGGGATGGCTTACTGTTTCAGAGGTCTAGTCCATTATCATAGCAGGAAGCATGGCAGTGTGCTGGCAGACATGGTGCTGGAGAAGAAGGTGAGAGTTCTCCATCTTGATTCAAAGACAGCAGGAGACTGTGTGTCACATTGGGCATAGCTTGAGCCTATATGACCTCAAAGTTTACCTCCACAGTGATACACTTCCTCTAACAAGGCCACACCTCCTCCAATAAGGCCATACTTCCTCTAATAATGCCACACCTCCTCCAATAAGGCCACAGCTCCTAATAGTGTCACTCCGTACGGCCAAATATTCAAACACATGAATCTATGGGGGCCAATTCTATTTAAACCATCACACTATCTGACAAAAAAACGCAGTCTGTACCAGATGCCAGAAATCTATCAAGTTGTTGGTCAAGGTAATCTAAGTGGTCCCATAAGACAAAAATCATTAAAAAAAAAAAAAAAAGTTTCTCAATTTCAATGTGATTCTTCAAATACTTGAAGTATTTTTAAACTCTATAAATATTTTGCATTTCACATTTAAAATCAAAAGAAGTATGTATTTTAAAACATCATATATTTCATCTGTTGTCTATGAATGACATCTCCACTGACTGTAGAGGACTTACTTCTTCTCTCAGTAGCAGCTGCATCCCTTGCCAAGGGATTACTTTTCCAGTCTCCATGGTGTAGAGTCACCTTGTACTGAGTTAATCTTTCTCGCTGTATCCTTATATGTGGAGACACTGCTATCAGCACTTCAAGGACAAGAGCCAAAGTCATTTAATTAAAACAAAATGTGTACAAATTGAAATGGGTAATTTCTTATCTTCTGCTGGTTAAATGGAATTACAGGATGTAATGGAAAGAGCACTAGGCTGGTGATTAAAGACCTGAGTTTAAGGGTTGACTCTGGGCATGTGGTTTCACATCTGAATATCAGTTTGTTTAACATGCAAATGGAATTAATAGTGATGATCTGCTGATAGCCAAAAGGAATGGAAATGTTAAAAGTTAAGGGAAAATAGATACCACAAGGTAAAGGAATTGGCACAGAGAGTCAGGGGAGTAGGGATGGAAGGTGGTCCTGGAGGCATGGAAAAAGTATCTGTATTAAATTCATCCCTGTACACAATGAGTATACATCAATACTTTTAAAACCATAGCTTGAAAGAAAGCTTCACTCTGAAAAGCACATGGTTTGCATTAGTTCATAAAGACATTTCCACAAGAAGGTGGTGTAAGTGGGTAGTGGTGGAATGAGAACCTGGAGTTACTGCTAACACTGCCTTTACTAGCCTGTAGCAGCAAGGCCTTGGGCATTTAATTCAATATTGCTTTCTATGCAGTAGAAAGGGCACATTTATCTTAGCATTTCAAAAACCCCATTTGTCTTTATATAGCAGTGAAAGAGTTCCATGGAGTCTCTACCAGAGGAAGCACTGGCTAAGATGACTGCCTTAAGAAGAGAATCTAAGAGCCAGAAACTTCATAGGTTGCTTTGTTAATTGTTACCTTTTTCTTTTATATTTGTTTGGAAAGGTCTGGATATATGACCCAGGTGGGCCTTGATTTCTTAATCTTCTTGTCTCTGCCTCCCAAATTCTAAAATTACAGTAGTAATTTTTTGGCTATTTATTTGTTTGCAATTCTGAGATTGATGATTGGCTAAATTACACTCATAATAATAGCCATGGAACCCATCATGAGAGTACCTGCTTCATAATCCTAGGTACTAGAGAGGCTGAAGTATAGGATACTGAGTTTGAGGAGACCTTGGGCAACTTAGGGAAACTCTGTCTCAAAACAAAAGTTCAAAAAGAAGTGTCTGAGGATACAGTGTATTTATTTAGTGGCAAGAGTGTTTATCTACCATCAGTGAGGTCTAGCACTGGAAAAGAAGAGGAAATATTTTTAGAAGGTGTAAGGGAGTTGATGAGATGGCTAAACTTTCTCAAAGAGAAATTCTTTTGTTTTGATTTTGCTACATATTACAGCCAGAGAAATAAAGAAAACTGGAGACAATAATTACAGTGATAAAGACTGGAATCAAAGTGTCTAAGGTGAATTATCTCGCATTAATTGTATTATTTTTGCCCTAATGTCCAACATAAGGAAGAGAAGCGTATAAAGGAACTTGGTCATGGTTATGCAGTAGGTAGTGATAGAACAAAGATTAAACCAGGGCTACTCAGCCCCTCAGGCCACCTGAACTATCATAGTGCTTCCACTACATACATGGTAATGACTTAAATTTTATTGAAGGTATAGAGCATGATTACTGGTAACTGAGTAAAGATTCCTAAGCTATAGACGAATAGCAAATTCATGAAAGAGATTAGAGACAAACACTCTGGGCAAACACTGAATTGCTGCATGGCAGTTTATGTATTCTCCTTCCTGTATGAAAGTTAAGGTTCTCAGAGCTCATGGGAGCACTGTGCAAACACACCAGTGCTTGGACCTAGGATCCTAGACATTTTTCAGGACCTTGAATGGAAATATCAGCAACTTATATTTCAACTAGCTTTGGAATCCCCAGTAAAGAAATAAGGTCATAACGATGGTGCATTTGTAAAGAATTCTGATTTATCGCAGTTTTGTGGCTATTGGATAATCCCTAAGTTGTCAGTATGTGGACATTGGCTATCAAACTGCTTCAATTCAACAAGTAGAAGATAGAGATGTGTAGCCTACTACAGCTGTTATACACTTGATGGGTTTGAGACTAGGTAATCCTTATCCACTTTTCCTCATTAAATACCCCTTTGGCATTTTCTGCTTTAAAGCCAAGTTCTAGTTGATAGTATAACTAATTTTGACAACTTTCTTTACGTTTTTTCAGGCAGTTCCCATGTCTAGTTGATTCTTGGCACATAGTAGGGTCTCTAGGAATGTTTTTTGAATGAATAATTGGAAGTTTAAACATATCAACCCTCATACTATAGGTAATTAAGTACACAACAGATAGCACCATTTCTTTTTTTAACTGAATCCTCATACGTCTCACATGTATTGCTGTCTCGGATAATAGAGCTCCTTGAGATGAACCAGTACACACTTTAAAAGGTGACACCATGAGTCAATATGTGTGTCCACATAGGTGTCGAACTCTAGAGAACCCTCTGCTGAGTAAATCAAACTGACTGAATTATGGTCTGGATCCACTAAGCAGGAACAGTTCTTTGAGAATATAAGCATTCTACCCCTTACTCCTCTTTACCTCATGCAGCCATAGTTAAGCTTTTGGGTTTTACCCTGTTTTTGTTGTTGTTGTTTGCTTGTTTGTTGGTTGTTTTTGGTTTTTTATTTTAAATTTTAAAACTAACTCAATAGCTTCTGCTCTGTAGCATCCTGAAAAATCTCATTTAAAAAAGTTGGTTTAATTTTTTAATGAGCTGATGAAGCACACAAGGAAAGAAGCAAACAACAATAACAGCGACAACCTCCTACAACAAAGGTAGAAGGGGAATTGACAAATGATCAATGATGGGGAGTGCCACAGATCAGAAAGCACAGAAAGCTCAGGACCTATAGTCAAAAGGCTCCTTGAGAATGACAGTTCGAAAACAGTTAAAATCATCTGATACTATGTTAGGATCCCTGAATCATTGAAGAATGGTACCCTAGACTCAAATAGTATGCAAAAACAAAGAGTGTTTATTGATCAAATTCCTGCATGCAGGGGCCCAATTCCATTGGGATGGAAGGATCCCAAATGAATTTGAAGATTCAGTTTAAAGCCCAAAAGAGGAATAGAACAGGTCTATATGTTGATTGGTGGGTTCTATCTCTGGGGGGCTGGGTGATCCTATGATTCAGATTAACTATTCTTGCTTGAGCCAAGGAGGGTAGCTCTTGGCCTCTTGGTCACAAGCTTGACTAACTGTCCTTTCCAAAGCTGGTGAAGGGTCCCTTTCACACTAGCCTGTGGTTGTTCCAGTAACTGACTTGCCCAGTACTTGGAAGTAGAAACTCAGGCCTGGTCTTCTGAACTGCTAGTTTGTAGCCTGTCATGGAGTCAGCCTGTCCCAGGCTAATTCATTCCTTTCAATTGAAATATTTTATTCTTATAACTATGCATTTCTTGGCTGAGGTTTGAAGGTAAGTTTGAAATTGATCAAGAAAGGATATACTTAATATTAACTGTAATATGCCTAACTGGTAATATTTTTAGTATTAGTAATCCTCTTTCAATCATGAGTAACTAGGTGAGTGAATGTTAGAACAGGAATCAGATAAATATCTCTCTATGGGACAAAAAGGGCCTTTTCCTTCAACTGCTGAGTATTGGCTGTATATAAGATTTCAAATAAAGTCTTAATATTGGTCATTATTTTAGAATTGCACGCAACAGCATTGAAAGAAAGTTATTTTCCTTCCTAACTGCTAGCCCTTCTCAGTATCTTTATTTTTCTCAGATTTTGAAAGTAATGCACAAGACAAATTCTCAGAGGGAGTGAGCTGATGTTTTATTCATTGAAACTTGTTATTAACTTCATATTAGATGTCTTTCAATGTGTATTAGAAATGCTTGTGATACAATTATTTTTTTCTAAAATTACAGATCACAAATAAGTTCAGCCTGCCTTTGTTCTTTTCCCACATCATGATGCTAATTCATTGGAGAGGCAAGAGACAGGAAGAGGAAGACATTTTCATTGTCAGTGGCAAACAGAATGGTTCTACTGGGGAGGGAAAAGGAAAGGGGAGGATAGTTTAAGAATTCTTCTACCAAGAAAGAATATCCATGCAGGTGGGTGGCCCTTTGTAAAGATGCAAGTTTGCTTTCAAGGAAACCCAAGTATAGAAAACATTCTGAGAATCCTTCCTGCCCTCACCTAGAAGTTTATTATAGGCTGCCTGAATTATATAAGTCATTTCAACTGCCCAACTCTCTTGAGTCACAAGGCTAGGTCAGCCATCAGACTCCAGAACTATTTCAAGAGAAAGGAAAAGGCATCTGAGGATAACAATTTAGGATTGGTAGGTATTTTATATATTATCTGATTCTAAGAGTTAATTCTCTGATAAGAAAATCATTTGACTGTGCTTTCATTAAATATGTCAGTATCTTTCTTCATTAATTTGTTGTACATTCCTTCTCTGGGGGGATGGACTATAGTGTAGATTGCCTTGTAACTCCCCATATGAAACACCTATCTGGGAAGAACAAAAACAGCCCATACAACTGGGAAACAAATATGTGAAAATAGCTAGTAAAATGTATTGTACTTCTAAGTGGAGATTCAAAGAAAACTATCGAACAAACTAATTCTTAAAACTCTTCAAAACAAGACCAGACAGATCACTAAAAAGAAAAGCTACAGGGAACCCTCACCAGCAGGAGAAACAGGGGATTAAGCAAACAAATCTCTCCAATCTCTGCTTCTGATAATTCCAAGCAATTGTTTGAAGCTGTTCATAATTAGGCTCAATTATGGGATTAGTTTGAATCATATTATGAAGCATTGATTTACAGAGCATAACTACAAAGATCGAGGTGCTGAGTGCAGTAAATGAACCACAAAATTGAAGCAAGGAATAGAGGGGGAATATTGACCTATTTATAACAAATTTATATCCAAAGTATTTCTTATCCTCAGTTAATAAACAAAATGTCAGTTAGAACAGAATGCATTGGGAAGTGCTGATCCATTTGGAAGAGAGAGAGAGAGAGAGAGAGAGAGAGAGAGAGAGAGAGAGAGAGAGAGAGAGAGAGAGAGAGAGAGGAGAGAGAGAGAGAGAGGAGAGAGAGAAAGCATTTTATTTGACTTCAGGGGACAACTAACTTCAGATTTCTAAAAAGGTAGACAGACTAAAGTGAGAATGGCTATAGAAGGTAGTAGAACACTTTCCATTTCCTTCACTAATTCAGTATAAAAATTCCTATAATCCTGCTCTGAAGAGTTTCTCAAATTGTCATGTGTGATGATGTGCCAGGAGGCATAATAAATTCAGCATAATTAGGGAAGATAATCAGATTCATTCCAAAACCATGGTTAGTTCCTAGGGTATTCCAGTAATAGTCCATGTTTGAAAAGCTGAGGGACATGTTTATACTTTAACCTTAACTCAGAAGAGAGAACACTGATCCTGATTATGTGGTTACTGTGTGCCAGGCTCTGGAAAAGTAATTTAACCTCTCAAAAATATGATTATTAACCACAATTTTGTAGACCTACAGACTGACAAAATCAATCTGGCCCATCTGGGGCTTCCATCTTGCAATTATTTCATTATAAAGGAAAATGTGCATTAATTTGTCTGCCATTTAAAATGTTTTACATTTGTGGAGAGTTGCATTAATGATTCTAATTCCTTATCGCTTTTTAACAACACCCTTTGACTGTAACTTTGCAATTAGCACCACTATAAATGTCTATGTCTTTGCCCTTGACTTTGAATTGGGCCATATGACTTATTGTAGCCAATAAAGTGTTACTAAAGCATGAGCAAGGTTTGAAAACTAGTTACCTGCCTAGACTCACTGCCTTCCTTCCCTGTTACCACTGCACCTCCCCAGCTGTATATAGGAGGAGGGCAAGGAACATGTTGACTTCAACTGAGTCCTCAGGCAAAAATAGATCATATTGGACAACTTCTATCTGCTTTGGGTATGAGAGACCCCATCTACATCAGCAGATTCTTCCACCTAATCCCAGTTGACAATAAATGGGTGAGCGAATTTATTTATTTTGTAGCAGAACACTGAGATTTTTGTGTTTGATATATAGCATTAGCCAAATAAAACAATATTTATGTGTGTTTATATGTGTGCACATATGCCCAATTTTTGGATACACTCTCTTTCATTAGCCAGGGGCTTGCCATCTAAGGTAGTTGGCTATCTAATGAGTCCCAAATATCCTACTGAATCCACCTCTTTGGAGCTGGAATTATTCTACCAGCTTTTAAAAATCAAAACAAAATCATAGGTTAAGTTCAAACTCAGGTTATTAGTATATTGACTAAACTATCTTCTTGGCTCCAAAATGAAGTAATGTTTAAACAGAGACTTGGTTTGAGTCAAATGGAAGTTTTGCTTGACTTTCTATAACAAGTCTTTGGAAGTAAATGGATTTTGTATTTTTTGGTAAGTGATTGCCAGCACACGGGATGTACGTCTTCCCACATAATTTAGGGTTGTTTGGTAAAAAAAAAAAAAAAAAAAAAGAGGAAGATTAGAGAAAGATTTGAGTGAAGGAGGTAGTTATGGACAATTCCAAACTTCAGAGTAGTGAAATTGCAGCATGGGACAAAAGGAGAGTATTGATCTATTGACAAAGGTGATGCAATAGAGATAAAGAATACATAAGATAACTGAGTTATCTTTAATCTTGCTGTTTTAATCTCAGCACTTAGGAGGCTGGGGTTGCTTGATTTTTGTAAGGTCAAAGTCAACATAGTCTGTACAGCGAGTTCTAGGTCAGCCAGAACTGCATATTAAGACCCTGTAAACAGCAACAATAATAACAATATACACACAAAGGATGTGTAAGACATTAATTGCAGAGTCTATCAAATACCTAATTAATGGTGTCCACCAGGTACCTGGACGTATATTATCATTTATTGTTCTTTTCTTGTTTGAGACAGTAGTCCAGGCTATCCTGGTAATCCCAATGTAATCTAGCTGCCCTTGAACTTGTAGTAATTCTCCTGCCTGAGCCTCCTGAACATTGGGGACTGTGAGACACTACTCTTGGCTAGCCAAATATATTTCAAGTATAAATTACAATGATATTAATAAATGATAGTGGAAATAAAGCATTACATAGAGAGATAATCAGAAATGCAGACCACAATGTCACAGTTATTTTTGATATAGATGTATACTAAAATTAAAATCTATAAATCATGGGATATAAACCGACACATAAACAAGAAAAAAAAGGCCCTCTGTACTCTAAGTGCTGCTACCTCCTGTAACCTCAACTCTGCTTTTCTTTTAAATAGATTTTAATAAGCACAAACACACTCATGGTTCTTCCCCAAACTCCAGGCATCTCTAGTCCCCGTGCCTTTTTCCTAGACAATTCTTTCCTGAAATGCATTCTCATCCCCTTTATCCAACTTCCTACTTCCTTTCTCCCCTATTCTTCTAAGACTTCGACCAGTTGCCATTTCCTCTAGTTCCCTGTTATTAATTGTTTCTGCTTTCCTAGACTGACTTATGGTCTCTCCTACATACATTTTCTCATATCTCCATCAACAGATCTTCTATTTTTATAAGTTTTGCCCTAAATATATATCCCATCTATCTAATTCTAAATTTCTTGAGGGTGAAGACTAAATCATGGTCTCTTGTGTATATTTGGTACACATCAGCATTTTTATTTTGAGTAAGTAAATGGATAAATGGAAGGTGAACAGCACAGTGTTTCAGGATTCAAACTTAGGTTTAGGTTAAGTTTAGGTTAGACTACACAGTAACTGAAGCTGTTTGAAGTGGATAAGGACACAGCAGATGGTATGTGTTCAAACACACTTGAAAACAGCATTTAAGGAGAGAGTGGAGGAAGATGAACAACAGAGGAAACTGAGCAGAGAAGGAGAGTATGAAGAGAAAGACAATGTGATTCTGAGGGAGCAGGCATGGGGGCAGGGCTGGGAAGAGACAGGATGAAAAGTTCCACTGAACTAGACAATGAAGTGGTTCAAGCCACTCCAGAGAACAGATTCGGGTGCTTGGTAGAGCTTGAAGGTGAAAGTTAAGTGGACTGGGAAAAGAAATTCAGCCATGAAAGAGCATATTTTGATGGGAAATGATAAGGCAATAGAAGGTTCAGTGACACAGAATGAAAAACAGATCTGAAGAAAGGACAGATATAATGGAAGTGGTAGGGCTTACAGAGCGAGCATGTTCTGCAATGGATGTTGACAATTGATGGTTTGGTGTTGCAGGAGAGATGGTAAAGGATGGTGCTGAACCAAGGGTTCGTTGTGGCCAGTTTATGGTGTTGGAGTTTTTTTTTTTTTTTTAATTAATTTTATTATAGCATAAGAAAAAGAAACACAAGAAAATGCCATGCTGTGAAATGAGATTGTTACCTGTAGCAGCAGGCATTTGATGATAAATGCTAAGACTGGAGTTGGCATTTTCAGCTGCATGGAAAGACAAGACTGAGAACAGATTAGACTACAAAGCTTGATGTCAGACATATTTGAATTCAATGTACTGCATTAGAGGCCTAGCACTTGCTGAATGCCCAACAGTCTATACTCATGGGAACCTAACACCAACTCTTCACACTTCTTGTTCTATTTAGTTGACATCCTAAGAGTTAACTATAGCCCTATGATAATGATGTAGTTTCTAGAATGTTTGCTTGAACAGAATGGACTCCTAAGGCTTTTCTTTTCCAATTTAGTATATGTTGGACATTACATGAACTGTACCCATATATAGAGAGAAATTAGAAGAACAGTATTTTTTTAGCAAGGAATCTAGAAGGGAACAATTGCCTCTGACTCTTCAAAACTGTGTCTCCTGTAAACATATTCTTTTTTTTTTCTTTTTCTCATTTTTTTAAATTTAATTGTTTAAATCACATCATAATTTACTTATTCATACAGAGATTATAAACACAAAAAGGCAGTATGTGGGGAAGGGAATGACACCGGAGCATAGGTGTTCAGGGGGAGTACAGATACCTTTCAGAACAGGGTATCAGCTGGGTGTAGGTTCAGGAGACAGGTCACTATGACTCTGCCTATGATTCACTTGTCCTTATCTAAGTTGGTACTGTCCACCGAGGCTGCCTATTTATAAGATCTATGACTACTCAGGCTGGTAAATTTCCACAGAAGCTGCCTGTTTACAATAGCTTATAGCCTTCTGTTTCAGTTGTAAACATATTCTTTGAGAGATAAACTAATCCCTTTGATCTTACATTTGCTGTATCTCTTTACTAAGGTTTAGGAGATAATATTTCCAGTGCCCCCACACCCACCTGTTATATACAGAGAAACATGGTTCCCTTCCCAAAGCTGACTCAGCAAAGGCACAGGGAAATTATTAAAGCCCCAAGAAAGCAAATGTTGGGAATACTTCATGGATGAAGAATAGTCCTTTTGAAACTGGTCATAGAAAATAATCCTTGACTGAAATAGAACTAGTAGTTCAAAGTTTATGTTCTACTTCTTGGGAAATTGGATCAATACAAGTGCCACCAATAACAGCTATTAATTAATAGAAGAGAAACTGGATATTGCAGCCACTGTCACTAAAATCATGTTTGTACAGGGCAGATTCTGATTTGTAGCAACAAGCTGTATTTACATAACTCAACAGAAATAAGTTATTTCTGACAAAGGAAATAGAATGGATCTCAGGAAGCAAGCACTGATGGTGTCTTACAACTTCTCTCCTTTGCTCATTTGTAAGCTGCCACTCTGTATAATAAATTTACCAAACAGTTCAGGCATTTCACTTCCTGGAAAGTTGGATGTCATATGTCATGACTAACATCCATCAAAGATGGATTAAATTGGGAAATTGGGCTGGTGGAGGGATGTCTGTTCTCAGCCTAATGATTTGTTTATTTAACTCTTCTTGTTAGAGAAAGCACATCATAAAGGAGATGTTGGTTTTAAAAATTGATATTGAGGAGAAAAGAATAAAAACAAAACCAGTCATCTCAATTCTGCACTCAATCAACACTGTGTTGCAACACTAACCATAATGAAGACAACAATTCCTAATTAAATCAACAGGATGCACACTCATAAAAACACTAGCTTAATAGACTCAATCTATTAATTTTCTGGCTGTTAGATTTAGAAGGACAGCAATAAAATTAGCCTTCCTGTCTTCCATTAGACATCTTTCCATTCACAGGGCCAGACTTATAAAGTAGCTAGGCAAGAGGTCAATACTTAATATTTATACTTCCTGAATATCAACTGCCTTTTAAACATGGCAAGAAACTCCAAATATATTCACAGGCTGATTAATTGTCCATCTTTATAAGTTATTTAGAAGAAAGGAAGCTTCCACGAACGTGTGTGTGTGTGTGTGTGTGTGTGTGTGTGTGTGTGTGCATGTTATGATAACAAACTTCTTTGTTCCCATTATTTAAAATAAACAATATGAATGAAAAGTCCCAGTGCCAGTCTCCTAAGCCTTGTCCTACTCACTCTCCCATTTGGTCATGTGCAGGTCATGCACTCCCATTTTAAGCTGTGTTCTAACTCAGTGTCTCCACATCAGCTAGTCTCTTAGTTAGAAGATGGAAGAAGAAAGAATGTAAGTGGCCATTGTCTTTTTACAGACACAAGCCACAGTAGACACTGTGCTGATGATACAGAATTCCATTCTCATAGGACTGTTAGGCATTCAAGCTTTCATTTTCAAAATGAAATTGAAGTAAAATGTGGCACAAAGACTTGTACCAAATCTTAGTGAGGAAGTTGGTAGGGCTGAGGATACTATCAAAGTCTTTTTAAAAGACTTAATGTTTATGTTTAATTGTGTGGATCTCAGTATATAATTGTGTACCTGAATGAAGATGCTCCTGGAGGCCAGAGGTCTGGGATCCTCTTGGAGCTGTTGTTACATGGTGCTAGGAGTTGCTTGAATGGGTGCTGAGAACTAAACTTGGGTTCTCAGAAAAAGCAGTGTGGACTCTGAACTGCTGAGCTATCTCTAAAGTCCTGGGAAACAATCTATATGTCATGAAAGCTTAACTTCATTTTGTTAAAATGTTTTCAGAGTCTTAACCTACTCTTAACTCAGTGTCTAAGACAATATTATATGCTTATACAACATTATTATTTATTATTATTATTATTATTACCTTTGTTGGTTGATATAAAAGAACTAGGATAGAAATTAACAAATAAATTTAATCATTGCAGCAATGAAGATGTCAAGATTACACAGCAAATAGATGACAGCATTGGGATTTGGCCTCCTGACTGATTAGTTTTGAGACCCATATGTTGGTATTTATACCATAATTCTTCTTTAAAACCTAGAATTACAAATATTAAAGAAATGGTCCTTTAAAAAAGACTGAAAAGCTGAGTTTGTTTTCACTCTAAGATCTGTATGTGTCATATTAGATCGATATGGTTTCTACTCCCAGTATACCAGAGAGTAACTGGTTTGTCCTGAATGCATGGGGCACCGAGCCTTGTTCTGTCATGCTGTTTGTTAATGAGTATCCATCTCATGAGCTTGTTTTTCAGCATCCTATGGATGCTCCATCAGAACTACCAAGTGACCTTAGAAATGCAAGGATTCTTGTGAGTTTTGCGACTGTCTATCATTATGAATGTAACCAGTGGTGACTCCTCAACCTTTGATTATAAAGAATCTCCTCCTTACATGGAGGACCTGGCAATTTTCTTTTTAATATTGTGTTGATCAGCTCATAGACATATTCAACCTATGGTCAGTCCTGTGAACTTGAATACTGGGGACAGGAGGGAGTAAAAATTACAATCGTTTGCCATTCCCAATAAAGAATGAAAGAAGTAGCCTAGATGTAAGTATGGCTCTTGACCTTCATCTAAAAAGCTATTTTTTTCAGCAGATGGTGACTATTACAGATATGTACAGTGATCAAGAAGAACAACTGATCCTGAGGTATTGAGACCCAATTAATTCATCTATAGTATAACACCTACACTTATGGCTCAGGCAAAGTTACATAAAAGGGGGTGGAAAAAATTTGAGAGTCAGTGGACTAGGATATCTACTAGACATGATAAAGATGCTGAACTGATGAAATCTCAAAAATCATGGTTGCCTAAAGAAGACCTACAGTTCCAGTTACATGCACATGAAGTTAGGTAAAATTTTAAAAGATTCTAGATCAATGTTTCAGAACTTGTGGGTCACAACCCCAAAAGACCATCAGAAAACAAAGATATCCTCAGCCCTACCAACTTCCTCACTAAGATTTGGTACAAGTCTTTGTGCCACATTTTACTTCAATTTCATTTTGAAAATGAAAGCTTGAATGCCTAACAGTCCTATGAGAATGGAATTCTATATCATCAGAAAAATTGCAGTTATGAAGTAGCAATGAAAATAATTTTATGGTTGGAAATCACCACAACATGAGGAACTGTATTGAAGGGAAGGTTGAGAACCGCTAGATTAGATGAAGGGATACAAGTAATTAACAGCTACACAAAAGGAAAGAATCTGTTTCTTTCAGGGACAAGCTCTAGGATAAACCAATTCCAAGTGGTCAGCCCTCAGCACATGTATATACATACAACACCAAACAGACTCAATAAGTTGTATGTATGCACATATATCTATTTCTATCAAGTTATCTATCTATCTATCTATCTATCTATCTATCTATCTATCTATCTATCTAATAGTAATACTTAAAGAAGGTCATGAATTTGAGAAGGGGAGCATTGAGATAAACATGCTGTCACGAAATATCCCCAGAAGATATCTATCTGACAGGGTGTCAGGAATCTTTCTGTTCCAAATGCTGTCAATTATTAGCATGGGGAAAATGGGGGAAGAAAATCAACTTTGGAGTTTTCTGGTAAGTCACTGAAATTGAACCCAGTGGGCAAGAAACTTCTTTCATCTTAAACATGACAGCAGCTACTGGAAGGGATTGTCCTCATTATGACCAAAGCCCTGTGTTTCAGGGGTTTTGTGCTAATGCATGGCCATATATGGAGGAAGTCCCCTAAGCACTACTGTTAATGTGTTTTCTTTCTTTGCTCATATTCAGAAACTATATGAAGAAAGCATTATGTCCCTCACAGGAATGAAAGACGGAGAAGGCATTGGACATAGTGAGGACCATGAATAGCCTAAAGAGTTTTGGAGTTGGAAGCAGCAGAAAGATCCCAAATTAACTGAATTAATAACATATTCTAGACAGTTATCCCCTGCAGTAATGGTCAGACCTTCTAGAGATTAGAGGACAAAGGACCAAACCAGTCATCAAGGACTCCAGTATCCAATGAGTAAAAGGTCAACTTGGATTACAAAACTTAGCATTTGACTAACCAGGAGATTTGAAATTATAGCTTTTTGTGGGAGTTTTGAAATGTGTGTATACTGAAGTTCTGTCTCAGCCTAGTTGTATTAGTATGTATGTATGTATGTATGTATGTACGTACATACGTATTTGCTATTTGGTAAAAGAATCATTGAAAGTGTTATTAACACCACAGATGGACAGACAGCATGGTGAGGGCTTTGAGGAAACACCAGGCCCATGTGACCAAGTAAGGGTCCCTTCTTATACATTTTAGAGAAGGAGAAGATTCTCTACCAAGTAGTTGATGGAAAATACATGCTTATATTCAGGTTGTCTGTGATTCCTGGCTGGCAGTGGGAATGAAAGCTGTCTGTTAGACTGGGACCTATGAAGGCTGGAAAGACAAGAATCTAGAATTAGAAGTTCATGTAAGACCTTTACAAAATGGTATAGCTCTGGCTAACATTTGTTTCTACATTTTTGGGTTTTCTTGTTTTGTTTTGTTTTGTTTTGTTTTTGTTTTGTTTTGTTTTGTTTTGTTTTGTTTTTTGAGACAGGGTCTTACTATGTAGCTCTGGCTGTCTTGAAACTCACAGTGTATACCAGGCTGGGCTTGAATTCACAGAAACCTTCTTGCCTCTGCCTCCCATGTGCTGGGATTAAAGGCATCTGCCTCCATGCCCAGTGACTTTGTTTCTCTTGGATGAATGAAAGGGGTTGTGTGGTTGTCACCCTTGGAACTCTTCTGTGGGAAGAGTGGGCTTTTTCATCAGTGAAGTCTTGATGTGGTCTCTGGCATTAGAAATTTTTGAAAAAGGAGGTTTGCTGTTAGGGAAGGTTCAATGGCTGGCCTCCAAGCCTGATAGTGTCAGTCTAGCTGCCTAACATTCTCTCCTCAAATTATATTAGTATTCTTAAAGTGATTTCAAAAGATACCTAGCATACAACCACAGTAGAGAATGACCAGATGAAGGTGTTCCATGTGTGAACAAGTAGATTCTAATGATTTTTATACTTTTCAGGATCTCATGAGAAATTCCATGCAGCATTCTTCTTACAAAATAAATTAAACTAGGTAAATAGATCAATGTATGGCAGATAAAATCATGTAGAATTCATGAGTACTTGAGGAATAATTCACAAATTCTCATGGAAACCAATAAGCCTCAGACTAACAGCCTCTGATTTGAGATCCAATAAAACTAGAGACTGATGTACTACAATAAATTGATCGGTAACTATACTTATTGTTTGTTTTCTTTGGTAAAGGCATTAGCCTGAAAAGCCTTGACTCCAAGGGGATACAGAAGGAACCCTTTAAGAATTCACATGCTACTCCAGGACATGTGGATAAATACTTTGCTAAAAGGGGAAAAAATGATACCTTCCAGAAGTATAATTTTTCTGGAAGATGAGAAATCTTCCAAAAAATTTCTGAAAGAGTCCAGAAGAGCAACAAATCCTTTCTAGCTGCAAGAATAAGGATGAGTTACATCAAGGGGGTACAGTCTTCATCCTGGAAGGGAAATGTCAAGTGCACTAGAGTCTGTGTGGATTTCATAATTGTGAAGCCCCTCCTCCTTCAATGCACTAGAGTCTGTGTGGTGTCCATGGCTCTGAAGACCCTCCTCCTTCAATGCACTAGAGTCTGTGTGGTGTCCATGGCTCTGAAGCTCCTCCTCTAAGGACTCTTCTGATCTAAGTAGGAAAGAGGCCAGGCAGAATTAAGTCTGTGATCCTTCTGACAAATCTAGATTTTCTAACTTCTTTTAATTTTTTACAGTACTGTCACTTTGCCCTACCCTATTAAAAAAAGTACAATCATATCTCCAAATATTATTAGAAATAATCTCCTTAACCAAAACTAACACAAAGGCTTTTGTTCTTTGATCATAAATCTTCACCACTTAAAACAGAGTATAAATTTAAGAATTCATCACACTGTGACACTTTTGATATCAGATAGATGTGTTCACCTCTCTCTCCCACAGTGTCGCACTATAAGTATAAAGACGTGACATTTCTAAATGTGGTTAATGTTTTCCACACATGTTCTTTAAAAAATGAAATAGTACTATCACTTTTTGTGCATTTAAACGCATTTGCATTTCATTCAAGGAAAATGAGTTTTCTGTTTTAATTTCATCTCAGTTCCATTTAATTAAAGCCTAGCTCATTTGTCTTTGAACACTTTAAGTGCTGGAGTTTGGCTAAATCACTCAAAATGAGTTTGAAATTTGGACAAGATATTTTAGGCTATGAATAAATTTACATCTGATGACTCCTAAATCCCCCTGTTCCCTCCTCCACCCTACAGTTAATAGAATGTTCTGTGCTTCTGAGGTACCCTGTCACATGGTATTTTACAGTCGTTTTGGACTAGTCCCAACGGAAGGATAAGTCAAATTCCATTATCTGCATTTTACAAACAGCAACCCAAGTTGCAGCAAGATAGAATGACTTAGCCAGGATCACACAAGCCCCAGTCACTGAGTTAGAATTAGAACTAGACATCCCAGTTCAAGGAATTATCAATACATTGTCCGCCAGATATGCTTTCTTTACATCCATCTTTCCAAAGGAAGCATAATTCTTCTCAAGTCTTCTGAGAGGGGGGGAGGTGGGGAAATGAGAGAGAGAGTTAAAGCCAAATTCTAATGGTGCTAATGCCTATTGTGTCATAGGCTCTGGGAATGTGTTTACCAACTTTCTTATAATAATTACTTTTTCTAGTGATGAGGCTTGAACCCAGAACATCTTGCAATGAGGCAAGTTCTGTACAACTCCAATCATACCTACATTAATTTTTATTTTCATAACAATCCTTGATGCTTTATTGGAGAAGAGATGGGGTTAAAATGAGGTGAATAACTAGCCAAAGTCACATGTGTTTTGAGTTTCTGCTCTCCTTAGCACTCCCTCAGGCTATGTCAGCATTTGTAATCCTGAGTTATTTAGCATCCCCTGAAATACCTTGATAAGGGTCCTATTACTCCAACATGGGCTCCATGGACATTGCCATTTCTGTTACTCTCAAGACATAGTTATATAACATTTATACACAGAAAACACAAGGTTATAGATAATAGCCACTTATCAGTGACTACATACCATGCCTGTCCTTTTGGGTTTGGGTTACCTCACTCAGGATATTTTCTAGTTCCAATAATTTGCCTGAAAATTCATGATTCTTGTTTTAATAGCTGAATATTATTCCATTGTGTAAGTGAACCACATTTTTTTTATCTGTTCTTCTGTTGAGAGACATCTGGCTTGTTTCCAGTTTCTGCTATCATGAATAAAGCTGCTCTGAAGCCCATGTCCTTATGGTATGGTGGAGCATCTTTTGGGTATATGCCCAGGAGTGGTATAGCTAGGTCTACAGGTAGAACTATTTCTAATTTCCTGAGAAACCCCAAGACTAATTTCCAGAGTGGTTGCACAAGTTTGCAATCTCACTAGCATTGGAGGAGGGTTCCCTTTTCTCCACATCCTCACCAGCAAGAATTTTTGATCTTAGCTATTCTGATTGGTGTAAGATGGAATCTCAGGGTTGTTTGGTTTATATATCCCTGATGACTAAGGATGTTCAGCATTTTGTTAAGTGTTTCTCAGTCATTAGAGATCTCTCTGTTGAAAATTCTCTGCTTAGCTCTGTATCCCATTTTTAAATCGGGTTATTTAGTTTTCTTTGAGTCTAACCTCTTGAGTTCTTTACACACTTTGGAAATTAGCTCTTTGTTGGATGTAGAATTAGTGCAGATCGCAGATCTTTCCCAATCTGTAGGCTGCCATTTTGTCCTATTGACAGTGTTCTTTGCCTTACAGGAGCTTTTCAGTTTCATGAGGTCTCATTTATCAATCGTGGTTTTAGAGCCTGAGCCATTGCTATTCTGTTCAGGAAATTGTCTCATGTACCAATGTGTTCAAGGGTATTTCCCACTTTTTTTCTATTAGATTTAGTGTCTGGATTTTGGTGAGGTCTTTGATCCATTTGGACTTGAGTTTTCTGCCGGTGATAAATATGGATCTATTTATATTCTTCTACATGCAGATATCCTGTTAGACCAACACCATTTGTTGAAAATGCTTTATTTTTTCATCGTATAGTTTTGGCTTCTCTGTCAAAAAGTAAGTGTCCGTAGGTGTTTGAGTTTATTTCTGGGTATTCAATTCTATTCCGTTGATCAGAATATCCATGATACACCACACAGACACAAAGAAATTAAACAAGAAGAAAGGCCCAAGTGACGATGCTTGAATTACTCTTAGAAAGTGAAACAAAATAGTCATAGGAGACAGAGGTAGAGAGGGAACTGGGTGGAAGAGGGGAGGTGGAGGGGAATGGAGAGGCAGGATCAGGTGTGGGGAGAGACAGAAGAGAGGCCCAGACGGTCAGGAGAATGAGTGGAAATCTGCAGCTGCCTGGGTTGGGGGGTAGGGAAAATTTCCAGAAAGTTCCAGAGTCCTAGGATGGGGAAGGCTCCCAGAAGCCAATGTGGGTGACTTTAGGCAAGATGCCTAACAGTGGGGACTTGAAACTGAAGGAGACACCTCTTTTAGTCAGACAAAACTCCCAGTGGAGGGATAAGGACACCAACCCACCCACAAAACTTTCAACTCAAACTTTGTCCAGTCTAAAAGAAATGTAGGGTTGGGTACTATGGGGGGCGGGGCACCTGCTCAGAGGAGAAAGAGAAGGGGTAGGGAAGGGACTCTGGCAGGAAGAAATAGGGAGGGGAAGCAGCCTTTGGGATGTAAATAAACTTAAATAACAAACAATGAACCCCAAGAAAACACAAGGTTAAAAAACAAACAAAGCGCATGAGTCTGAGTACAATGTTTCTCTATAACTAGATATGTTGATACATAACAGCACAAAAAAAAAAAAAAAGTGAGAAATAAACCAACAGAAGGATGCTTTCCCCTAGCATTATGTGTATACTTCAGACTTTATCCTGTAAATACCACCAGACTCCAAGCAACAAGGAAAGTCATGCTAAGAGAAAGGAAATAAAACTGGATAAAAGAACTCATGTAAGTGAAGATGAATGAGAGCAGATTCTGTATAGAAACAATTCTAACAAGGGTTATGTAGTCACAAACTCTCATAGCATATTTGGGGATGATTCTTATTATGATTTTTCCATGAAACTTCAAGTATCCTATGCTCACTGGATCCTAAGATCAGTCTTTCATTTGACTAATGAGAATTTAGCTGCAGGTAGTAGACACTCAAATTGACATGAAATTACTGTGCACTCAGTAGAAAATGTGCTTTAAATGATTAATTTTAATCTTTTCCTAGGCAGCAGTATGCAGTATGACATTCTCTGTCAATACTGAGCCATTCATAGAGCTTCTCCCCATTGCCAGCCACAGAACCACAAGGGCAAAAAGTTGGGATTCCACTGTTCTTTGTCACCAGGCCATGTGAACCATCCAACAGTTCACTATAGAAACATACTTTGTGTGATTACTCTCTTTGTGGTTTTACTCAACCATAAGATAACACGTTTTATGTTAAATGTAGGCTGGTTCAGCCATCCTGTCCCATAAGATTAGATTTGTTAAACACATATTCAGTTTATGAAAGTTTCAATCTATCATATATTCATTGAAATATAACCCCATCTTAATTGAGAGACAGTTGTAGAACAAAGTAGAAAGTCATTATGAAGTGGATGCTGGTGCCGTTTCAGCTGCCTAATGATGCTAAGAGGCAATAAATGAGCTATAATTCTGAATTTGTTTTACTGTGTTTGCATGATGGGAAGGACCATTCATATCAGTTTTTAATCTGTGAAAAGAGAAGCCTCACTGGAAGGTTCTCCCCTTTTCTCTGTGAAAGGCAAATCTTTCCCAGGAACTATGCCCAGAAAGGCTCCAATGTAGGTCTCATTGTTAAGAATCAGGTCATGCTGCACTCTAACTCTGAGACAGGTAGTGAAAATGAAAGCCAGTTGCTGCCCTCGACTTGGAACATATCATTATATTACAGCCGCCATTAAAATCAGAGTTTTATAGTAAGGAAGCAGGGAAAGCACTGAGGAGGTAAATAATAGTGGTGGTAGCTCTTATAGTCTCTTCTGCTGCAGAAACAGGAATACACCCAGATCCCTCTGTGTTGGGGTTATTGCACTAAATGGTGGAGAAGTAGGAAGCCTGGGGAGTAATTTTAATATGACCTCAACAGATTTCATAAAGAACCAGGGTGTTGGGGCTGGAGGGTTGCTCATTGGTTAAGAGCACTTTCTGTTCATGCAGAAGACCAGAGTCACACATGGGGCAGCTCAACTCTGCTTTAAGTTCCCCTCTAGGACACCCAGCTCTCATTTCTGGCCTCCAGGGACACTGGCACTCACATGCACATCTCTTACACACAGAAAGGCATAGGCACACACATATTTTCCTAAGAACTGTGGCATTATTATGTCTGTTGCAGTATTCCCTAGGATAACCATCAGCTCCAGGGCTTGGGCTATGCCTTATTCTTTCCTAGAAATGGAAGAATATTGTTTCCTACTGGTGAACTATTTCCTCTTGTGCCTCTGTGTATCTTCTATTACTTACATTTTCCTCTTTCTTACTATACAATTTTTCCTGAGCTCAAATCTGAAGGCAGTCATAAAACAAAACACAGTTGCCGTAGCTAAATTTGAATTTCAGATAAGTGGAAATACATTTTGTATTTATGCGATCCATGTGATATTTGTAACACTCCATGCTACATTTGTAACATAATATGCTGGGGAATGATCCTTATTTTTGTGAAATTCAAATTCAACTAGAATAATTTTGTAAACTCTAACAGTCCTAAAATTGACTGGTTAGGCTAATCATGAGTGAAGAATCCTTGCTTATAGATATCTGTCTACCTAGTAGACCATTGACCCATCTATGTGTTGCAACCTTTGACTTAGAAATCATCCATTCACCCAGAGAACTTGGATTCCCTATAGCAAGTCACACTGGCAAAATGTAGAAAGATATGCTCAAGGAATTGCTGGTGCCCTGGTTCATCCTGTGGGGATTGGGGAGTGATGTTCCTGGAGTACTCAGACAGGTTCTACATAAAGTACTTCCTTCCATTCTGTGTCTTTAGTGATGTATACCACATTCAGGTTTAATTCTGCCTTTTTCTCATATCCATCTCCCATCAGTGATTCTACAGCATCTTCTTATTTAGACACAAATTCTATTTTGTTATTGTTTTCAAGACAAAAGCTTTCTGTATTACCCCGACTAGCCTGGTGCAATGTAGCAGAGGTTTGCCTTAAATTTGCAGTGATTCTCCTGCTTCAGCCTCTCAAATGCTGAAGTTACAGACATGTGCCACCAAGCCTGTCACCACAGGTATTTTGACCTCCACAATGGATAGTGGTTGTGTTCACAGGATAAAAGGAACGATTTTCTACAATGTACACAATTACTTTTCAGTTCTCCCCACTTACCACAATTCTGTCCTTTTTAAAAAGTTTTGACTCCTTTTGAGAAAGCTAACAAATATATAGTATTTTCCATATGTACAGAAGAGGTGACAGGTGCTGACCATGGACATGAAGCTAAATAAATCCTAGAATCCACCGTGATTTTCATCTGTATACTATAACCTTGCCTAGTCCTACTGTTATCCCTTCTGATTCATTTTTCCTTTCCTCACCCCAAGGACAGCCAATGCACTCACTACCTGTAGCTCATATAGAGTCGTGCAAACAAAAAATAACAGTGAGGTGAATAGATGTTACCTCCTTTACCAGGTACAGAAACCCTCTCTCCAGTCTCTCAGAGGATCAGTGCATCTCTCTGTCAATACCACAGGAAATAGAATACTCTGGTTTTGAAATACAATATAATTACAAGGAAGTCTTTCCACCAGTGGTCTAACATTTGTCTCAAACAGTCATGAGACTGTAGAACATAGGCAATGATCTCACTCTTACACGGATGCTCCTCAAACTCCTCGACCCAGCCTCATTCATTTTTCTCCTTTTCTTTGTCCTTAGGTTAGACAGATTCTCTTCCTCCTCTTTCCCCTCCTTCTTTTGTAAGACTTTAAGACAAGATCTTGTGTAGCCCAGGCTAGCTGCAAACTTGTTATATAGCTAGGATAATATTGAACTGTGTTGCTCCTGTCTCCACTTCTGAAGTATGGGCCATTACACCCAACTTTTGATTCTTCTGTTGAATTGATTCCATGCACAAGTGTCCTCATCACTTACGAGTTCATTTTTTTCTTCCACTGTCAAATATAAGTCACAGTCTGTGGCAGAGTCTTGTAAACACTGGTGTGTAAAATGTCTTCAAAACCCAAACTGAGACTCTATTAGAGATAATTCCTTTGTTTTGTTTTGGTTTGGTTTGTTTTGGTTATTCTTTCAATCAATTAGGAAAACACAGAAAAAAAAATGAAACATTCACACATCAAGAGCAAGCTTTAACTTTTCTTGATCTACATAGAAACATTGACACCCAATGCTGCTTTGTATATCCAGCTGATTTGTAGAATCTTCAATGGAAAGTCTGTGGGTCGTATGTTCATATCTAATATGCTACTGGTCCTACTTTGGATGACAAAAGAAGAGTATTTTATTTGAATTTATGTACAGATCTTCTCCAGCTTGGCATGAAATCATGGAGGAATTTCTGTTCTGTAACTCAGGGTTCAATCTTCACTCAAAAAGGATTAGTCTCAACAGGTATCAGACACAAGGAAAGGGAAATCTTGTCACTTCTGTCACTCAAATAAATAATGCAGGGTACTGCTATGAGAAGTGACCATTACAGACATGCTAGTAACTAGGTAACAATCGGGAGAGCTTCCTGGCTTCGTCAATGGAAGTTGGGAGCTCATCCACATTACTTTCTTTAAAAAAGACAAGATGAAAATATTTTAGGACTTGATTTCCAGGCCCATGTTGAACCCCATCTGATTTTAAACTAGTCCATTTCCTGTTACATTTTTAATGTCTCAAACTCTCCTTTTTCCAAGAAATAACATAGCTTTAAACAATTGTGCATTATGCAAAAGCCAATTCTGTTCTGTGCATGTCCTACTCATTAAGAAGCATGATAAAATAACCTCAGAGACTATGTAAAATAAACAGCATCAAAAATGTTCCCAAAGTCCCCAGTGATGAAATTTGCAAGCTGTATTTTGATATTAACGAAATGTATTTATTTGCACTCTGCCACTACTTCCTCTGGGGAATGACACAGGACAGGAGCTTGCCTTCTCTATGCCAGGATGGAAAGAATGTAGAACTATGGTGGCCACATGGCCACTCGAAGATTTGTGCCAAGGCTTTACCTGGCATGGGGTTATGTCCATTTGGGATCCAGAAAACAGGAGGAAGAAGGTTCATTTACCTTCAGGTTGTCCATAAGGGACATCAGAATATCTAGCAAGTCAAACCAGTCAGAAATGTCACCCTGCTGCTTGATTGGCAACAGGTCATTCAAGCTCTGTCATATTTGACACTAAGCAAGGAAAACACCCAGAACTTGCATATACACTTCTGGGCATAGAAGGCATTTTTCTGGCTGACTATATCATCTGAGCAACTGGAGTGCCTCAGCTTTGACCAATTTTAAGTTTTATGTATGCTGATTAAGCACTGCATGCTTATTTCCCCTTGATTGTTTGCTCCTCTGGCCACGAGAGAGCATGAGTTATTGACAAACATTTTTTTTCTGAATCCTAACTCTATTTTGTCACTCACTGGTTAAAAAGCTAATGTCAATGTCTTTAATCTATCTGAACTTTGTTTCTACTCTGTAACATAGACAGATAATGATACTCTAAAATAGGTTTAGGTGTATACAGGTTTCATAATATATTTATAAATGAATCTATAAGATAATTTTAGTGGACTCTTGGCATATATGCAGCTTATTTGACCAAAGTGAGCTATGCTAGTCAGTTGTTAATGGTTTTTGTTTGTTTCTTTGTTTTTGGCAACTTGATACAAGCTAGAGTTATCTAGGAAGCAGAATCTCATTTGGAAAGTACCTCCATCAGATTGTCCTGGGAACATTTTCTTGACTGATGACTGATGTGGGAGTGATCAAACTACTGGTGGCAGTGCTGCTTCCAGGCAGGCAGTCCCTGGTGATATACAAAATACAAGCTGAGGAAGCCACTAGGAGAAAGCCAGTATGCTTATTGGTCCCTGTTTCATGGCTTCTGCTTCAGTTCCTGCTTCTATGTTCCTGCCCAGATAATGTATTGTAACTTTTAAGCCAAATAAATATTTTTACTCCCAACATTGCTTTGGGTCAGTGTTTGATCACCACACAGGACCTATATGAATTCAGAGATAAAATCAAGAGACTGAGAAAGAGTATGACACACAGACATTATTGACGTCATATATCAATGTTCTCTCATTTATCTTCTGCCCAGCAAGATATCAATGTGGCTCAGTCAAAACACTTATTCCCCCTAACAGTAAGGGGATGGCTAGGGTCACATTCTGGTCAATAGGATGCTAATAAAATTACCTAGGGAAGCAATCTTCACAGTCTCCATAGGAAAAGTCATTCTTCCCCCACCCCTCACCTCATGTGAGTGTTGTGCATGTTTATATCTATGTAGTGTGTGTGTGTGTGTGTGTGTGTGTGTGTGTGTGTGTGTGTGTAAATGTGGAGGCTTATGGCTGGTATCTGGAATCATCTTTATTCATGAACCAATCTCTCATTAAGCCCAGAGCTCAGAGATATGGCTCATCTCTTTAACCAGCTTGCTCTAAGGCTACCTTCTAGGGCTGGAACTGTAGGTGAGCCACCAAGCCAATCTGGCATTTTATACGGGTTCCATTGATCTGAACTCTAGTCTTTATGCTTGAGGGCAAATGCTTAAGCACTGGCTATCTCTTCAGACCTGAGACAGAGGCATCTATACCTCAGGCTAGCCTCAAACTAAAAAATGATGCATCAGGATGACTGCATAATCGCATTTATGAAAATTAAATAAGATTCTGCCTTAAACCATGTAAAAAACCCAACTAAGGAAGATTAAATACTTAGTCTAACTCTTAACACTAAACTTACAGAGGAAGTAAGAGAAGAAATACTTGAGAACATTTATCTGGGCAAAGATTTCTCCCAAGAGCACAGACAGCAGAATCAGAAATAGGTCAATGCAATAAACATTTATGAAATAGCAGTCTTTAGACCTCAATTAGTCAGTATATGGTTGTAACTAGGAGAAGGAATAATAAATGGCATTAGAGTCGTTATCCTGGATCATAGCAGAGAAGAGAGAGAGAGAGAGAGAGAGAGAGAGACAGAGAGACGAGAGACAGAGACAGACAGCAAAAATATAAACAGAACATAGTTGTTTTGTTAACTTGGCAGATATTGGTTTCTAAATTTTAAACGACTAAGCATTCCTGGAATAGTCCTCAACCTATCACAAATGTTTACTTCCATTGTGCTTTCAGTCGCTGTGGGTGTGTTGTACATTGTTTTTATTCTATTGCCCTAGTTTGCATCTTTGCTGCTGTAAGAAAACAACTTGGGGAGAAAAAGGGTTTATTTGGCTTTTCCTTACACATTCCAGTCCATCATAAGGACAGAAAGCTGGAGGCAGACACTGAAGTGGAGACCAGGGAGGAGTGCTCCTTTCTGGCTTGCTCCCTGTGCTTTATACTTTTCTTACACAGCCCAGATTCACCAGCCTAAGGAGCTAGCCGCCACAGTGGGTGGGGCTCCTTGAATCAATTAGCAGTCAGGAAAATGGTCCACAGACATGTATGTCTACAGGCCAATCTGCTGGAGCAATTCTTCCCTTTAGGGTTCCTTTCAACAGGTCATTGGAGACTACATACCATCAATCTTTATTATTAATTTTTTCTTCTTGTTCTAATTCATTGTTATTTTTCTGGGTTCTAAAGGTTTATGGTATATATATGGTTTATCAAGATGGACCTCAGATGATAATATAATACAGTTATAGCAACAAAGTTTCACATTAGTTACACCGAATAACCAAGTGACTCATGTATCAATCTAGTGTTATAAACTTATTTTGTTTGTTTGTTGTTATTTATAGGAAATAAAACAAAAAGGAAATGTACACTCATGTAAGTTGTTATTTGGTGTAGCCTTCACTTCGATACACTACTTTTTCAATACATTTATGTTTCAATACATTTCTTTTTCTATACATGTATGTTTCAGGGTGTCATTCTCTCTTGCATCCACTGTCTTCACCTTTTATTTCTTATCATTCATGTCTGTCAGCAGTGAGTTATTGCTACTTCTTAAAATCTGAGTAGATCCTCACTTCACAAAAAAATCTTGTGTTGGCTTTGGGATTCTGTATGTATATGTATCTTCTTATTTTTCCAGGTGTTTTTTTTTTTTTTTTCTTCCTTCTCAGCTCTACAAAAATCTGACTTCACTGTCTTCCTGCTTAGAGTGTTTCACAGAAAGTGTTGTCTTCTTAATCTTTGTTGTTTAGCACAAACTGTTCCCCGCCCTGCTTTGGCTTACACTAGAGTTTTTGTTGTTGTGTTTTGTTTGTTTATAGCTTTTTGTTTTGATTGTCATGTCCTATTTTGAAAGTTTTTTCACATTTCATATGCTTAGAATTTTTATATCTTTATTTACTAAGCATTTTTATATCTGTGAATTTATAGTTTTCTAAAGTTTTGGAAACTTTGGATTCTAGTTACCTATGTATTAGGCTAGCTGTGACTTACATGTCAGTGATTAACTGATGTGCTTTGGAATTTATTTTTTAAATATTTTTAAAATGTATCTCATTATATTAATATTAGTCTAATAAATATCCACGGTACTAGTCTGTTTTCCTTTGCTGTTGTCAAACACACAAGACAGCATTCTTTATAAAAAAGAAGAAATTTGTTTTGCTTGTACATTGGAAGTCTGAAAGCTCAGACTCAGGCTCAGGCTCAGACTCAAGCAAAACCTTCAGTTTGGCCTCCTGGAGAGGGATCCTTGGCTCTGTCAATATCGTGAAGGATGGTATCCTAGAAGGAACATGTATAAGATCATATGACCGGACTGTAAATGAGACAAGGAAGGAGCAGTCTTGGTCTTTGTAACAAGCCTCTACTGAAGAATAAGAAGGGTTGGGTAAGACCCACAGTAATTCTGAGGATAGCACCTTAATAACGTAGTCACCTCTTACCAGGTCCCATCTCAGTTTTTCTCCACCTCCAAAAATCAGCAAGTTGAGGACCAAGGTTCCAGCACAGGGACTTTGAAAGACAAATTATACCAAACCCATCTGGCAGCTTCGATTGCTGTGTATTCAGGTCCCTGACTTCATTTCCTCCATGTCTCAATTGTAAGTAATCCTCTACAATGCATTTCACAACCTCTGTGCTAAAGTTTACAGATATGAAGAGTTGACTGGGTTTTATAACAATCTTCCTTTTAGTTAAGTCATCAAGCATGACATGGTTATTTCATGTTTCTATGTTTTTGTATGTTAATTCTAGCATGTCAGCACTGAGTCAATTCCCAGGTGACTGTTCTCCTCAACAAAAGCCTGATTTCGATGCTTCTTTTGTATTGCAGAGGTTTTTTATATGGGCTACCAAATATTGTAAATTTTTTTCACTGAATGTTCAATAATTTTGTATTTTATATATTTTCTTCCTTTTGAGACTTATTAGGCAGGACTACAGCAGAAGCCAAACCTAACTGTTTCCTGGCACTGAGTCAGCCATCTGTGTAGTCTACACCATGGCCCAGGAGTTCCAAGGCTTTCAAAGTTAGATGTTGTAATGAGCCCAGCCCTGTGTAAGCAAAGGATGCCAGATGCTGTTATCTTTGTTTCTTTCAGGTAGTTTATTTCCTTGTTCATAGGCAGGTTCTTCACACGAATGCACACATAACTACTTCAGAAAAACACTGAAAGAAGGGATCCCTACAGCTTTCTGGATTTTCCCAATCTCTAGTAAACTGTCTTACTAATTCTAATGATCTTAGTCTTCCAGAATTTCCAGCTTTATCTTCTCACTCCAAGAGTCCTTTTGGGTTCTCCTGGGTTTTCCTCTTATGATGCCACCTGGAAATTCTCTTAAGGAACTATTTATCTGAAGCAATTATAGGTCTCAGTTTGTTTCCCACATCCTTCATCATCAAAGGTCTAACATCTTTGGCTGGGAAGACAACGATGACTAGTGAATTCTGAGAGATGGGAAACAAATCTGGATCTGGGCTTGCAATCCTTAGCACACATATAAAACAGCCAGGCCTGGTTTCATGTGCCTGAAACTCCAGTATTGAGGGGCAGAGACAGGTCAATCCCTTGAGTCCCCTGGCCAGCCAGCCTAAATGGAGCAGCAAGTTTCTGATTTAGTAGGAGACTGTGACTCACAGCAACAATACAAAAAGGAATGTAGAAAGACACCTGGCATGCTGTTCTGGGCTTCATATGTACACACACATATAGATATATGCATACTCTTGTACTCATATGAACTGCACACATACGAAACCACAAATGTCCAGTATCTTGAAACCATTATTCCATTTGTATTGTCAGCATTTGGGGACTATTTATTAGGTTATTCATGATTCCACCATCTTGAAATGGAAGGCCTCCCTTCATTAGATTTCCTCCTCACACAGTTCCAAATGCAACACCTACTAAATGAAAGACTTTATGGCATAAGCATTATCTGTGGCTCTGATACTAATGTTAGAAGATGTCTATTAAGCAAGGACCATGGGAGCCCCTGTTAGTACTCATTTGCAGAATAAGACTTAAAGCCCAAGATCTGCTTATACCAGTGGGCATAATCTTCCAATCTCATTAGCCAAGAGAATGCAACAGAAACTTGCAAAGAACAGTTTTGCATGCAGGATGAAGAGAACGTCTTTGTCTCCTCTGAGGGAAGTTTTTACGAGAAAATGAGGCACATTAGTCTTGCTTTTCCTCTCTGCTTCATGCTAATAGTACTTCTACATCTGGAACAAAAGAGGAACAGAACTGAATGAATTTTCTCAGGATCTTGCACATGAAAAGTATCAGACACAGTAAAAGGGGAGCAGGATTTATTCAGTTTGCATACAGCATCCTTTGGGGATGGAAAAGTCAGCCTGCGAACAGATACTGGCTCTCTCTTAGTTTCTTAGTTCTCTCAGGCTAGCAGCTCTGTCTAACTTTGTAAGTAGAATTACATCTAATGTGTTAAAATACAAATGGCATTTGAGAGCCTATGCAAGCCAAATTACTTGAATTAAAACTATCGGCTAGTCTAATTTCTGGTCATCATAGTTTTAGGTTAGCTTAATGTATCACTTCTGACTAAACCCAACTTTACATTTTAATAATAGTAATAATAATAATAAGTATGCTGTTTATTTAGCTACACTTTGTGGAAACTTGGGCTTCATGCTGCTAGAGTAATTACTAATGCAAGTGTTGGCTGTACATTTTCTGAGCTTTACTTTTTTTTTCTTTTTGAATTGCTGTGTCTGGTTTCATTCTTCCAGGAAGGTATTTTATTGCAAGCCTTTGGCAGTGAATTTCTAATCAGCAAGAGCATCTCAGGATGTGTTGGGAGAAAGGGCCTGTCCACAGTGGGATGGTACACTATTTTTAGGTTACAATTCTGTATGCCACACAGATTCAAAGGCCTTGGGGTTTTACCTCCCTGGGAGGCTTATGGTAACACAGCGAGACTGTCCCAGGAAAGCAGTCAGTCCAGCTGTAACTCCCTGAAATTGTCAGTTTCTTTTTTCTTTTTCTTTTTTCTTTTCTTTTTTTTTTTTTTTTTTTTTTTTTTTGAGTTAGCTATTATAGACTCAGCTGGAAGCAATTGGCTAGTTTGACTGAAACATGACTTTGGTTCATTGGTTATACCATCCACAGTCATTGTGGACACTTGTGTTCAGAGCAATTACTAACAAATAAAATTATCATCTTAACTCTGGGTCTAATAAAAAAGACCACAGGCACATACACATGCACATACAAATATACTCACTTCTCACTGGAAGTGGTAATGAGGCTATTAAATAAGAAAAAGAAATTGCCTCAGTATCCTGTGTTCACTTTTCTGGGATTCCAGCTGCCACCGCAAACTGATCCCATGATCACTAATCCTGTAAACAATTACTGAGTATGTTATGCATGGCAGACACTTGGTGATGGTGATCAGAGCAGCTGTGCATGCCAGAGCCTGACTTCATTGAGGTGGCTATCAAATAGAAGAGGTTTTCTGTTAAAAAAAAATAAATAATTCCCAGCTGTGACATGTGTTCAAATATAGGGTGCTCTGAGCAGAGTGGATAATAGCCTTATTCTCCTTCAGAAACTGTCACTTTGGCTGACATTAGGAGGAAGGGAGAAGTGGAGAGCATGGCTTCTTACTCTGTAGCATGCAGTGACCTGAAGCACTGGGATTACTGGAGTGTGCCACCACACTGAGACTTGATGGAATTTTACATAGTAAGGTATTGGCTTTGTAAAAACGTGAGGTCTTCCTTCCTATCCAAGTGGCACAAATATGCATTCCTCTTGGAAAATGCCACCCAATGCCAGAGAGGAAACTGTGCTCAGGAATAGGACATACACTGACAACAACTGGCCAAGTCCATTGGTTGAGGACAAGTTAAGGACTGTGTTCCATGTAAATTGAGAAAGGATGGAGTTAGTTGAATGCTTGCTGTCTGCCCAGGGCTAAGATAGTGTTTATATGTTTTCCCAGTAAAAACAAGATTGTGAACTAGATAAGGTTATATTTATTCATTCTTTGAAGAAATTAAAGACAAGAGAACAAAGTCCTTGCACCATGTTCACAGATACTGGAGCTGATGGGATTCAAACACTACCTCCCCAAACCATAAGGAAACAAGACATCATATTAGGTTCTGGATTGGCCAGTTTACTTAAATTAACCAATATAGAATGGTATTCAAGCTTTTTAGTATCATTCAGAATTTGTAATTTGCTTGATTATTTTATTTCTCTCACTAGACTGGTGGTCTTATCAGAGAAGGAAATTGACCTGTAAATTTTTTCTGCTCTATTTTTTCATGCAGAGTGCATGGAATGCAGGAAGTAGACGCCCATTAATATTTTCCTTGTAACTGGATCTAAGACGGACAGAACAGCTTGGAAGTAGAGAAGCACCTATACAAACCTCGCAGTGACATAAGGTAGGCATTTGTGATACTGATGAGGGAAGTCAACTGCATCACTCTAAGATGTCATAAGGCGACATCTCTCTTGGCCAAGGAATTGCTACATTCTACATGGATGAGTCTCAAAAATGAGTAAATTTTAGATAAGCAGATAATAGGAACCATGAAATACACAGTGCATCATAGCACTAGCAAGCATAGGAAGACTAAAAATATATGGTCATGCATAAGAGCAGCAAGGGACTTATATTGACTAAATGTAGTATGAAAGAACTTTCTAAAAATTTAGGTTATGAAAACTCCAAACTCTAAGGAATGTAGAATCCAGTTAGAGGGAAAAATGTGCTTAGGAGCCATGACAGAAGACATAATGGGTGTTTTCCTGGGTGTGTACTGTAGTATAACAAACCAACCAAATTAATCAGTTAAATGTATCAACAATCATCTGTTTATCTTACAAATGAACAATTTGGATGGGGCTCAGCAAGGCAAGTCTGCCTCACAGGCCATAACTGAACTGGTCTAAAGGTGTGAGACAGGCTTACTCATACCCAGAGGCCAATGTAAGTTCACAATTAGGAACTCAGCTTCTCAACAGGGGTTCCTGGAAGCACCTCTTGTGACTTCTCAAGGTGGATTAGGCCTCCTTACAACATGATAACTAGAGTTCAGTTGCAAGCATCCAAAATAGGTCGGTGTAGAGGATATGTTGCCATTTCATAACTTAGTCTCACAAATCATGTAATGGTACTTCGATTTTAGTTGCAAATTCACTCAGATTGAAGAGAAGAGGACAAGAACATGTCTCCAAATTTGAATGTCAACAATACACTGAAAGCAGAGCATGCGGATAGGATATACATAGTCACATTTGGCAAACACAACCTAGAGCCTCATTGAGTTTCAAATCTGCAGGATATCATGTGGTAAAAAGAACGACAAAAAGAACCTTATTCCAGATGCTGGTGTAGTCTATTGGCAGGTAAGGAACGGGCCAGGTTCATATGTTTGGAGTTAATGGAAAGAAAGCCACAATAGTAAGAATTCCTAAGTCCTGGGTGTTTGTTCAGACTGCTTGAATTGAGAAAGAATCCATTTTTGCTTATTTGTAGACTTGCACAAACAAGCTTGAATAATTAAAATGTTCAATTCAGGATTTGGTGAACAAAGAAATCTATTATTGAAACACCACCAAACAGCTATATATATGTGGATCAGCCACATTCTAAGACATGTCTGGGCAAGTGTGACTTGCTATTTAGTTCTATTAGTGCTACTTGCTATTTTAATTCTGTCGATTTGGGATGCAAAACCCAAATTCTCAAACCCACAGGGGCTTCTCCAGAACTGTGCAAATGGGTAGAAGGAGGCCCTTCCGCTAGCCACAGAGACATGGTACTTAAGTAGCTGAGCACAGTTGTTTTCTGTCCTCTTTCTCATAAGTTCAGATGCTGCACTGTTGACACAGGATTGTTTTCTATGATAGGAAGTCCAGCTCACAGTTTTCCAAAAGTTCTTTCTCTCTTTGAAGTCCTTTCTCACTCATTCTAATGTAACCTGGGCTGACAGCCAGAATAATCAGAAGAATCCTCACAGGTCTGGTCAGAATCAAATCAACAACAAAAAGAAATGTCTGGGTGAGCATGCATGCCAGCTTTGGACAGAACTGGGGCAGAGGTGTTATGAAGGGGAGAGAGACCATGGGCAGCATTCTGACAGGGGAGCTCCATGGGGAGGAGGCTATGCTTGATATGAATGTCCAGATCCCTGGCAGCCTGAGTCTTTGTGCACTGTGGCTGACTGAAAACAAGTATATGAAAAAATTATGATTCCAAGTTGAATACCAGTGTGGGACCCTTTCTACTCAGGTACATTCCTGATATGCTTCTCAGATGTCACTCCACAGCCATAGTGCGACACCAGCCCAGCACTATACTGTCTGTCTTCCATATGTGGCTATAATTCTGCTGGACACATCAATTATACTCTCAGGAGTTTGGAAAAAAAAAAGGGAAAAAGACAGAGACAGAGAGACAGAGAGAGACAAAGAGACAGAGATATACAGACAGAAACAGAGACAGAGAGAAGTAAAAATGTCATTATTCTTTTAAAACCTCAAAGTCCCCCACCCACAGACACACCCCTTCCAACAAGTTCACAGCTCCTAATCCTTTCCAAACATTTCCACCTACTGGGGGCCAATTATTCCAATATGTAATTCTATGGTAACCATTCTCCTTCAAACTTCCACATGTATCATTTCATGGGATCCTCGGCCTTTCATCTAGTTTCACCAACTCCCCCATTGCCATTGTATGCCCTTTGATGCTAGACACATTATCTCATGAGAACACAGCAGGAGAAAGATGAACTGTAGAGAAGAGAGGTTCCTGTCCCCAGCAGAGATATAAATGAAGTGTATATGCAAGGGAGGTTGATGTTTTACATCACTTCTCGCTTCTGCATGTTCAGATCATAACCATAGGTCCTTTTAGCAGTGAGGGCACTTCATGTTCTTCCATTGGTGAGGGAGGGTGTCTTAGGTAGGGTTTTAAAGCTGTGAAAGACTCCATGACCAAGTCAACTCTAATAACAACAACCTTTAATTGGGCCATCTTACAGGTTCAGAGGTTCAGTCCATTATCATCAAGGTAGGAGCATGGCAGGATCCAGGGACTGGAGGAGCTGAGAGTTCTACATCTTTATGCAAAGGCAGACAGGAAAAGACTAGCTTCCAAGCAGCTAAGAGGAGGATCTCCAAGCCCATCCCAAAGTGACAAACTTCCTCCAACAAGGCCACACCCACTCCAACAAGGTCACATCTCCTAATAGTGACACTTCCTGGGACAAGCATATTCAAACCATCACACAAGGTAGGGCATAGGAGTTTCCTGCACAGAAATGGTCTCTGGTCTTCTAACAAGCTTTCTTATATCTAGTCTCTCATTCTAATCCTTCTCTGTACTGTTCAAGAAAGCCCTTCATTTTATAGAAATTTTATTTTATTCAGTGAATTTAGACATTTGAATGGATTACTCCTGTCTTCAGAATTAATTCCCTTTCACCAAATGGAGCTACAGAGTCATTCATAAGCTGACCCTAGGGACTGCTTCAAACATGATGAAGGATGAACAATGTGCTTGAAGATGGATACTATAGGAAGTTTTTGGTCTCCAGAGTACTCCAGCATAAAGGACAGTACTTGACACATAGGACTTTCTCAGCAGTTTGCTGTTGAATGGATGGCTGATTTAACTACTATGAAGTCAAACATCTTACACTTGTCTTGGGATGAAATAACATTCCCATGGGGTCTTTCATTGATGATAATCTCAGTACAAAACTAACATGAAACAACCTTGGAATGGTACTCCAACTAAAAGCAACTTACACCTGTTTATTTTGGCCACATCTTTCACATTAGAGAATTTCTCTATCCAATAGAGTAGTAGCTTACAGTAGGAATGATATATAACCCTAGGTCTAAATTCAAAGAGCATTAGGGGGTCTAAATTAGGGGGCCAGACATTTCAAATTTTGGTATGCAGTCTCAAGCTAGTTCTATAACTGTTCTGAGCTCCAGAATTCTCTAAACATAAGTTGATAAGGATTTCAGTCTCCCATTTCAGGTGATTGTTATGTGCCAGGTGCATAGCAAAGACTCTGTAGCGACAATTTCCTTCCTCTTTTGTGTCTGTGTTTCTTCTTTTGTTTATGTATGAAAATAAATTTAATTATAACATTTCTCCCTTCTCCTTTCTCCCTCCAAACCCTCCTATACGGCCATCTCTTCTCTGCTCCGAATTCATAACCTCTTTTTATACTAATTGTTATTGCATGCATAGATACATTTCTATATACACTTAAATTTCTAAACATAGCCTACTCAGTCAGCAGAATGATTATGTATATTTTCAGGCCTCATGTTTGGCACTGGATAACCAATCAGTGTGATCCTTCAGAAGACTACTTCTGCTCCAGCTTTCCTCAGTTGCCTGTGCTTCTTTGTGTAGGGCTGAGGCCTTGTGGGATTTTCCACATCCAATTAGCATGTTCTTTGATGTTGTGTTTGTTCAGCTCACATTTGAGCTGTATGTTGGTGAGGCTTTATGGCTATAGATTCTGGAGTTATCAGGAGACTTAATCTCATAGCAAACTTTTTGAAACCTCTGACTCTTACAATTCTTTGGCCCTTTCATCAATAATCTTCCCTGAACCGTAAGTGTGGGAGTGTTCTAGACATAAACATTGAACTGGGTTCCTCCACTGCAACTTGATTGTTGTCGTTTTAAGAAGGAGTTCGCTTGGTACAGGGTGAAGACTACACTTATCTCTGTGTATTGTGGTTATTGGTTATTGGAGGGGAATCTATTACCATTTTCTATCCAAAGCCTGTGTCCAGCCTCTGTACAGTTCCATCCTATATCATGCAGGCAGGCAGTAACACTGTGTAGAGATGTTCTTCAATGACTTGCACAGCATCTCAGGATCATGTGCCTTTTGCTGGAACCTCCTTCTTAAAGTATTCAGTTCATCATCACAAAGTTGAAAACTAGCAAAATTATACCATTTTCTTTTGTAAAATTGTTTTAATGTATGTTTATTCAGCAACCATAATATATTTAAGAATTACAAAAAAGCAAGTTTCTCAGTATTTTCGAAAATTTTTCATGTCACTTTCTCTTTGATATTCAGGAATAAAACAATCAGTATACTCAGGAATTCTCAGAAATTTCAAAATTATGGTTATTATTTTAATATGTTTTAGTTGAAATAGAATAACATCTCTTTTCACCCTCTCTTTCCTCCCCAGCCCTCCCAACTATCCTCCTTTGAAACCTTCTATTATCTTACCATTCTTAAGTTAGCCTTTTTTTTCTATCATTATTGTTACATGTGTGAATGTGTGTGTGTGTGTGTGTGTGTGTGTGTGTTGTGTAGATGTCTATAAATATAACCTTCTGAGACCAATATATCAGTTTCAGGGCTGACCACTCTGCCCTCTCTTCCACTCTGCATTGGACAACCATTAAGGTGCCTCATCTTTGGGAGAAGCTAATTTTCCTCCCAATAGTCATAAGTCATCTACTTTGTTGTCCTTAAATATACTCCTAAAAATCATTTATGCTGTATTATTTGGTTAGCTAAAATTCATATTTAAAGAATAAAGTACACTAAGTTTCAAAGTACTTACAAAGAACTGTGGGAAAAACTGGGGGCCCGCAGCAGCAGGCCCCAGCCCCACACGGCAGCGGCCCAGGACCTGCGAGGTGGAGGCTGCCTGGAGGCCTCCAGGCAGCCTATCTCTCGTACAGGAGGAAGGTCCCAGGTTCCAGTGGCTGGAGGCTTCAGCGATGGCAGGCCCAGCAGGCCCCAGTGACACGAGGAAGTCCTTGGTTCCAAAAGGCTTTATTGTCATGGCGGATGGTGGATGGATCTGGATGTACCCCCCCAAACTCAGGGCAGACCTGAGTTAAGTAGGGAGGGAGAAAGGGGGAGGTTTTGGGGGGCAGTTCAATTGGCTCCGCCCTCTGGCCTTCATTAGTATGTAAATCTCTAGGGCCTGAGGCCTGTAGTCACACCCTCTATCTGTGCACTTTGGGAGGGGCTGTAATGGCCTTCGTGAATGAACAATGTAGGTCCATGGAGATTAGACTGCTTGTTAGGACCCTGAATTCTGGGGACGTGGCCCAACTCCTGCTGTTTCTCCCTTGGAGTCTCGGGGTTCTAGGCCCATGCCCAGCCAAGAACCAGGATACCCTTACACAGTCCCACAAAGAACCATAGTCTAAAGAACATTCAAACAATAAAAACTATAAAATTTATATCTCACAGTTATTTTTCAAAAAGGAGTTTTATACATAGACTATAAAGAAACCCAAATATGACAGGGTCAGATGCATTCTAGACACAGGAAAAGGCTCTGTGTGGGTTTCTCCCAACCTCATAACCCATCGTGTCTCTCTTCAACAATGCTATATGCTCAGGCCCACAAGGATGAGAAGAATGCCCACCACCGCAGCCAGAAGGCAGTGGCTTCTACAAACAGAAACCATACTCTGACCCCAGGGTTTCTTGGAAAGCTCCAGAAGCATTAATTACAGCAGATTCAGAAGGGAGCAGGCCACTGGCAGGATAAATCCTAAGAATGATCAGCTTTAGAACAACTGTAAATCCTTCCAATAATACAAAGCACAATTTCCTGAGGATGTTCCACTAAATAGAAAAAGATAAAAACAATGTTGAAAAGAATAGTTTATTATGCTCATAGCCCTCAAAGCTCCTTTGTCGTCTTACTAAATAATGGCCACATTTCAACATACCCTAATTGTCACTGCCCAGAGCCAGATGATCCAAATTCTAGTTATGATTTCCTGAAAATGCTACCAGTCTAATTATAAACTAAACCCCCATCACCTTGCCAACATAATTCAATGAAATTAAGCCAATCAGTTCCAGACGAATCAACTTAAATAGCTCTATGTACCTGAGAAGGAATGTTAATATGAAACAGCCAATCAAGAACAGAGGTCACAATACTTCCTCCTTCAACTCTGAGACCATGCTGGCTCCTGTCACTCTCCATTTGCCTTCAGTTCCTCTGTAATTCTTTTGTATGTATACTAAGCTTTCAAATTGCCTAATTGGATCTGGCTTTACAGTTGGCAAGCCTGATTTTGGCCAAATTTACATTAAGGAGCCAAAGCAATTACAGTGTCTGTTGAAAGGCAGAAGCCCTAAGAGCTATTAATTCATTAGGCTCTAGAAGCATATTTAGATAAATTGACTCTTTAGAAACCTTATCAGACAGGAGGCCAGAAGGAAAGAGATGAGGATGGATGGGTGGTGTGATAGTTACTACTTATTGTCAATGTCAAGCTATCTAGGATCACCTAAGAGACAAGCTTCTTCGAAAGTTATCTAGATTAAGTTAATGGAGGTGAGGAGACCCTAGCTGTCAGTGGCATTATTCCATGGGCTGGAGTCTTTGACTAAATACAAGGAGGAAGTGAGTCAAACACAGGCATTCATCATTCTCTGTTCCTGGACTGTGGATGCAGCAAGGTCCTGCCATTGTTACTCCTGGCTATGATGGTTTGTACCTGTGTGACGAAATAAGTATCTCTCACCATGGCTTGGTATTATCAGGATATTTTGTCATAGTAGCAACAACAACCAAAAAATAAAACATCCCAAAATTAGTATAAATTGAATATTGGAAATTGGAGTAGATTAAAGATTTAGAGGACAGATCTATGAAGGCAAGACAGACAAATCAGAATGTCAAATCTAAGTACTGGCTCCTCCCAAAGGCACCAGAACTCTGCCCTTTAAGGTGAGAGACTGGGAATGTAGGAGTTAAACAAATGAGGATTTAGTCAGGTACACCAGCCATAGGGAATCAGATCTACCTCTGAACATACTGTCCTTAGGTACTTCAGTGTGTGATGCCCCAGGCACAAGGAGATAGAGCAGGAAGTGTGAAAAGGACAATGAAGCAGAGATGACAAGCGTGAACTCTCAGCATCTCCCATGACTAGTGACTAGTGGAGTGGGCAAGCCTGACTGAGCCTCAGTCTCTTCATCCACCAGTAAGAGAATCCCACTCTTGTATCTGTGGACAAGTTATAAAACTTTAGTAACAGTAGGCATGGAAGCTTCTCGTAAACTTAAAAAGTGCTACAAAGAAGAAAATATTCATTATCGTGAATGATATTTTGCACTAGTACTACTGAAAACCAAACCAACAAAACTAATTAACTAAGAACACCTCAAATGTAGGCAGTATGCTAGATCAACAGATTTGCACACTCTATATAAAAGCAAAACCTAATACTTAATTTCTATAAATTTTCCTTTTTTGATAAAATGAAAAAATGGAAAATATGGGGGGGTTCTCTTGAAGGATCTGCTTTTGGTCTACATTAATTTCAAACACCAGCTTCGCAGGCAGTGGGTACTTTCTTTAATCAGCAATAAAGCATATCCTGCAAAAGGCAGCTCCCTGAAGGGGAAGCTGCTCAAACACTGTTTCCATGGCTGCCTGCTCTAACAATATTTTTACTGAACTAAGCATTGCTAATTTTAGCCATGGATTATCTGGAAAGCAAGAAGGAAATAGATGAAAGGCAATTTTTACCTGAGCCACACTGAGCCCCTGAGGACTTTTTACTGAAAGGAAGTCCCTGCTAGCAAAGGCAGATGTGTAAGTCCAGAGTGGAGGGACATTCATCAACTGCACTCCATCAGCACTGGGCTATAGAAAAGAAGTCCTGATTCTCTGATGCAGGAGGAAATTGAAACTCAGAAGTAAAATGATTTGATTCAAATCATTACAACCCATATACGAAAGCTAGCTATCACCCCAGCAACCTTAATTCGTACCCCGGCCTCTTGTCTGAGGCTTTTCCATTATTAGAACAACATTTGCTTTGAGAGTTGTGCTATTTTGGATAGTAGATTCTGGTAGCTGCCTGACTTCCGTGAGAGGATTCGAAATAAAGATCTGCACAGAGACAGGAAGAACTCTTATAACAAGGTGACTTTGACTTTGAGTGTGACATGAAGGTAAAAAATAGCAATTGACCATATTCCATTCGTAATGATAGAGAGGTTAGATAAATGAGATAGAGATCATAAATAAATGAACTTGAATTAACTCTAAAATGGTCATGAGAAAGATAGATGTGACTGTCCTTAAGGGTGTTAGACACAGGAACACTGCCTTTCACAAGCCAGTCTTCCATAAAGTTTTGGATTATTCACATTGCAGAGGTGAACTTTATTCGTGCTCTGAATGAGGAGACAGAGGAGCTTTGTGAACAGGGCCTGACACTTAGTCAAGTCAGTATTCTCTGGATATTATCTATTTTCTCTGGTCAGTAGTAAAAGCAAGCGCATAGTGATCACCCCCACATAATAGAAATCCTTATGGATGTTCAAGATCGGAGACAACTAGGCTCAGCTTCAACGTGAAGGAGGCATGTCCTAAGACAGAACCCAGGGTGCTGTGCTTCATGGCCTCTCAAGCCCCCTCCTCCCAGGACTTCTTCCACAGTAACATGTAGAAAACTAACAAAGAATGTTACCCTACAGGGACTTCTAAAGCAGAAACCAATGAGAATTGTTGGTAATCACAGTAGTGGGGATCAAAATCTTTTTAAAAAGTCTTCTGAGGCCTGGCTTCTGAGCCAAGAAACCTCATGGAGCAAAGGGGAAGATGGATGAGGGGAGGAAAAGCTAATACCAGACACTCCCCTCAGGGGTGGCTTTTGGCCCAAAGAAATTCTGATCTGATCCCTCTGAGACTCCACAAGCTCACCCAAGAGTGAAGTTAGACCCCTAAAGGGAGAGCTGAGACAGTTTGAGACTATTGAGGTATGCTTTACCCTGGACAGATTCATTTCTAATACCTGATGGCTATTCACACTTCATCCACATCCCAAGGGTGCCAGGGCGGGAGAATTTAAGAGCTCAGTTATGAGAAACAGCTTAGTGTGACTAGAGGGTTTGCAGGTGTAAATGGTCTCAGGTGTCCCAAGGAAGAGCTTGGATAACAAACAGCCAGCAGAGCCAATATGCAAGGGAGCTCTCCGGGTGTGCAGGGTGGGTACCTCAGCAAAACCAGAAGCAAAAGCAGCAAGCACTTGCATCTTTTTGTCTCATTAGGTCCTTTCCTGTCTCTACAGATTCACTACTGTCATAGTAATGCAGGGATTCTAAATGACATGGGAAATCATTACAATATACCACTAAATGAAAACAGAAACAGTTTGACATCTACATCCAAAGAAAAATTTCTGAAAGGAACTATAGAATTGTAATCAGAAAGTTAAGCTTTCTTAAATCTCTTTAGGAAATTTGTAACTTTTCTTAAAAATTTGTTTGTTTGTTCGTTTGTTTGTTTGTTTGGTTGGTTGGTTGGTTGGGTTGGTTGGTTGGTTGGTTGGTTGGGTTGGTTGGTTGGTTGGGTTGGTTGGCTGGCTGGCTGGTTGGTTGGTTGGTTGGTTGGGTTGGTTTGGTTTTGGTTTTCTAGTTTTTCAAGGCAGGGTTTTCTGTGTAAGAACAGCTCTAACAGTCTTGAAACTTGCTCTATGAACCAGGCTGCCTGTAAACTCACAAAGATCCACCTGCCTCTGCCTCAAGTGCTGAGATTAAAGGCATGTGGCCCCGTGCCCCAGTCAAGAATGTATCTTAAAACAGAGTTGGAGTCAGAAGTGGTGAATAACTGTAAGGAAATAGTCTTCTCCAGACACAACACGGCTGGAGGACCCATGAACCCACAAAGTCTGTGGCAAGAAATGTGAAAGTTCAAACCAGACAAAACTCCAGCATGGAAAGGGGATGTAGGCACAAAGTTACACCCTAACTGAGAAGTTATATGCAATTGATAGTTGCTGGAAAGGGAAAATCAGTTTTATTCAAAAGAGTGATGCTGAGTATAGCAACCACACCCAGGACAGGCTTTGTGCTGAGAGTAGAGAAAGCTCTACCATATGCAAGTGAGCTCTAGCTGTTCACAAAATGGAGTCCATAATTTTATTTATCTATTTAATTTTGTGTGTGTATGCACACATAAGGGAATATGATGTTGGGTGGTTAGTAAGAGTGTGTCTGGGAGGAACTAGGGGAGGAGAAGAGTGTAACCAAAATATATTGTATGAAAAAAAATCTTAAATGTTATTTTAAATACTATAAAGCAAATTTAAAAATAGTTGAATAGATAGGATATATTGAACATTTTCCACTTTCATTTTCTTTCTAAATAGAAACAGAAGCTAAAATGTTAAGTAATAAAGGAAAGTGGAGAAAATTTTAGCAAATTTAAGATAACAATTACTTAGTAATATAGAAATATAAATGTAAAAAAAAAAGTTCAAAGAATTGCACAGAGTGTGCATGTGGAAGTGTGTACATAAGCATTTACATTTCATTGTGCTTAAGATCATAAGCTCAAGGCTTGAGAGACAGCTCAGTATTTAAGAGAACATGCTGCTTTTACAAAGGACCCAGGTTCGGTTCCCAGCACCTTCACGGCCTCAGACAATTCTGGCAGATCAAATAAATGTCCTTTTCTGGCCTCTGCCTGCACTGAATACATGTGGTATATTTACATACTTGCAAGCAAAATGCACATATACAAAAATAAAAAATAAAATTTAAGTAACTTGAGCCCATAAGCCCAAGCATTATACACTATAGATATGGAATGCTGGGTAAGTTTATTAACCCTGCTATCTAGCAGTTTATACATTAATGACATAAGGATAGTATGTCCCAGCTTACAAAATTGTACGGATTATGTCAATATGGACAAAGTACTTAGACCAGTGCTTAGCTCATCGACCGCACTGCAATGTTATTACTACTGAAGCATCAGGAACATTAGAAGTGCCTGCTGAGTCATTTTCAGCATTCATTGTCTGGCCTGTTGGTTTTGTGTGCTTTGTATTGTATTATATACTGCTTTAATCTTATTTGTAAACTATCTATCTATTGCATCTATTGATTTAAATCGCAGGGAGCTATTCTTATTAACAAAATAAAATCAAGTAGTCTAAAGAGGCAAATATTCCAGATCCTCAAGGGCAGATGATTGACTAAAAGGACATTGGTCTTTTTCCTGCTTTGCAATATGCATAGCTTTAGATGTTATGGGAACTAGTCCAGTTCGAGACAGCTTCAAAGCCTATAAACCACAACAATGAAACACTCACCGCACGTTAATGAAAACAGCACAACAAAAACACTCAAGGGTGCAATATTTGCACTTATATCTTGGAGTGGGGTGTCAACAACAACACAATAGATCCACTCTAGGGTAGGGAATTCAAATTCCCTCGTCCTGTAAACCTTGTCAGCTACCTGTGGCTACTGAGATCATGGACCCTAAAGAAATATGTACTGTTGTCATTTTCCTAAACAAGGACAATTCCCAACCACATGCTAATTACTCATTCTCATACTCAGATAAGTGTGGCTCTCATCCTTCATCAGCAAAGATTCATTTTGAGGCAGACACAGATCATCATGGATATCTACAAGTGGTCAAAATGCAATGAACAACTGTTGAAACATCTACAGAACAAACTCGGCACCCAAGACTCATGTAACATCAAAGAAGAGAGGCAGAAAGATTGTAAGAGAGCAGGACATCTGCAATGACCAAGTATCTCCTCTATACAATAGGGAGCTGCACCCATGGAATCATAACAACAGGTTTACCTGAACATGACCTGAACAACACCACTATAGGCTGATATGCTAATGTGGATGGAGACGTCTCACAAGGCTATAGCCAATTAATGCCTGCTAAGAGAAGGAAAATCTATCTTCTCCAGGGTGAGTCCCCTAACAGGTTATCTAATCTCAAGGAGTCAGCCTTAGGCATGTAGTATACAGATAAATCAGACTAAATGGACTTGTGTGTGTGTATATGCTCTTGCATGTGAGTGCATGCATTTATGTGCGTGTGCGTGCGTGTGTGTAAAACTATGATAAAGAAGATTTGATAATGTTGAGAGAGAATGGGAAAGACATGAGGAATTTAGGGAAAAGTATGAGGTTGAAATGATGTAAATATAGTATACATGTGTAAAATCATCAAAAAAATAATAATGATTTTTCTTTGTGTGTGCATCTATGTGGCGCATATGCTTTTAGGTGTATGAAACTGTGCCTGTGCCCATGTTTGCACACATAGAGGGCAAAGGTCAAGTCAGCATCATCTTCTATCACTTATTGCCTTATTTTGGGGTAGGAACTCTTTCACTGAACCAGGTACTCATGGATTGGCTAGACTGGCTGATCAGCAAACACAGGGATCACCTTGTCTCTGCCTCCAACCCTCCACTGCTGGGGTTACAGCACGTGCCACCACAGCATGTTTTTTATGTGAGTGCCAGTGATACAAACGTATGACTTCATGCTAGCCCAGCATGCACTTAACACAATGAGAAGTCTTTCCAGACTCTAAAAAAGACTCTGAACTAGATGTCACAGGTCCTGTTTTGAAGTCCCAATTCAAAGACAGGAATTTGGTGTATGAATTTGGGTTATCTATAAAACATCCATGAACTTGAGATTGCACATTCATTGATTGTAAGCCATCAGACCTTTTCCAATTATCTAATAGTATTGCTAGCTGATAAGATAAGAAATATGAGAATTCACCATGAGCTATAAATTTTCATACACAGACAATTTCTCAATAAATTAATTCCATCACTGACTCTGTATTTCTCATTTCTCTACTTGAAAATTGCAACTCTGCTCAGTGTAGGGCATTGTGGTTATCGATCAGGTAATTATTGCTGCATCGGCAGGATTTGGAAAACAAGAGGCTCTCTAGGTTGCGTTATCCTTTTACAAATCAGCAGCTCCTAGTTGCTCAGAAAGGCCCTGTTGTTTGGGGTTATCTGTGCCACCTGCTTATCTTTCTTGTTTGCTTTTGCTCACTTCATTGTTTATTAGAAACTGTGCTATGAGGTAAGGGGGGATATAAAGCAGACTGAAGGACAAGTAAGAAAATACTTTTTATTAAAATGTCATAGATCAGAAAGATGCTAAAATGTACCATTAACCTATAATCTCTTTGATACAATATGTAGCAAAGCACACGCTTCCCACACTCGTCAGACATATAACAATGATGAAAGCCATTAGTGCTCAGAATGGAGCCTCCATTGTCAAATTTCACTGCTGTGTATTGAGTTAAGAACACCTACTCATAGAAAAATGTGGATACCTACAACCTTGGCCTTTCTATATGAAACCTGCCACTTTCTGAACTCACTGAAACCTTACGGTCACCTCTCTACAACAGGAAGCTCCTCTCAATGTCTCTTTCCTTTCCTATCTCTAAGAGTAGATTGACATTTCCACTATCTATCATGCTGGAGATGGAGAGGGTTCATTCTCTGTTACTCCTTGAAGGCAATATAGAGCATGAAGAGTTTCTCAAGACCATCTCAAACATGTGAAAGCTTGGGAGCCTTAGGTGCAAATCTAGTTAATGATCTTCAGAGAAACAGACCTTGTGCTCAGAAACGTAAGTATTACAGTTTATTTCTTTGGTTCTTGTTTCTGTATTTTGATTACCAGATTGAGTACTTATAAAAAACAAAGGTTTATTCAGCTTATGATTAGGAAGCTGGGAGATTCAGGGCTAAATGTTACACCTGGAAATGCTTTGTTGCTGGTGAGGAGTCCCTGAAGACTGCGAGTCATCAGATATCAAGAGGATACATACATGAGATAGATTCAACTCAGATAAATAACAGCCTCACATAACCTATTAATTCATCCTGACCTTTTGAATGTGCTGGTGCCTTCAAAAGGAAAGAACCCTCAGAAACCAATAATATCTTAAAGGTTCTGTCTGACCTTATTACTTAATACCTCCCAAAGAGAATTAAATTTCTTGTTAAGGGGATTCAAACAACACCAATGAGAATGTAACATCTCAGGTGTCACAACATGGTAATCAGACTTTGTTATTCAAGACTCTGGTTCTAGCTAAACTGATACTAAAGAAAATCTTAACTCATTGAAGGTATGATTAGAGATAAAAGAAACCATGGTAGCTAGTTTTATGTCAACTTGACATAGGATAGAGTCATTTTGGAAGACAGAACTTCCATTGGGGAAAATCTCTGGTAAGACTTGTTTTAGGAAAGCCTGTGGTATGTTTGATGATTGATATGGGAGGGCCCAGCTCACTGTTGGCAATGCCACTCCTGGGATGGTGGTCCTGGTGCTATAAGAAAGCAGGATGAGCAAGCCATGAGAATCAAGCCAGTAAGTAGCACCCCTCCATAGCTTCTGCTCCAGTTAGTACCTCTACATTCCTGCCCTGAATTCCTCCCAAATCTCTAGTGATAGGTTTTTAGCTATAAGGTTATAAATAATGCCATTTTCCCCACCCCAAGTTCCTTGTGGTCATATCTCTTATAACAGCAATAGAAACTCTAAGACAGAAATTGGTACCAAACCATGAAGTATTGTTATGACAGACTTGCTCATGCTATTTGGGGGAGGATTGTGGAAAGGTGTTGAACTTTGAATTGGAAAATCCCTTGAGTGTTTAGAACTTAATGAGCAATTGTGGGAACTTAAAAGATAATGTAAGAGCAACACAGATGGTAGACACCTGATCTGTGAAGTTTCAGAAAGAAGCAAAGACTTTATTAGGGCCATTTATATACTTTGAATTCAGGACCACTAATCTTAAACCTTTGTTTTGCTGAAACAATCATTGCGGGCTACTTAACTACAAATGAGAAATTGGTGGTGTTTTAAAAGAGACCAGCATCATTGAGGCAAACTATGCTTGGAAGAGTTTTTCAAGGTCAATTTATAGAAGCTGTGACCAGCGGTATCGCTAAGATTGCATCTAATACTGGTAGCCCAACATGGTGATACATAAGAGTCACCCAGATGATTTTGAAGGCATGAAGGGGTCATAGAAAGTTGTTGAAGCTTGGTGCTTTGAGAGGCTACATGAGGCCATTGATAAATGTGCAGCTTCAACTGAAGTAGAAACCCCAGGATAAAAGAGGCCATGGACAGGAACTAAAACTCAGCACTATGTGACAGGGTCAGAGTCCCCAAAGAAGGCCCACAAGAAGTTATTGTTGATGGCACAGCTCAGTTGAAGAAACCACAATATTTTGAAGAGTCCAATACCATGGGATTATGATGAGTGATAGCACTAACCATGGAATAAAGGCAGCTTGAGCCTAGACAAGCTGTGTATGTTGTGAATAGCAGAACCAGAAATTGCAACTGGCCAAGTTCTTTGGAGCCTAGGAGACTGTGAGTCAATCCCAGATATTGGACAATGAGTTATTTACACTGTTGGGATTTGGTTTTGCTTAGTTCAGATTTTTGTTCTGTTATGATTCTTCTTTTCTGAAATGAAAAGTATTTAACTTACTTTTGATTTTACGAGAGCCCACAGTTGAAAGACTTTGGTTATTGTAGAGTTAGAATTTATTTGCTTTTAAAGACCTCAGGACTTTTAATGTTTGGAATGTTTTCAATTGTGATGTTGGTATTAATGACATCTTGGGGACAAGAAAGATAATGTTATGGCTTAATGGTGACATATTTGTGTGTCAAGTTGACAAGGAATCAATTGTGTTGGTTAGTGTTGTGTCAATTTGACTAGATAACTAGAGTCATTTGGGAATAGTGAACTTCAAATTAGAAAATGCCCCTACTAGAATAACCTTTGGTGCGTTTTCTTGACTGGTGATTGATGTGGAAAAGCCCAGTTCACTGTGGGTGGTACTATCTCTGGACTGGTGGTTTTGGGTACTATAAAAAAGCAGCCTGGCCGGGCGGTGGTGGCGCACACCTTTAATCCCAGCACTTGAGAGGCAGAGGCAGGCGGATTTCTGAGTTCGAGGCCAGCCTGGTCTACCGAGTGAGTTCCAGGACAGCCCCGGCTACATAGAGAAACCCTGTCTTGAAAAACAAAACAAAAACAACAACAACAAAAAAAAAGCAGCCTGACCAAGCTATGAGGAGTAATCCAGTAAGCAGCATCCCTCCATGGCCTCTGCATCAGTTCCTGCCTTGAGTTTCTGCCCTGACTTCTCTTAATGATGGACTACAAGCTAAAAAGTTAAACCTAAAAGATTAAATAAACCTTTCCCTCATAAGATAGTTTTAGTCAATGTTTTATCATAGCAATAGAAGCCTTGAGACCCGAACTTAGGGTTAGAGAGATAATTCAGAAGTTAAGAGCACTTGATGCTCTTCTGATGGACCTGGGTGGCTCCAGCACCTCCTTCAACTCCAGTTCCAGTAGACTCAGTACTCACTTCTAGCTTCTGTAGGTACTGTACTCATGTGGTACATAAACATGCACCCAGTCATGTGCACATACAAATAAAATAAATATAAATACATTTTTTAAAAAATTAGGAGGAATTCTATGTACTTGTGAGCCAGAGACACACCTCTCTGTGAATTGTGTTCTTATAGGCTACCTGAGCCCACAAGCTAGATCCATAGCCACTTGCCTTATAATCACAGAAGAGAGGCACTGCCTCTCTGAAGGGAGAATTCATTTTGGGAAATATCTGTCACCCAGGATAGCTGTTGCCTCCAGAGAACTATGACTTTAATAGGAGTCCACAGTGCATATCAAAGACGGGTGTGTGATCCCTGTGGAGTAGGTGATTATAAAGACAGGTTTACAAAAAATGAATAAGGCATCAGCCATAAGACAAGGCTTTACCCTCAACTGACAAAGAAGACCTGTCAAGGAAGACACATGGAATCAGTCTTCCTAATTCTCTAGAGATGGAAGAATGGTGGAGGAAACCCAGAGTCCTCCTGAAGTCATTCCAGCTGATTGTGTTCAGATGTATCCATTACATACAATTCCAATTAAGCACTTAGGAAACAATTATTGTGCAACATCAGATTGATGCTTCTTAACCAACTTTCAGTTTGAATTAGAAGAGAAAAACTAAGAAAAATTCCTAGAAAAAAGGAAGAGTGCCTGGTTAGATCACCTAATACTCACATCTGTGTGCTCATGATGTATAATTTAAATAATATCCGGATCAGTGCACCTTGGAAGACTTTTGTGTGTATAAGGACTGTGGGAATAAATGTGTTAACACTTCAAAGTGTAGACCCAACATCTACTTCTTCTTCTTCCTCATCGCAGAATTGGTTCGTCTGGGGTTTAATATGTGTAGCTACAAAAGCATTGCTTGGGGGCTGGAGAATACAAAATGTCACATCTCTTCACTGTCTCCTTCCTTTGTAGTTGTAATACCTAGAAAGCCCGAATTAACCCAGATAAGTGAGTTAACAGTAAAGAATGGAAGAGATTCCACAGACTGTGGGACACAATTACCATAGTCATCCTGGACTGCTCTGTCCATACTCCCCTTTCCCATTTTTTTTTTTCAATTTGAGTGAGGTACATTTTTTAATAAACATTAACACTTCAGGTTTTTTCATTAAACGATAATTAGATACCACATAAGGAATGCTCACAAATGCTGTGCTACATTCTTTGAGATTCTATGATATTCCTTTCAGACCAGAACAACAACCTATATCTCACAGGAGATAGGCACAGTAAAGAAGGATCAGAGTGCAGCCCTCCTGGACCACTTCTTCCTTATCTATACACCAAGATTTCGACCAAGCTCATCTTTAAACTAGAAAACTGTGTGTGGTGCCTCCTAGCCTCACTGCTGGCTCAGAAACTACAGTAAGAACTAAAAAAGTGCATGCTGTAGGCATGCTCGCATCTATCCACACTTTCTTTCTTTCATTCACAAGCTTTGGGATGTTGTTCATGTCTTAACCAGGGAGATAAGAAAGTCTTTTGGTAGATAGGAGGTAGTTTGAAGGGACTAAAAATCCCTGAGTAACAAAGTAACCCATGTATGTTAGCTAAATTTAGCATCATTGGGATCAATACCTAAGAGAGACAACTTGAAAAGGGTGGAAGATTTATTTTGACTCATGGTTCAGAGGGTTCACCCATACTGTTCAAGAGGGGTATTATTAGCATGGTGGAGAGTAGGAAGACAGGGGATTGTGGCACTCTTTGGCCTTCTGTTTCATGCTTTATTCTGTCAGGGTGCCCTGCCCAAGCACAATGCCAATTCATTTTCAGAATGAGTTCTCGCCTAACTTCATCCTCTGAAAAACTATACTTACAGACACATCCATAATTGTATCTCGCTAATCTTTTAAGTGACTCCAGTTCAGTGAAGTCGAACAAGGGTTGACCATCACATCGTGTCTACCCATTGAACACACAGAAAAAGCAAAAACCAAAGAAAGGTCAAAAGCCTGGAATTCTGGGGTCACTTTCTTAAAAAACTGTAAACACATGAATTCAGTACAACTGAATTTGGGAAACTAAATCGGTGTATGGATGTTAGGGACTCATGATAGTAAAGCCAAGTGAAGTGTTCCCACTTGCCAGCTGATCACCAAGAGGCAGCAGGACAGATCCAGATTGTCCACAGTACTGAAAGTACTAAGAGGTCAGACTTTTGTAACTGTGACAGAAAAATAAGTAAGAGGTAGAGAGTGACATGTCCCATTGGGCTTTCAGGTAGAGTGAAGGCCAGGGGATATGAACAAGCCTGTTTACATATACCTATAAGAAATTCAGATGCACTAAAAGCAATCTGATTCAAGTAAAACAAAGACAGAAAGATCCTTCTCTGCTGGGCTCTGCTTTCATTTGACCGGGCTGCACAAGCTCTGTACACTCTTCTTGTCTCCTCATCTTGTCTTGAGCATTGAATAGTGGGGATCTAAGCATTGTATTTTAAAAAGAGAATAAAACTAACATAGAGATACATAATAGATAGTATAATGATAGAAAGCATAGATAGATAAGAGAAACTAAATGATTTTACAATTAATATTGAAAATAACGATTAAGTCAGCAAAATTCAACAAATGTTCAAATTCATGATAAATTATCACCTTCAAGGTATTTTTAAACCACAGCAACAAATACATATCCAGAACAGCTTGCTAAACTACACTATGAGAGGAATAATTCCCCATGTACAAAAGTCATGAAGTACCTGATGTATGAAGATGTTCCTCTATGTGTGGCTAAGTTGAATTAAAAAGCAATACAATATACTAATAGTCCAAAAAAATAGATAGTAATGTACTACAAATATCCTAGAATAAATTATGAGATTAAAATTCTAAAGATATATAACCAGTGTTCTATAACATGCTAACAAAATACGACAGTTGTGAACACGAAAAATACAGTAATGGATTGTAATTTATCTGTGCTTAGTGAACATTCAATCTAGATTTATGAAAATGTGGAATATATGTTAGTCTTGTCATATATGTTTGTTTGTGTGTGTGTGTGTGTGTGTTGTGTGTGTGTGAAGTTAGGGACATGGCAATCTATAGGACTTTAAGTACCATAAGCATAAATGAGCAAGTCATATGTTTGAGTCTTACAAATAGATCCAGAGAGAAGGCTGTTGCTGAGACTGATTATATACACAGAGGCTACACAGTAATGACAAAGGCTATAACATCAACTAACAGCAGTAAAAGTGCTGTAGCCAAGAGCCCCACGACAACAGGAAAACCATGAACCCAGTTCAACTTGGGATCTAGTTCATTTTAAATCTTCAGTAGAAAAGATTTTAATATTCTAAATGTGAAATTTGTAAACCAAAAGAGAAAAATTATTTTTATCCTGGTAAAAGGATGGCTTTCTTACCAAATGGTAAGAAAGTCATTACAGTAACTGTCAACTTGTACAGCCTAGAGTCACCTTAGAAGGGAATCTCGCTTGAGGAATATTCAAGAACAGATTGACCTTTGTGCATGCCTGTGGGGGACTGTCTTCGTTTCTAATTGATATAGGCAGACCTAGCCCACTGTGGGTGATACCATTTCATTGGCTGTATAAAGAAAGATAGCTAAGTGTGAGCCTGTAAGCCAGCTAGCAACAGCCTTCCCCCATGGTTCTGCTTCAAGTTCCCATGTGAATTCCTGCCCTGGCTTTTCTCAATGACAGACTGTGACCTGGAAATGGAAGATGAAATAAACCCTTTTCTCCCTCAGCTGCTCCTAGGAAGATTGTTTAATCATAGCACAAAAAAGAAACTAGAATAGTTGTTATATGATATAACTATAACTGAAGTGATGCCCTTGGGCCTTGTGAATAGGAAGGTCAGAAACTCCAGGATATTGTCTGACTGTAGCTTTTGGAATGTCTTCTGTGTTGTGAGCTTGTCACTGTGAGTCTCCCTTATTGCCATTCTGACAGGCTTTTTTCTTTCCTCAAATGTCTTTCTGTCCACTACATTCTTACAACATACACATATGCATATTATTTGTGTGTGTTTCTGTAAGCATATTCATTTTATCCTCTCTTCAACTTTCTGTGATATACAGTTGAAAGGTTTTGCATTTCTTGAACAGAAGTTCTTCTTCGATGTGATATTTTGTGTTTCTTGAAGCATATTTTTAAAAAAACCGAAGAAGATTAAAATTGCCCAAATTTCTCTACTTATAAAAGAAGAAATGGAAGCTGTCACCCATGCAGGATCTACTGTTTGTTTACTTGTATATACAGCTGTGTATGTGTGTGTGTATGTGTGTGTGTGTGTGTGTGAGAGAGAGAGAGAGAGAGAGAGAGAGAGAGAGAGAGAGAGAAGTGGGGGTGAGAGAAAGAGAGGGAGGGAGAGAGGGAGAGAGAGAAAGAAGAATGAGTCCTCCTTCTCTAGTTCTCTTTGCTCTTAATAAAAGTTTTTTTTTTTTTAATCAACAAATTAAAAAGGGCCTCTGTGGGTGCAACATGGCTTACATCTTGCATGTGTCTCCTGAGAAGGTAGACAGCTATTGTCCATGCAGATGTGCTACACTTAAAAGGAGGGAAATAAGAGAAGCCTTGGGTTCAGTAAGTGTAATGGAGCATGATTTGTGCTCGGAGACACAAAGGATTTGTTAATCTGAGGCCATAACTTCTAGCTGGGGTTATGCAAGGGACTCTCCCTGAAGAGCCTAAAACCATGCTCCACCATCTTTAGTCACGGTGGCTGTGTTGGGCCCATATGGAAACAGAAAAAAAAAATAGCTAAGAGGAGATAGATAGATAGATAGATAGATAGATAGATAGATAGATAAGATAAACAGAGAGGGAGAGAGAGAGAGAAAGAAAGAAGGAAAGAAGGAAAGAAAGAAAGAAAGAAAGAAAGAAAGAAAGAAAGAAAGAAAAGAAAGAAAGAAAGAAAGAAAGACACAGAGAGAATAGACAATGACCACAAAAATCCATATCCATAATCTGTTTTAGAAAGCATTATCTCAAGTCTCTAGTAGTAAGGGGTAGAAAGAAGACAGACAAGTTATTATACTACAGGTCCCCTATTGATATAACTAATATTCATGTATCTCATCTATATAGGCTAGCTAATAAAAAGTAGCAAGGTGAAGAAATATCATGATAACAGTACATCACTGGACATTTTGTTGTATATTGTGACATGCATAAAAATATTTACATTATGTTTATATTGTATATTATCTATAGTTATATATACATATAACTTTATATATATAATAATATATACAATTATAGATGATGTTCTATGTTTTGAACACTGATTCAAAGATGCTTATGACTGTACTCAAATGACCACTTTTAAAATGAATTAAGTTCATACAGTGTGCTATTAAAGGAAGGTACCAGCCAGGCGGTGGTGATGCACGCCTTTAATCCCAGCACTTGGGAGGCAGAGGCAGATGGATTTCTGAGTTCGAGGCCAGCCTGGTCTACAGAGTGAGTTCCAGGACAGCCCGGGCTACACAGAGAAACCTTGTCTTGAAAAACCAAAAAAAAAAGGAAAGTACCAAAGAGGATTCTGGCTCAAAAGTTAGATAAATATGTTATTAATGCCAATGAGATACCATACCACAGATAGACAGATAGATGTCCCCAAGACAGGTAAAACCTATATTGAGGGGTTGGCACTGGACTTCCAGTAGCCACTAGCTTTTCATTTGCCTTTGAGCTCCTATGTGTAGAAAGATAGTCCAATACAGGGCCTAAAAGTTTAGTCCTCGAAGAACTTCTTGGATAAAAACTTAATGTAAAGAGCCAATTTCTGGAATCAGTATCTACTGTAAGGGTTTGCACTTCAAGGACACAGTGAGAACAGTCTTATTAGGTCTGAGGATCAGACAAGAGTAATATCAGAGCAAAGTTGATGATGCAGAACCTGGAAAGTCTCAGATTTCTTCAGAGTTAGAAAAGAGTCTCCAGCATGGTGTAGCTCTGGGCCTGTTGATGCCAATGAAAAGGCTCTGGCGATGAATTTCGAGAGACTTGAGGACAAGTCCCAAGGAAGTCATTATCTCGTTAGACAATTCGATCATTAAGAAGGCCTGGCTGATCTGACTGTTCTGCATGTTTCCAGAGGTTCATTTGTATGGTCTATCCATATGGACAATTTACATGAGGCCAGTAAGGCAAGAACAGATTCCCAAATCTAATGTGCACATTCACAGTTCCCTAGGAGATGCCCTACTTCTTCTGAAATAGAGTTACTTGCAAAAGTCTTAACTCCAGAGCTTGAGTATTGGTCCTCTTGTTTTATAAAATTGCCTATATGATTTTGTCTGTAGCCCATACTATTAGGATACCTACTGAGTCAAAGAATCTCAGCATGATAAAGCTCATTTATAGCTCTTCACTAAATACCATTATGGTAGTGTCTTTTTCTACCAGATGGACAGATCATAGGTTTCATCAGAAATCCTTTTGAATAAGATGGCAGGGAATAGTTTTTATAAAATAATCATATAGTTATGATTATCAACTAGAAAATATCTCAGCTTTCAATTCAAGCAGACCCCATAAACAAAACCATAGAGAAAGACATAAAAGAATTAGAAAATTCATCACAGCGACTGAATAGGAAATTTATCACAGTGACCTCATTGAGATTTGTGTCCAGAAACCATTGATGTAAGTCCTGGCATGCATTCAGACTTCACTCAACTTTCTTTTATACTGACCTATTTTTCTTTCAACAGAGAAATGGAGGAGGGGCCCAGCAGCATTTTGAAAGACTAGGATAGCAGAGTCCACACTTGACTGACAAATTCCTAAAGGAGCTTCTGCTAGATGTTCAATATTTTGACTCTAAGCCACAGTTTTGGCTTTGAACCAGCAGCTGTGATGAGAGGCAGATGTGCTTTAAAAGGAGGCAGGAAAAAGCTATTTAGAGAAAGGGGTCAGTTGTTTTTACTTCTCCTGCTAATAGCTTTCATCACTCTACAGCCATCTATTAAAATAGTTCCCTACTTTATTAAACCATAAGATTTCTCTCAGCAGTATATGAACCTCACTCACTTATCTATCTCATGCTATCTTAGAGAGCAGGCAGCCAATAAGTATTTGTTAAACAACTGTGTGAGTGATGAATTGGTATATAAATGCTGATTTCCCTAAAAGCACTATGTTAGAAAACCATTTACCCCTCCTCAATGAGGAGGAAATTATAAAGTAGCCTGGATTTTATCTCCAGCAGATTAAAACAAGTGTTCTCAGAAGGATAGTTCTCAAGAGGTTCTTGGGTAAGAACACATTGAAAAGCAACTAACAGGCCATGGTGGAGGAATGTTCTCCATAAAATGTCTTCATATTTCTTGAGTTTTCTTTTTCCTGAAAAAGACTCCCCTAAGCTACCACAGTCTTCCCTGGTGTGAGTAATTAGACATTTTGGTCTTAATGGAAGTGAGGTCAGAGACATAATAAACCTTGTAGATTGATCATGTACCCAGTACTCAGCATAATGCTTCATGAGCATCATCTCTGCTGGAGTCTAAGTCCCCACAAAATCCAGGGCTTGCAACCAGGATAAAACACTAAGACATGGGCCTTGTCCTAAGAACTTCTCCTTCATGAATACATGGAAGCATTGATAAGAGGGTTTGACTGAGAGAGCTTGTGATTTTGTGTCCTTGAATTTTCTGCCAGGTGAGGATAGCTGCCCTCCTCTGAAAGATTCAGCATCTAAGGCATCACATTGAAAGCAGAGACTGAGCGTTCTCCAGACACTGAACTTGCTGACACTTAGCTCTAGGATTTATAGGCCCTACTACCAAAATAAAATTTGTCTGAACTATTTTATAGTAGCAATACCAACAGGCTGAAGCAACCTCACTAGTCCTCAAACAGTCCAAAGAAATGGGAACTAATGTTATTACTACAGGGCATCAAGAGGGGAAGTCCTGCTGTGACACATAGCTTATCAGTGGGGATCTGACTCCAGAGTCCCATTTAATTCTTTTTGGTTTTGTCTTATATCAACATAACCACTATCACATCACTCTGTCACTATAAAGGGACAAAAAAAAAAAAAGCAAAATTATTTTGTGACTGAATGGCATTTTAGAAATAAGCAGACAAACTCCAATCATCCCAGGGATGAATTAGCAGGGCATGTGGGATCATGGGAAATCCAATCACAAGGAAGTTTAGGCACCTGCCAGTGAAGATCTCCATCCCCTCATCGTCCCCACTTTTCACTGACAGAGGCCTCCTTGGAGACAGTCCTTTTTAACTGGTGACCTCCCACTTGTCACAAGGTCTCTATCTGCCTGACCATAATGAGCAATTTGCTCTAATCCATGAATAGAAATTGGAATTTTAATTCACTTTCGTGGCATTTTGAGAAGGGAGATGTTTAAACAATCTATTTGGTGTCCTCTGCTTCACTACTGAAGGTTAATCACTATCCAATATGCATACTTTAGCTCCAAAATAGGTTCTTGAGAAAATGGAATAATTAAGCCACAAGTGGCAATTACTTGCATTTTAGGAGGCTTCTTGCTGGGGAAACATTATTAAGTAATATCTTTTCTAAGTTGGCATCCGGCTCTCAACTTTTTCTTTTCAAATGTGTGTACCATCTATAAATTTCTGTTAATTCTGTTCCGTCTTGATAGCAGAAAGAAGTCATTACCACAGTGAAGGATTTGAGACTGGTATTTTGTAATACACAATATAAGCTATTCTACCTAATCCTCTTTGCTTCTGAAATTTGTCTCCACTTGAATATATTCTAAGCATTTAAACATTGCCTAATTAGAAATAACTGACTTTTTAATTTAGAAACATATCTCTGTACTGTCCAAATAAAGTTAATTCCTCATACTCACTTAAAATTCTCTATCCAAAAAATTTATTGATATAAAAAGATGTTTTAACATAATATGGATGGAAAATATAGGTTCAACCTAACAGATACTGGGCACATACGTTGTATATTTACCGATAGACACATGAGAAAAATAATTACAAAGAAACATACCAAGTATCTGCGGGGAGTGACATAAGAAAGATTTTAATTAACTTTTATCTTTTTCTAAGTTTTCTCTATTTTTGTAATAAATGCATATTAATTTTGAACTTTATTACTGTCTCATAGATAGCAATATTTTGTATGAGAAGAAGCTTTTATTTAAAATGCAATCACTGTAAGTAGAACTGAATACTGATTACATATCTTAAGTTTGGAACCGTCACCAGAGATCAGCGTGGTTACTAATTTTGGTGTGTAGCTAGTGTTCTCAGCAAGAGAACCTTACACAAGTCAGGCAGGTTAGCGACTTGGAATGGCAATGTTGTTTTCATGCATTGTAGAATGTTTCATAGTGTCCTTGGTGTCTACCCCTGATAGCAATAGCACCCATCTCTTTATTGTTACATCCTAAAACATCTCCTGACATCTTTAAATGTCCTTGGGCAAGACAATTCACCCCTTACTGAGAATCACTGGTGTTCAATTTTCCAGTACTTTTTTTTTAATCTGGCTCAGTACACAAGCAGAATTGTAAGACATATATGATAAAAATAAATGGTGTGATTATGCATACATTTACAACATGGTTTCCTTTCTTTAACATTACATTATATTATCATCTATAAGTTAATGCATATAGGTCTCATATGCCACACTAATAATCCAAAACAAGTGAAACTCAATGAAAATTTACAAAGAAGAAACGTATTTGACTGTAACTAAATGTCCATCAGGAAACCATTGCTTCACATGTAGTGTATGAGACTAATTTGGGCATGTCCAACACTTTGATGAAAGACAAAACACCTTGAAAGATGCTTCACCTGGAAGCCAGATTAGAAGAAAAGAGTGAAATAGTTAGATGGTCATCCAAACAGAATATGAGAGAGAAAAAATATAGAGACCCTCACATTCCACAGCAGGTACAAGAACAGCAGGAAGTTAGTCCATGATCTTAAGTATTAATGTTTTCTCAGTACTGGCGAAATTTGATACCAACCAGTTTTTTGAGTTTTTAAATCCACCATTCTTCATCCAAGCCCAAAACTACAAACTTCTTCTTTTTAAATAAATATAGAAATTCTGAATTACAATTAAGTCCATGTTTAACATCTGAATTCAGAGTTTACGTTTAGAGCTAGGAACATAGCATAGTTGATGATGTTTGCACAGAATCACAAGAACAAAACCAGACAAAGCCAGGAATCATAGCTTAAAAATAGAACTAAATTAATTCTTTTCTACCAAAATGTAGCAGCCATCTTTACCCAACAGTACAGATAATGTCCCAAGAAGCTTCCAGTTCTGGTGTAACTCTCTCGCTCCATCTACATCTTCCTTCCAGAGGTGACTAAGTTCCTAACTTTTTGGTTAATCATATTCTTGCTTGCTTTTCTTTACTATCTATTCAATATTATCGGTGCATGCATCCCTAAACAATATATCTGCCTTGCCAATTGTGACTTGATTGAAGCAGGATGACATTTCACATTCTTGTTCACCTTGCTTTTCTCTTTCTTTCACTGTTCATGTGTATGACAACTGTCTATAATATTTACTGTAGATATGATATGGTCATGTTTGTTATTGTAGATATAATATTAACTTTCCTTCCTTTCCCAATACTTGGATGTCTCAATTTTTAAATATGACAAGAAATTCTACAATACATATGTCCATTCATAGATTTGAGGGTTTAATATGCATAAGATTCCTTAGGACACATGAACTAACCATACAGACATGGCATGGATTAAACATATTTTCACATGATCTGTATGTGTTCAAAGTCACATGAGCATGCTAAGGCAAGTTTACACCATAACTACCATGTGACTATCCATAGTATGCAGCCCTGCCTTTAAAACTATGATATGTGAACACCCTTAATTTAAACAATAGCCTAAAATCTCTGGACAGAACCAGTACAGGTGATGTCATCTGAATGAATATCTCCTCACTTCTAGGAAGGAAAAGGGGAACTTCATCTTTGACCATTTGAAGCCTAAGAGAAAAGATAAAGATTGGGATTACTAAACCACATTAGAACTGGGGTGCAGACCAGGAAATACTTGAAATACATCATCTTTATAATCATATATGTGTGCAGTTCTCCAAACAATTGCATAAAACAATTGTCAAATTCAGCTGATTAAAACAAACAGCCAGTGATTAGTTTCCACATTGAGTGAAATGGAACTCATTTAGTTTCTTGCCTGCCTCATCTGTTCTTTCACAGTGACCCCTACATCAGCAAGACTGTCACTATGCACTTGCAGTCCAAGTAAGAGAGAATATTTTCATGGAATGTTCTTCACTTTTCATCACACACACTCAGTAATGTTAATTAGCTCCCCTTCTCTGTCCCATCGTCAGTGTTGTATTCTCCCATTCTCACTAAGCTTGCTGGGTACCACAACAGCTTCCCGATTGCTCTCTCTGAATCCATTGTATTTTAAGCTTCAAAGTCAGAGAACTTGTCTATTCCCATTTCTTTGTCAGCTCTGTCATGCAGCACCACACCTAGTAAGGAAGTAAATGAGTAAATTCACCCTTGCTTTCTCTGGATCCCTCACCAAAATGATAGTCTCAAATAATAAATGTATCACATCATTTCCTTCTTTAAAATTTTTTAATGACTCATTTTGCATGTTGATTAAAATTCAAGGTTAGTTTCTATAGTTTATAGGAAATGTGGGTGCTCTGCCCATGGCTTAGCTATTCTGCTGTGTCTCTCCTTGGCATCCTTTGCTCTGGTTAGTCTGAGTATCTAGAGCCTAGAACACTCTGCTCTCTTGACTCTAGGACCATGACATGGCTTATAACTCTTATGATGGTTCTTTACCAATATTGCACCTCTCTTGGGCCAAGGTGTTGAAGGGTTGTGTTTCTCTTCCTTGGATCTGGCGTAGACACAGTAATCTCTTTTTGGATAACAGAATTTCAGCAGAAATGACTTGTGCCATTAAAGAATCAGTGCCTAAATCATCCATTTTCAATGATATATGTTCTCTCTCTGCTTCTGTCTCCTATTACTCTCTTTCCCTTCCTTCCTCCTCCTCCTTTGCTCCTATTTGCCCCTTCTTACCACTCAGGATTCTGCATTTTCCTCCTCTTCTTCCTCTACCCCTCCTCTAGATCCAGATTTCTTTACCTATATGTGTATCTAGAATCAAGATAACTTTCTGATAAACTTTAAAATTGAATTTCTTTCTTGGTTTTACAATTCACTTTTATAATACGTGTTTATAAAGCACGTATCTTGTTTGCAAATTAAGAAACAAAACAACCAACTATTGACTGTTAAAATTACTGTTAAAGAGAAGCTTATAGTTCAGAAGTGACATGCAGAGCAGGTGATTGTGTTTCTGGTTTTGCTGGCAGCAACTAAAGGCTTCTGGCTACTTCTGAAATTATTTAGGATAGTGTCATGACCATTATCACTGCAGGGTAGCCTTTTGGACTGTTGTTTAAAGCGTGAGATAAAATAGCCACTGAAAATAGACACCTGGAAAAAGAGAAGGGGATGTGAACTCTGATTATCTTTTCAGCATCTTCTCAAGTTTCTTCCCTCTGCATCTCTCTCCCCTCCCTCTCACTTGCAATCAGACCCCTCTTTCCTCCTTTGTAACATTCTCTTTATGATGAGTACTAAAAAAAAAAAAAAAAAAAAAAAGAAATCATCAAATTAGGAAGCATTCACTTTGGTGTCAAGTAAGGAGGAGACATGGTTGCAGCCCTTTTTCCTCCCTCGACTCTCCAGCTTCTCCTCTTCTTCCACCTTTTTGGAGGTTAATTTTAAATACTATAAATGAAACAGTATATCTTGAAACCATAAGAATGTTTGAATTGTTTGAGCTTCTATACATTTCAGATGTTATACCCTTTCCCCGTTCCCCCACAGAAATCCCCATCTCATCACCCCTCCTCCTGCTTCTATAAGGATGTGCCCCCACCCACCCTCCCACTCTCACCTTCCTGTCCTCAAATTCCCCATACTGGGGCATCGAGCCTTCACAGGACTAAGGACTTCCTCTCCCACCTATACCAAAAAGGCTATCCTCCCCTAACTATACAGCTAGAGCCATGGGGTCCCTTCCTATGTGCTCCCAGGCTGGTGGTTTAGACCCTGGAAGCTCTGGTTGGTTGGTATTGTTGCCGTCTCCATGGGGCTGCAAACCCCTTCAGATCCTTCAGTTTTCTAGATAACTTCTCCATTGGGAACCCAATCAGTTCAATGGTTAGCTGTGAGCATCTGCCTCTGTATATGTCAGGTTCTGGCAGACCTCTAAGGAGACAGCTTATTAGGCTCCTGTCAACATGCACTTCCTGGCATCCACATCAGCATCTGCCTTTAGTGACTGCACATGGGATGGATACCCAGGTGGAGCAGTCTCTAGACAACCCCTCCTTCAGTTTCTTTTTTTTTTTTTATTGGAAATTTTATTTACATTTCAGATGTTCTCTCCTTACCCCATTTCCTCCCTCCCTCCCAGGAACTCACTATCCCTTCCCCCCTCCTCCTGCCTCCACGTTGGTGTGCCCCCACCCACCCTCCCCGTACCTCACCTCCCCACCCTCGAATACCCCCCCCACGATGTCCAGCCTTCATGGGACCAAGGATCTCTTCTCCCACTTATATATAGCTCCCTTGCATATATAGCTGGAGCTATGGGTCCCTCCCTAAGCGCTCCCAGGCTGGTGGTTTAGACCCTGGGGGCTCTGGTTGGTTGGGATTGTTGCTTTCCTCATGGTGTCGAGAATCTCTCTCAACTCCTTCAGCTTCACTCTATCTTCTCCATTGGGAACCCCATGCTCAGTTTAATGGTTAGCTGTGAGCATCTGCCTCTGAGTATGTCAGACTCTTGCAGACTTCTAAGGAGACAGCTATATCAGGCTCCTGTCAGCATGTACATCCTGACATCCACATCAACCTCTACCTTTGGTGACTGCACTAGGATGGATATCCAGGTGGAATGGTCTGTAGACGAACCCTCCTTCAGTTTCTGTCCAGCACTGTGTCTCCATATTTGCTCCCTTGAGTATTTTGTTACTCCTTCTAAGAAGGACTGAAGCCCCCTACTTGTCATCATTCTTCATGAGCTTTATGTAGTCTGTGAGTTGAATCTTGGTACTTCAGGCTTCTGGGCTAAAATCCAATAATCAGTGAGTGAACACCATGTATGTTCTTTTGTGATTGGGTTACTTCACTCAGGATTATATTTTCTAGTTCGATCAAGTGGGCTTTATCCCAGGAATGCAGGGACGGTTCAATATTCGGAAATCCATCAATGTAATCCACTATATAAACAAACTCAAAGAAAAAAACCACATGATCATCTCACTAGATGCTGAGAAAGCATTTGACAAAATTCAACATCCCTTCATGGTAAAAGTCTTGGAAAGATCAGGAATTCAAGGCCCATACCTACAAGTAAAAGCAATATACAGCAAACCAATAGCCAACATCAAACTAAATGGAGAGAAACTTGAAGCATTCCCACTAAAATCAGGGACTAGACAAGCTGCCCACTCTCTCCTACCTATTCAATATAGTACTGGAAGTCCTAGCCAGAGCAATTAGACAACAAAACGAAGTCAAAGGAATACAAATAGGAAAGGAAGAATCAAAATATCACTATTTCGCAGATGATATGATAGTATACTTAAGTGACCCCAAAACTCCACCAGAGAACTCCTAAACCTGATAAACAACTTCAGCAAGGTGGCAGGTTATAAAATCAACTCGAACAAATCAGTAGCCTTCCTCTACGTGAAAGATAAACAGGCTGAAAAAGAAATTAGGGAAATGACACCTTTCACAATAGTTGCAAATAATATAAAATACCTTCAGGGTGAATCTAACCAAGCAGTGAAAGATCTGTATGACAAGAACTTCAAGTCTCTGAAGAAAGAAATTGAAGAAGATCTCAGGAAATGGAAAGATTCCTATGCTCATGGATCGCAGGATTAATATAGTAAAAATGGCCATCTTGCCAAAAGCAATCTACAGATTCAATGAATCCCCATTAAAATACCAACTCAATTCTTTACAGAACTAGAAAGAGAAATTCTCAAATTTATTTGGAACAACAAAAAACCCAGGATAGCGAAAACCATCCTCAACAATAAAAGAACTTCTGGAGGAATCACCATCCCTGACCTCAAGCTGTACTACAAGCAATAGTGATAAAAACGGCCTGGTATTGGTACAGAGACAGGCAGGAAGATCAGTGGAATAGAGTTGAAGACCCAGAAATGAACCCACACAACTATGGTCATTTAATCTTTGACAAAGGAGCTAAAACCATCCAGTGGAACAAGGACAGCATTTTCAACAAATGGTGCTGATTCAACTGGAGGACAGCATGCAGAAGAATGCAAATCGATCCATTCTTATCTCCTTGTACAAATCTCAAGTCCAAGTGGATAAAGGACCTTCACATAAAACCAGACATACTGAAACTGATAGAAGAGAAGGTGGGGAAGACCCTCGAATACCTGGCACAGGGGAAAATTCCTGAACAGAACACCAATGGTCTATGCTCTAAGATCAAGAATTGACAAATGGGACTTCATAAAATTGCAAAGTTTCTGTAAGGCAAAGAACACTGCAATAGGACAAAACGGCAAACCAACAGATTGGGAAAAGATCTTTACCAATCTCACATCCAATAGAGGACTAATATCCAATATATACAAGGAACTCAAGAAATTAGACTCTAGACAACCAAATAACCCTATTAAAAAATGGGGTACCGAGCTAAACAAAGAATTCTCAACTGAGGAAATGCAAATGGCTGAGAAGCACCTAAAGAAATGTTCAGCATCCTTGGTCATCAGGGAAATGCAAATCAAAACAACCCTGAGATTCCACCACACAACAGTCAGAAGGCTAAGATCAAAAACTTAGGTGATAGCAGATGCTGGCAAGGATGTGGAGAAAGAGGAACACTTCTCCATAGTTGGTGGGATTGCAAGATGGTGTAACCACTATGGAAAACAGTCTGGCTGTTCCTCAGAAAATTGGACATATCACTACCTGAGGACCCAGTTATACCACTCCTGGGTATATATCCAGAAGATGCTCTAACACATAACAAGGATATATGCTCCACTATGTTCATAGCAGCATTATTTATAATAGCCAGAAATTGGAAAGAACCCAGATGCCCTTCAACAGAGGAATGGATACAAAAAATGTGGTACATTTATACAATGGAATATTCCTCCTTCAGTTTCTGCCCCACGATTTGTCTCTGTATTTGCTCCCAGAGTATTTTGTTACTCTTTCTAAGAAGGATAGAAGTACCCACACTTTGGTCTTTCTTCTTCATGAGCTTCATGTGATCTGTGAGTTGTATCTTCGGGTTTGCGAGCTTTTGGGCTAATATCCACTTATCAGTGAGTGTATATCATCTGTGTTCTTTTGTGATTGGGTTACCTCACTCAAGATATTTTCTAGTTCCATCCATTTGCCTAAAATTTCATTAATTCATTGTTTTTAATAGCTGAGTAGTATTCCATTGTGTAAATGTACCACATTTTCTGTATTCATTTCTTTATTGAAGGACATCTGGATTCTTTCCAGCTTCTGGCTATTATAAATAAGGCTGCTATGAACATAATGGAGGAGCCACTGGCCTTTTAAACAGGCAGAGATGGTCTAGTGAGCACAGAGATCATCTTAATGTATATTTTCCAGTCTCGTTTCCCTGGTCTCTGCTCCCATATCACTACCTGTGTACACTCTCTATTTGGAACTCACATTCAGTGTTACCTACAGGGATTTTTGATGAAGATGAAAATTTCTAAGACCTCTTTAGGATTATTTGTATAAAAAGAAAAAAAAAAAAAACATCTTGGGTGACAGTTCAAACCACAATAGTCAAAGTGGTTGGTATTCAGACATAACAGCTGAGGGCATTTAAGAGAACAGGGAATTGCTCTCCAATATATCATTAAGAAGAAGAGAAGATGCTTATATTGTCTCCCTCACTTTATTTAGCCTTACGTAGTGCACATTTAATGAAACTGATTTGAATAGAGCTGGCAACATTATGGAGTTATGATACTGTAATATATCCTCTTGAAAAAATATCTCAAAGGTTGCCTGTGTATTTTTAAGCATTTTCAATGTAGGAACCAAATTGTGTGTTGCGACCAAGTCTGTGAGCCAAAGAATTTTAGTGTCTGAATTTTGAACTCTTTCTCCACAACACTGTTTTTCTCTGAACCCCTCCAACACTTTCTTAACAACTTAGATAAAAAGAAAGACTAGTCCAAAGGGAACAGGGAAGCAAATGTTACTGTCCACAATCTTCTTTTCTCCAGGATTATGTTTAAATCCTATTAAGGAGTTTATTCTAACAGCAGAAACTATCACACCCATATGTCTGAACTTTCCAAAATACAGTACATTTTTCCAAATAATTAATGACTAAATGAAACAGAGCCATATCAGCTCAATGATGCCTACATTGTAAAGAATGCCCAAAAAAATAGCTAATTGAAGGAAAGCAATATTGTAACTTGTGATACCTCAATAATCAATTAATTTATTAGAAGGTTACTCAATGCCAAGCCTCATACAGAAGGGCATATCAGCTAATATTGAATTTGATTTCTATGCAAAGTTCTGTTGGCACCCTACTTGACAAACAAAGATGGCTTGCAAAGCTTTGTCATCTATGAAGGGACAAGGCTAATTTACCTCAGGTTTAAGTAATCTATAGATAGTCTCAAAATGAAATAGAATATACCTAAAAAACTACAGTTAGTAAATTCTAAATTACTACACTTAGTAAAGGGTTCTACTGCTGTCTCTTACTGTTCTCAGTTTCCTCGTTGCCACCATTGGGAGGAGAACCTCTACATTAGCAGTTATTACAGCAAAAGGAGAAGGAAGCTGACACAAACTTATCTTTCAGAGTGAACCTATTAGGAGAAAAGAGACTATGGAGGAGAAAGAGCCTTCAGAGAAATCTCTAAAAGGGGGTAATTTTCTACATTTTTTGTGGTTTGGGGTGAGGATAGGAAGTTCATACCATGTGATTTACTCTAACATAACCTATGTGCCAAGCACCCAGATACTGGGTGTGATAGGAAGGAGCTGGATTTACTTTCTCTCCCACTTTCTATCCTAACCTTCACAGCAGGGAACTGTCAGCAGCAGGGGTGAATGGACCAATTTCTAAGAAAGAATGGCAGTCAGGGCATTAATTAATACCTAACTTCTCTTCCTCAATAGATCCAAATAATGGTAATTTTAAACCTTGGCTGAAGGATGAGGGCTAATTAATAGATTCATAATAACAGTTAAATTATTTGCAAAATATTTTTGAAATTCAATCTTCTGTACAGTGAAGGGAACCACTGGCAAAGTTAACCTCACCTTAGCCAACCAGTTTGCAATTCACTGTCTTCACGCTGTTCTCTGAATGAGTCAGCTGGTCATGTCTATCAGTAGGGCAAGTGATAGGTCCCTCTGGTGTGAAGGACTTTGGGTGTTGTCAGGGCTCTTAGGAGGGATGCAAAGGACAGAGTCTGAGGAAGGTTAAGGAAAGAACAACAGATGAAGAACAAAGGCTGGCTAAGAAACCGTCTCATTTGATTCTAATGATGATGTCTACCTCCTTCCAATTCCCATCACCCTTCCTTCCACCCCACTACTCCCTTTCCCTCCACTGATTCTTTCTCCTTCCATCTCTTCCCTCCTTCTATCTTTATATTGCTTGATTCTCTGATTTTATTTATCTCTATGTTGCTATGAGAAAAATCAAAACTTTAAAGGTCAATAATTTTACCTAAGTCACATGGCATGTGTATGATGAGGTTTGTCCAGATGTGAGGTGAGATGAATAACACACAAATATATATATGTATGTGTGTATAGATATTTATGGCATAAAACATGATATTTGAATGTCCATATGTATGCAAATATTTATATACATATACATATATATGTATATATATCATAAAACATGATGTTTGAATGACCTTATGCATACTGAAATGGTTACTACAGTGACCAAGTGAGTGTCTATTTTCCCACATAGTTTGTCCAACCCCTTGTATTGTGGCAAGAGTACTCAAAGTCTATCTCTTTAGCAAAACTCTCACATGCAATATTTAGTCTATGGTCCTAGTATTATATATGTGTTAGAGATTTTTTTTTTTACATCGAGTTCTTTTTAGTTCATAAACCATTGCTTTATCTGCTATAATCCTCTCCTTCAAAAGGATAAAGATCTACAGCAGGACAGGAGGTGAGATCTACCCAGGGATACAGGCTGGGAGCAAATGTGCCTCATGAATCACCCCAGGGGCCAGCCAGGGTCTTTTGGGTCATGGTTGCACTTGCCTGCTCTGGAGAGTACCTTGTTGACCCTCAAACTTGCTACTCTCTACTACTCCTTCCAGCCACCAATTGAAAACAGTTCTGCTGTGTTTCCCAGTGCTTTGACATCTGAGTTTCAGACAGTAATATACTCTTTGACCAGTGGGATTCTCCTTGTTGTTAAACTGTACAAATTGCTGCACTTTGCTGGGTTTGCAAACAGTAAAGATAGGGATGACCTCCTTTGGGACTGATTATATTTTCCAAAAATCTGCATTTTTCTTTGTATTAACTTTCAAGAAGGTAAATTTTTTTTCTTCAACTAAATACTGTTCTGTGTCTCCTAGGTCAAACAACATAGAATAATAAAAATTCTTTAGGCATTTTTCTTTTGTCAAGAAGAGATACAAGAATTAATTAAAACAAGTGTCTTTTCTGTGAGTGAGTGTTCCTAATGTCTCATACCTACCCAAACACAAATTTGCTTATAATTTTGCTTAAAGGCAACCAAGTTATTTGCTAAATGCCAGCAAGTGCCTATGACTCAATGCTGATTACTTCACCAATAATAGCTGCAATTGTTTTTTGTAGGTAGTGCTTACATAACTGAGATTCGAAATATTGTTATAATCTGATAAAATGTTGGCAAATAGCTTATGTGTATATCTATAAGGAGACTGGGTGGAGTAATTATTGAGGATCAGTCAGTGGTCTCTCCACAAAATAAGACTTGAAGTAAACCTCAATGGTTTATCAGATGAACACTTAGAGGCAGTGGCTGGAACTGGGGACCTGGAATGCTACATTATCCTGTAGTGTTCACAAGTTTTAATAACCATTCTGGACACACAAAGGTGAAGCATATTTTAGTTATGGTCCCAGAAAAGGAACATTCAAGAATCAATTTCTCTTATCAATAATTCAAACCAGTGAGGTGTCTCTGATTTAAATAAAAAAAAAAAATCTAACCAATTTGTCAGCACAATGTGGGAAAGAACAAAGTTTCTCATTTGATTTCATTGACTTAATACATCCTGGGAATAACAAGTACCCTGCTAGTCCCCAAACACAGAGGAGAGAGATGCATGCTGAACAGCTGCTTAATAGAGGAGCTGTCATTTGTTAAAAGAAATGTCTGCTTACATTTCCTTGGGCTCTTTAGGAGTAGGACCAAGCCAAGCATAACATCATTTGTTTCTGTAAGCACAGCTATGGTGTCGTAAACAACCAGAAGTAAATACATTTCTGCTTTTCAACAAAGATGCACTCCTTTTCACAAATTTAGTCTCCCAGGTTTTCTCCAGCACACCATTATCTTTTCCAAGTCACTAAGGAAAGGACCATACATGATTCCCCGTGACCTTGCCTGACAAGTGGCTGACTGCTTGACTTAATTTATACTGAGTGATCATGAATATTCATCTCATTCTTTTTTTTCTTAGGGTATGTGCTTCATTTACTGAGCTACTTATGATAACTTGCAGGACCCCTCAGTGACCAGTAAAAGAAAGTGTGTTCCAGTGAGAGATGAAAGTGAGGAGGCATAGTGAGGAAGGGCATTTTAAAAGATTCTCATAGAAACAACTTAGAAGGGGAGATTCTAACCAGAATTCAGGGAGAGTGTGGTTATGGTATGTTCTTCTGTAACTCCTCATGTGAGACAAATGTACCACTAGGCTAACAGGTCTACATGACTTTGCTCCCATATATGCTATATCCAATAAACGGTTTCTTTTTTTTTTTTTTTCCTTCACAAAGCAAATAATATTGAAATAGTGAAATCAAGTGTAAACCTAACAAGAATATATAAATTATAGTCCAGTATCCCTCATGAGTATACATACAAAAATTCTCAATGAAGTAGTTGCAAACTGAATACAAGAGATATAAAAAAAATAATATTCCATGAATAACTGAATAACTGTTTTTTTTTTTTTTTTTTTTTTTTTTTTTAGAAGACCATACTCCATATACAGGCTGCATGTTTTGGGATAGCCCCCACTCCAGATGTTTGAGACCTACATGAAAACCAAGCTGCACATTTACAACATATGTGCAGGGAGGCCTAGGTTCAGCCCATGGAGTAGATCTGTGTAGACTAGGTATGCTCCACGGTTGGTGATTCAGTCCTCAGAGCTCCAAGGGTTCAGGTTCGTTTACTCTGTTGATCTTCCTGTGCAGTTCCTATCTCCTTTTGGGCCCACAATCCTTCCACCTATTCTTCTATAAGAGTCCTCAAGCTCCATCCACTGTTTGGCTCTGGATGTCTGTATTTGTCTGAGTCAGCTGCTGGTTAGAGCCTCTCAGAGGACAGCTTGCCCCTGTCTGTTCTCAGGCTGGAGGTTTAGATTCTGGGAGCTCTGGTTGAATCTTTTGATACTCATTCTAAAAAGAACAAAAGCACCCTCACTTTGGTCTTCCTCCTTTTTCTTGAGTTTCATGAGGTTTATGCGTTGCATCTTAGGTATTGTGTGTTTTGGGGCTAATATCCGCTTATCAGTGAGTGCATACCATGTGTGTTCTTTTGTGATTGGGTCTAAAGAAGTGCTCAGCATCCCTAGTCATCAGGGAAATGCAAATGAAAACAACACTGAGATTCCACCTCACACCAGTCAGATTGGCTAAGATCCAAAACACAGGTGACAGCAGATGTTGGCGAGGATGTGGAGAAAGAGGAACACTCCTCCATTGTTGGTGGGATTGCAAGCTGGTACAACCACTATGGAAAGCAGTCTGGCGATACCTCAGAAAATTGAACATGGTGTTACCTGAGGACCCAGCTATACTCCTCCTGGGTATATACCCAGAAGATATTTCAACATGCAACAGGGCCACATGCTCCACTATGTTTATAGCGGCCTTATTTATAATAGCCAGAAGCTGGAAAGAACCCAGATGTCCTTCAACAGAAGAATGGATACAGAAAATGTGGTACATTTACACAATGGAGTACTACTCACCTATTAAAAATAATGAGCTCATGAAATTCTTAGACAAATGGATGGAGCTAGAAAATATCATCCTGAGTGAGATGACCCAATCACAATAAACGGTTTCATAGTGAAAGGTGATTGAAGAAACAGTTTACTACAGAGGAATCAATCAATAATATAAAATCTTTTAAACCTCAACAGTAACTGATGCTGTACAAAACAAAATAACAGTGACAGGATGTCATCATTGTCTACTGTGTTTCGAAGAGTTGGAAGTGGCAGTATTTAATACAATAGAAAATGTAAGATTATTTTGCCAATAATAATTATATACCTTTGTTGGAAGAAACAGCTTGACCAGGGTGGGCTTGATTCTCTGCTTCTGGGTCACTAAGCCTGCTCATTCCCATTAAGGCTAAGATCTTAATCCTAACCTGAGGGTAAGACTAATATAGTAAGAGGAAGAGACTCTCCCACAACATGAGCAATAAACCTCTTTCTGATTGTACCAACTTGAGTCATGCTTTCCTAATTATTAGCATAACTGAAAGAATGCTAACTACTTCACTTAGTAAATTTGTAACACCTATTTGTTCTGACAAGCTAGTTCTTGGCAATACAAACAGGAAACAAGCCTTCCAGAGAGAAATTAGCAAAATATACCAGAAACAAACAAACAACAAAAAAAACATACATTTGTTTTACTCTGCAATCCCATTTTGCACAGTTTATTCTGAGGAGACAATCATAGATAATCAAAGTCATGCTTAAATGAATATTCATGGTAGTTATTTTTAATAGATATAAATTAGAAATAGCCAACATGATCAACTTAATAGTCTTATATAACTGAAATTGGCCACATTTGTCTGAAGTAGTCATTAAAATTGTGCCTTTTAATAATATTTAGCAATGGCCATGAATGAAAAGAAAGAAATACAACCCAGTACAAAATAATTATTTTGGCTAGTTGGATTATAGGCAGATTTTATTTCCCTCTATGGACCTGTATTTTCCAAATTCTCTATAATGAACATAAATTAATTTAATAATGAAATGCCATTGCTAGCACATATGATAGCCATATCCTCTCTCTCCCAGCACTTTATCATCTCTGTCTTCCCAGAGGCATACCTTCTTCAAGAAGTACTCTTCCATGGCCCAGTGATACACTGGCAGGAACTAGTAAACTCACAAAGTGTTGCCCTCCCCAAGATTTCCCCTCTTCACCATCTAAGCCAGAAGGACACCATTCTCACAGCCTACCTTTATTCTTCAAGGTGTTTGTAAGGCAGCAGTTTGAGCTTAGTCTCCTTTCTAAAATCACGATAAAAGGAAAAGAGATCAGTGGAGCTTGGGAAGCTTCCTACTCTACTGACCACTGAAAGTATCTCCAAATCACAAATGTTTGTAAAGATGCAAATGTTATCTGTCCTGATTATCCAGTCTAGAGCCAGCCGATGGCTAACTCAGTACAACATAAAGGATATGGCAAACAATTACTTAAAAATTTCCCTTTGGCTAAAGCTTAAGACCTAGTACCCTTCCATCATTGTCATAAAGGAATGGTTCTCTCTTTTTCTGCTCTCAACAAATTAGATTTAAAAAAATAAAATAAATAAAAGAAATCAACAAATTGCAAGAGGCCTCTGTGGGTGCAACAGCACATCTTCAGTGTGTCTCCTGAGAAGATGAACAGCTGTTGTCCATGTAGATGTACTACACTTAAGTGGAGGAAAATAAGAGAAACCTTAGGTTCAGTAAGTGAAATGGACATGCTTTGTCCTGGGAGACACAAAGGATTTGCTAATCCGAGGCCCTAACATTTAGTTGGGGTTATGCAAGGGACTCTGCCTGAAGAGCCTAAGACCAGGCTCCATCATCTTTAGTCATGTGGGTGTGTTGGGCCCATATGGAAACAGCAAAAAGAGCCAAGGGAGTGAGAAGAGAGAGAGAGAGAGAGAGAGAGAGAGAGAGAGAGAGAGAGAGAGAGAAATACAAAATTATAGAATTCATGCCTCAGCCAAGCAGAGGTCCATGCCTGTAACCCCAGCAGGATAGGACTAAAAATTTGAAGCCAACTTCAACCTATTCTATATACGGTCAAGGCCAATCTACTACTTACAGACTTTACATCAGAAAGAAAAAACAAGGGTGAGGTTGGGGGTTGGGGAACATGTAAATCCAAGGAACAGATGTAGTGACAAGCTTGCAGTCAAATGTCAAGCTTGGCTCCCATCTGCTCTCCACTTGTATGATGGTTTATATATGCTTAGCCCAGGGAGTGGCAGTATTAAGAGGTGTGACCTTGTTGGAGTAGGTATGCCACTTTGGGTGTGGGCTTTAAGACCTAATCCTAGCTGCCTGGGAGCCAGTCTTCTCCTAGCAGTCTTCAGATGAAGATATAAAACTCTCAGCTTTGCCTGCACCATGCCTGCCTGGATGCTCCCATGCCCCTGCCTTGATAATGGACTGAACCTCTTAACCTGTAAGCCAGCTCCAATTAAATGTTGTCCTTATAAGAATTGCCTTGGTCATGGTGTCTGTTCACATCAGTAAAACCCTAACTAAGACAATTTGCAAATTCCACACTCTTTTAAGACTAGTTGGTTATACTCCCTGCTTTGAAGACCATGCTTTTTATTAGCAATTCATACCCATTGATGTTTGAGTGACTGTAAGTGGTTTTAAATAAGCACTTCTACAACTGTCCCACTCTAGCTCATAGAACTCACTTTCTGGTTTGCTTTCTCTCTCTCTCTCTCTCTCTCTCTCTCTCTCTCTCTCTCTCTCTCTCTCTCTGTGTGTGTGTGTGTGTGTGTGTGTGTGTGTGTATGTGTGATCTTCTTGTTCAAAACCACACACATGATTCCGGCCAGCCATGGTTCACCTAGAGGTAGTTTTCTGCACATGGGTGTTTCATCAGAATGCTCCATTGCTCCAAAAGGCCATTACACTTAGCTGGTCAATTTTAATCAAATCCTTTGCCCACAAAATAACAAAGGTGCAGACTCATCATTGCTCCATAAAGTTGCTCTCAGCTAATAAAAGGCATTTTATTTCAATTGTTGCTCATATACCTAATGCAAATCTATTTCAATTATGAGAAGAATTTGTAAGGGAACATTGTAAGGAGAAGCTCATCAAATCCCTCTGCAGTAACTTTAACCCATTAAATCAGAACAACATTACTTGTCTTTCCTTGTAATGGGAGACAGTAAGGTACACTAGTTTAAGAGAGAAAGGCAAGGCAAATTTCTAATTAAATCTTTTCAAATACTTAGTATAAAATTTACTTTTGGCTTTGTGCAGGGGATATTTTTAAATGAAATTTCTGTGCAAGATAATCAAATGATTTAGAACTCTGTGCAACATCTCAATATATTAAGGGCAGTCATTCTGGTCACTTCCTTCTTGTTACTTCCACAGAGCAGCTGTTGCTCAGCTGGTGCATTAGCTGGTCAAAGGACCATTGTAGCATCAAGTATGTTACCCTATATTCTGAGTTCAACACATGGAAAAGTGCTCACAAGCATATTTTCATTAAGAGTGGGCCCACTTGTTCCATTTCAGTGCAGATTTGAGGCTCATTTATAACAATTTTGGAAGTCTACACAATCCAGCACTCACTAAGTCCCTCAGTGGCAGTATTTGGCAGCTAGGTGTTTACCTATGGATTTCCAAAATCCATAGTTTCTCCAAGGCCAAGAGTTAGGAATTCATGTGGCCTAAGAGATATAACTGAGTCTTACTGCTTCTAGATCATTCAGTAATAAATCTTGACTCTCAAAGCTAAAAAAAATTGTCTGAATAATACTCGGCTTAATCCCAGTCAGTTTACAGTACCTTCCTGTGCAGTGAGAAACATAAGGGTACCCACAAGACTGATGATCATTAAGGTTTGTATGACACTCAAGACCTTTCAGGAGACTGGATATGGTTAGTGGAAGAATGCTTGTTTGGCACAGATTCCACACTGAACACTGTAATATAGACAGACAAATAGACAAACAGACAGAAAGATGATAGAAAAACCTAAGATATATTATCTTTTCTATTTTTGTCAAGAGTTGTAGAGGTAGAGTTATGTCCATTTTGAAACTGAATAGCTGTACTTTAAAACCTAAGTTTCCTAGCCAGGATAATTTGAATCTATTCTTCCCTGTGTTATCAAAACATAATTTTGGGGGCTAAGAGACGGATCAGTGGTTACAAACACTTGCTGCTTTAACAGAGGCCTCAGGGTCAGTTTCCAGCACCAGCAGTGATAGCTTACAACAACACATATCTCTGCTCCAGGGAATCTGCTGCCTTCTCTAGGCAAAACACACACAGTGCACCTACATACATAAAAGCAAACACTCATCATATAAAATCAAAACAAATAAATCTTTTTTAAAAGCCTCACTTTCTCAGTAATACAGCAAGACATCCACTTGCTGGTAATCATCACTAACTTCTAAAGCATTATCTGGGAAGAACTGGAGCATCATGGAAATTTTTTTGTTTCCTACATCACAGCAATCCACTTGAGAAGTTATTAAGCTTCCATACTCCCCCTTCTCCTCACCTATCCTCCCCTGACAGCAAAGGACAGTGTCCCTTTCCTTGGATACTAAATGAAGACATACATAAGGTCATGAGTCATTCTTATGTGCTCTATGAGAGTTCTATCTTAATATTTTTCTGGGTCCCTCAAAAACTAGTTTCCCATGTATGAGAATCCCATATTTGACCTTCTAGGGAAAGTGTTGGGCTCTAGTTTCTTACTGGATGTGCATGTAAAGAACAACACAGTCTTACATTCAGCAAGGTCTGCCTACTAACAGCTAAAACTTGATCTGACCTTGGAATTTGTATTTGCTGCAATATCTTAGTGATTAGCAAGTATTCAATATATTAGTGACTAGTAGCTCAGGTTAAAAATAAATATCCAGAGACTCTCCCTCTGTCTCTATCTCTGTCTCTGTTGCTGTCTTCTCTGTTTCTGTCTCTTTCTGTGTGTGTGTCTCTGTCTCTCTCTTTCTCCCCCTCCCCTCCATATCTCGTCTATCACCAAATCCTGCTTACTTTATCTTCCCAATATATCCAGATTCTGATCTCATTACTATCTACTATTGCTACAATTTTGGGCGAGGCCATTTCTTTTCTCACACAGATTATTGGAAAACACACCACCACTGCCATTCCTGATCCTATACTTGCTTCTCCACTCCATAAGGCAGCCTGGACTATCTCAATGACACATAAGACAGACCATGCTTTCTGGTGCTAGTGTTTGCCATCTGAATTCATCTAAACTCCAACCTGCTTACAAAAATGTATACACTCAACACAGTCTGAATTCTAGTTCCTCTACTGATTAGACATTTTGTCATCCATTTCACTTCATTCTAGCCATATTGGCCTCTATGTTACCCTTAACAGAAAGATAGCTTCCACCTCAGGTCCACATGCTTGCTACTCCTTCTGGTATCTCTTTACATGTTGATCCCCCTTTTCCAAAGGATTGTTGGGAGCTGACTCCTAGCAGTAAGCGGCTATCATCTTTGCCATATACCTCTTACTCAGGCCATATACCCTGACAAGAGACTTGTTGTAACAGCCTACAACAGCTGAGCACACTCTGATAAACATCATGTTTTTTTCCCATATCTGTTTGGTTGTTTGGTGCCCCCAGCTGCAAGGTGCACGTGGTAAAGTGTCTTCAGCTGCATTTCCCTGCTTGTGCTTCTATATATACCCATGATTTCCTTTCAATAAAGGGGGCTTGAACAGACTCTGTGTCTTGTCTCCATTCTTCATGTCTCTTGCCCTTCCATCCCCACTCTCTCTCTTGCTAGACCCTGATCCACAGACTGAAGTAGCAGCTCAGGCCAGGACAAAGTGGCCCCAAACGTGGGGCAGAACAGGCTGATACAAAAGGATGCCTTCTCTAGCTACTAGCCAATATCCCCTGCCTAGTATTCCTCCATTTGTTTTTCTTCATAACATCTCCACTTTCTAGTGTACAATAGGATTCCTGGCTGTCAATACCTGGATGGTAAACTTCAGGGTCTTCTGTACACGTGTTCACTGTTAGAGCTTTCAGATCCTGTAGTAGTCCTAGCTCAGACAAGGTGCTCAGCAAACATATGTTGAATAAAATATTGATTCTCCAGAAATGTTGCATAGAAGTACACCAGGTACTCTCTCTATCACTATCAAACATGCTCTGAAAGTCCATTTCCAATGTAAGCTCTTTTGAACCAGAGGTAGTGGCAAAGACAAGGCTCTATTTTTGAAAAAGCAGGCCATGATGATCTGAACAAAATTCCAGCTCATTTCACTGCAACTTCTCCAAATAGTACGTCATTTGTTTTTTTAACTTAGATCATGCCATTATCTCCTTCTCTGATCACTGAAGGTCAAAGTTTCCAGATTTTTTTAGCACTGGGCATTTCACCTACTTGTCCTATCAGAACTTAGGGCATTTTAATTTTAACAACAACAAAGGTAGAATAAGCTTGTTCCATTGATCATCTTCTTCTCTGAAAACTTACTTCTCTGAAGTCATCTCTTGCTCCATGATAATATGGATATCTTTTTCCCGTTTTTCATATTCCTTAATGCAATATCTGAAATATGCTATTGAACAAACTTGATTTTAAGCCTGTTTTCTTCCATTAGAGTGTAAGTCCAGGTCACCATTTTTCTGTATAATTCTGCTATATGTAGAGAACTTGGAATATAGCAGAATCAGAAAATACCAAAGGAACAGATGGAAGGCAGTGACTATCAAGTGTTATTTTCTTGGGTCACAGCCATGAAGAAAGATGCCATGATGTCATAGTTAGCACAATCATTATCACCAACATCAGGTAACTATGCACCTGTTTGAAGCAAGTATCAGAGGCAATTGGAAACAGTGGTATTGAAAAGACAGGTATAATTTTCGACAATTAACAATAAAAATAAGATCAAGGCCTTTTGGGAGAAAGAGAAAGTTGTAGCCACAAAAGTGAAGATTAACATAGTCCATTTCTTTAGGGAAAGTGTGAGTATGGAATTAGGTTTGAGAAGACGACTTAACTGAGGTGTAGTACAAAGAAGAGAATGGGTCACAGGCACATTTGACCAGAGTCAATTCTGAGAAACCATACATGTCCACTCTACATAGAGGCATAAATGGAATAAAGCTGAAAATGTGAAAACTGTTGTTGAGCTTCTGATTACTTGTTTTTGAAGAATATGAATTCTTGATTTAGATGAGATGGAAAGATGTGGAATAAGAACTAGGTTTATCTCCTTACACATAAAAATACATTATAGCAAAAATAGATATGTCACAGCTTTTAAAATGGGAAATGCCAAACTTAGTCCTTTATGTAAGTGTGTATGTTTGTGTATGTGTGTGTGTGAAACAAGTGGACAGTGTATTACAATCATTCATAATGAATGCATAGAGGAAAGACACAGTAGTAGTAAAAGGAAGAGTCAGATTTTAGCAAAAGAAGCACTCAACTAGCTGTCAGAGTTATGAAAAAACAGAAGTGAAATATGACTCAGGTGTGTGATTTGAATATTTAGTAATACTATCTAAGAAAACAAGATATAGTGAAATGGGAGGTAACTAGGGGGTTGGACAATGACTTTAATTTGTTGTATGTTAACAAGAATATTTAAAAGACCATTGCTAATAGATTTAAATCATGTGGCCTTATGCCACATATGGAAATTAAATTTGAAAACAGTTAAGAATAAAAACTCTATCAACGGTATCAGCCAGATTCCCTGCCTTGAGTAGCCACATGCGTCATCAAGTGATTTCTTTATTACACAATGCAGAAAATAAATACTTCCAATTTAGCAGAAGGTTCTATTCAACACCTCTGAGCAAAAGTTCCCATATTTGAGCATTATTTGGGCATTTGGAAAATGACGAACTTAAAAATGAGGATGAAGAATTTTAGGAAGAATTTGTGAACTAAAGAACAAAGGAATGTACAGAATGGAAATAGAGAAATAGGAATCAGAAGCAGAGAGTAAGGAGGACATCCACTTATTGCATTTTCTTTCAAAAGTTTTGTAATACAAACGATTGGGTCTAGGAATGTACAGCTATTATTAGCACTTGTGGGGCTGAAACAGTAAAAGCAATACATATTCCAGACCAGACAAGGCTATGTAGTGATCTTCAGGCTAACCTAAGCTACATACCAAAATATAAAAACAAACAAAATGAGAAAAAAAGCTTTGCAAAATCAAGTAAAAAAAATATTCTTGGAGGGAAGAGATCTTAGTGTATTTGTAAGTTGGAGAGAAGAGGCTGCCTTGGGGCAATGAAGTTTGTAAAAATCAGATATAAAGATGTAGAGGATATGCAAGGAGTTGGGTCATAGGCAAGACTGGAGAGGCTGCCTTGGGAAGGACGTTGAACAGTGTGATTGAGGCTGAAGGAGCTGGAAGTCATAGGGAGGAAATTCATGATTGAGATTATTTGAGTTGGTATGTTTACTGAATATCCAAGCCTGAAGAACAAAATTTATGCAGGGCAGAAAAAACAATCTCACTGTCTATTTAAGCCAAGTCTGACAGTCCAGCAGGGATCCATCAGTGGTCTAATGTTCGAGCCATCAATGGTCTAATGAATTTTGAGGCCATCTCATTAACACATAAACTCCATTGATTTCTAAGGCTTCTAGCAAAGTTTAACCACATTAATATCCCACAGCTTCTGTTCTCAAGGATTCAGGGAACACCAACCAGGGCAATAATTTTGTCCCCATATCTCCCCTCCAATGAAAAAGAATGAAAAAAAAAAGTGTAGCAAAAACAGTCAATTAGAGATGCTGTGAGCATGTGGATTGTGGCCATGAAGAGAGCCACCAGATGTACCAGATGCTTGATTACAAATGATGAGCATAACTCGGTCTCCTTAATGTGTAGAGAAGTTAAATAAGGAAGCTGAATCACAAAATTGCCCATGAGAAATTAGGTAGGCAGGAAGTGCTAACCTCCTTAGCCCATAATGCTAAGCCCATTCTGCAAATCTACATCATTATCTTCTTGACTGCCTGAAGCTTGCTTTCCACTCTTGTCATTCAACTGACACTGCAGTTGCAAAGGTCACCAGTGGCCTCCTAATAGTCACATGCAGCAAGCTTTCCTTATTTCTTTTTATCCTGTCTCAATTTCTTTGAAACTTTAAATACTACTAAGTAACTATGGCTTTTGGAGACGTATATACTGGTTTCTATTAGGCTATTATTATATTCTAGTTTTTTTTACAATTCTGCTTTTCAACTTTTTGTGTAATGAGGATATTCTCCAAAGAAAGAGCTAACCATGAACCCCTGTTTTCAAGTGGATCCAAGGCAAGGGGAGGGGTGAAGGCAGGCAGCAGAAAGCTTTGACATATGGAGTCATTATAGAGAGCTCTGTGGCCCACACATCACCCTATGACAGTGGAGAAGTTAATTCACTCTTCTAAGTTAATTAAAAATTTACTTGAAAAGTCTGTAGCCACTATCTAGGCCTTCATGAATGAAGGGATTGCTTCAGATGGAATGAGGTTCATAAGTTTTGGCTGGTTTTGTTAGACAACCTGTCTGTCCTCTTAATTCAGAGATCTCTTTTCCTCTACCACAATATCATCCAATAAAATTCCTAACTGTTTTCAATAGAAATGGATTTCTAAAAGGAATACAATCATGCATTCCTGCAGATATATTTTCCTATGTCCTGGAAACACCTGGGGTAGTGACTCAAGCTCTTCAGTAGTTAGCTGATGTGAAATCCAAGCTCAGTCGCTTTCCTCCTGAGTTATTCAAGCATTTCCCTTAGCCTCCCCACACCTCCAGCCCCTCATCTGGCAAATGAATATAAATATCATCCAGATTATCAGGAAAATGAAATGAGATAATTTGTGAAAACTTCTTAGAAACGTATCTCATGCATGGTAAACATCAATGTGCCATCGAGTCAAATTAGCTTCCATGTTCTGATTTCTTCCATTGTTGCAGAAGGGGTCGGGGGGGGGGAAATTAATAGGAAATCCCATGGGGATTGAGAATATATTAGAAATTCAAAGTTATGCATAACACTGTGAGCCAGAAACCTTTTTAAAGCACACCTTTTGATGTTTTCTTTCAGAATTTTTCTGTGCATATGTATATGCATACCTGCTGGCTCATATGTAGTTGAGCAATTCCTTTTTAACTTGTTCTTGTGTTATCCTTTCTCAGTTAGAAAGTATCCCACAGAATTGGTCATAAAGTTATATCCCTCCTCCCAAGGTTCAGTGATTATTGTAGAAGCAGGGGAGGAAAGGTATAAGAGCCAGAAGTGGTGAGTAGATGACTCTTAAACCTATTGTCTTGTGGAAACAGCCTGGAGGCTGTACATCTAGGCTAGACAACATCCAACAAGGAGAGGGAAGCTGGGCACACACTCCCCTCCTAGTCACTGAGTCATTGGCAGTAGTTAGCTTCTGCAGGAGAGACTTCCTAAGAGTGTAGCTCCTGGTAAGTAGATCACTCTTCAGTGGAAAACTGAATATCCAAGAATATTTGGGCAAGAAGTTAATTGGTCTTGAAGAAATTAACAAACAAAAAAGGGCACACAGTTGGGTGGGTTAGGCAATAGGGATAGGTCTTGGAAGAGATAGGGGTTGAATGTTATAAAAACATGGTGTATGAAACTCTTAAATAAGTTTTTTAAAAATGATCATAATGTATTTCTACCATTTTGTTAAAATATAAAGTTGGAAGAAATTTCAACTGTAATTCCATGAATATCCAATCATTAATCCTGATTTATTTGAAAGGGACAGTAAGCAATTTAAGAAACTACTACTTCTGTTTTCTCTTAAGTCATGAAATCTTTACCATCAGAGTTATTTTTGAGTTTTGTGGTAAGTACTGAGAGAGTAAAGAGAAAATTGCCTTTCTTCATCATCATATATCTCTCCCTGTTTCCCCACACTTGGAAGTTGCAGGCTTCCCACTTCTTCTGACAGGCATTACCCAAGCTACATTAAGCTCTAAGTCTGGAGCCAGGCATGGAATGAGGTCTAGAAAGAAAAAATGTCTCATCTCTGAGGCATGTCTTTGTTACCCACAGAGTAATGCAAACTCTGTGGTGAGTGACTTCCTTAGAAACATCTGGTCAACCTCAAACATTCCTTGTCATGGATTTAAGACAATGAGGACCTTTAGTTTTAACCTTTCTAATGATTTTAATAGTATGTGTTGGGCCTGCGATGGCTAAGTTTTATTGTCAAACTTGACTGGAATTTGGAATTATCTAGCACTTACAAACACCTCTGGGCATTTATGTAAGGGTTCTTTCAGAGAAGGTTAATTAAGGAAAGAAAACTCTAGAACCCCTAGACCGATTAAAAAGAGAAACTTAACCCTGCTTACTGACTGGATATGAAGAGATTGGGCATCTGTCTTCCTACCATGACAGGCTACATTTCTCTTAAACCACTAGCCAATGTAAGTACCTTTTCCTTAAATTGCTTCTGTTGGGTATTTAGTCCTGGCTGTGAGACAGGTAACTGATGAACAGTGCATTCTTGTGGGGCGGAGGACACTGAAAGGATAGTATGATTTCTGGTGGAGCACTGGCTAGAGATGGCTGGAGACCCAACAGGTATCCCTGCAAGGGACAGCATGCATTTTGCCATGCTCCCAGACTCCAGACTCCTGACATGAGGCCAAAGACCTCCATTGATCAGTGCCTTTCTGCCATGTAGGGCAACGCCCCACCAGCCCCTCCACAGGTAGAGGGCGTGACTACAGGCCACAGAGCCTCAAGAGATCTCCATATTAATGAGATTCCTAAAGACAAGAGGGTGTAGTCAATTAAACATTCCTTCCCAGACCCTCCTCCCTGGAAAAGATATTTAACCCTGAGAACACGGGTTATGGGGTACAGCTTCATCTACTTTCTGCCATGACAATAAACCTTTTAAAACCATGGACTTCCTCCCATCTTTGGGGCCTGCTGTTTGGGAGAACCTTGGAGAAGGTCGTCAACTATCGAGCCACATTCCAGCCACAAAGCCCTGCCAACTCAAGCAAGCTAGCCAAGCCAGACTTGACCCAGCCAAGCAAGTAGCAGTGACCAAGAGTACCACTACCCTTCGCGGGGCGCTACTGGCGCTCTCCCTCTCACCCCTCTAGGCTGTGGGCCGTCCAACTCGCACGGCCGCAGTCTCAACTCTTCCATGGCTCCCAATGGCGCCTTGGAGCCCAGGAGTTTGAGATCACTTGATCCCCACACATCTTCTTATCTAGGGGGTCCCCATCCAAGAGCTCTGCCCCCTTGGGTCTCAGACTGAGATCTCCCCACACCTGGGCAGAGTCTGGCAGCTTCTGATAGCCCGATGTCACCCTGGCGCAGTGTGGAGTAAACTCAGTCAAATTCCCACGCTCTTCTGCTTCCGGAGCTGCCAGGGTTCCAGCAGCCTGGGGTGGCAGACATGCAGGATCCACAACTCAGCCCAACAAGACTCACGCCCATGCCTGAGTCACAGCCCCGCACATTCTGCTTTTCACTTGTCCCTTTTCCAAATACTTCTATTGAAGTTCTTGAAAGAGGCAAGTGAATTTCATTTGCAAAGCCTGTTTTGTCAGTTTCTATTTTAATGAATATTCTCGAGGACCTCCTAGTTGTAAGGCATTTACTAAGTGCTCTGAGAAGGAAAGAGAAAAAAGATCATCAAAGGTAACCAAGAAGGTTTCTCTGCCCTTGAAGAGTTTAAAATCTTGTAGAAAGCAATAGGACACATGAACAAATAACTCCAACGGGGGCAAAATGATTCGAGGCTTAACAAATGAGCCTGTGTTGTGCAAAATGACCAAAAAGGAAAAAAGAAACATATTTCACCAAAGAGAGGTCAGGTTGGAGCTAAGCCTGGAAGGATTTTAATAAGGAGAAGTGGAAGGAAAAAACAAAACAAAACAAAACAAAAAACAGAGAGACCATTATTAAGTTCCTGTTAGACATTTTAACTCTGAGTCTGGGAAAATATCAAAGGCATTTGTGTACGTTACTTTATTTTATTCTGAAATAGTACACTTTAACTAGGTATTACTGACAGAGAACAACAGTCAGCAGTTAAGTGTAGGCCTATAAACAACAGTTCTGGGATTTAAATCAGATTGTGGTCACATGTCAGCATTAAGACTTTCCAAAACCAGCAAAGAACACATGAAGAAACATGAAGGTACAAGATGCAGAGAGGGCTCAGAAAGTTGCTTTTGCTATTTGGTATTGATCAACATATTGTATCTTTAAATGAAAAACAACAACATAGGAACCTATGGTAGTAGCAATACCTTTTACCCTAAAAGGGAGCAAATATGTGTCTCTTTAAGGTAAGTAAGAAACATCCAAATCTAAAGTGCACAATATATCCAGAGTTACTTCTTCATCATCTCTAGTGAATTTAAATGTTTGTCAAAAGCACATAAGCTGCCTCAAAGTTCTTGGTCATTTCTCATCTTTGAATAATTTCTATTATCCACGTTGAGCCTGGTGAGAATCAGGGGCTCCTCTATAGTACTGGTAATTTGTTGCTGATTTATAACATCTGCCATGTGTCCTCTTGCTCACAAAAATCTACTGTTGATCCAGTGAATCCGTAGGAGAGTCCTCTGCTAAGCAAGGACCACGTGTAGTTGTTAGACTTGTGTAGCTGTATTATCTACACAGCATTTAAGCCATGAATACAGGCCAGTACAGCCATAGGAAAGAGAATGTAGACAACTAAGGCTTTCTTTACCCTTCTGCACTTTGATCTTTAAGTTGCATACTCCATATGTGACCCCTAGTTCCCAGTCAGATTTAAGACTATATATTGCTCACCTTACTCTAATACTACCTTCCTATATCCCCAGGAGTAAGAAAATAAAGTATCTGTGAATAATTTCTAGTATATAAAACAATAGCAATTCATAGCAAATATAATTTATATATTGTATGTTTTTTTGTTTTTATTATTGGAAATTTTATTTACATTTCAGATGTTCTCTCCTTACCCCATTTCCCCCCCCCCCAGGAACTCACTATCCCTTCCCCCTCCTCCTGCCTCCATGTTGGTGTACCCCCACCCACCCTCCCCTGTACCTCACCTCCCCACCCTCGAATATCCCCCCCCACGACGTCCAGCCTTCATGGGACCAAGGATCTCTTCTCCCACTTATATATAGCTCCCTTGCATATATAGCTGGAGCCATGAGTCCCTCCCTAAGTGCTCCCAGGCTGGTGGTTTAGACCCTGGGGCCTCTGGTTGGTTGGTATTGTTGCTTTCCTCATGGTGACGAGAATCCTCTCAATTCCTTCAGCCTTCACTCTATCTTCTCCATTGGGAACCCCATGATCAGTTTAATGGTTAGCTGTGAGCATCTGCCTCTGAGTATGTCAGACTCTTGCAGACTTCTAAGGAGACATCTATATCAGGCTCCTGTCAGCATGTACATCCTGACATCCACATCAACCTCTACCTTTGGTGACTGCACATAGGATGGATATCCAGGTGGAATGGTCTGTAGATGATCCCTCCTTCAGTTTCTGTCCTGCACTGTGTCTCCATATTTGCTCCCTTGAGTATTTTGTTACACCTTCTAAGAAGGACTGAAGTCCCCGCTACTTGGTCATCATTCTTCATGAGCTTTATGTGGTCTGTGAGTTGAATCTTGGGTATTTCAGGCTTCTGGGATAAAATCCATTAATCAGTGAGTGAATACCATGTATGTTCTTTTGTGATTGGGTTACTTCACTCAGGATGATATTTTCTAGTTCCATCCATTTATATAAGAATTTATCAAATTCATTGTTTTTAATAGCTGAGTAATATTCCATTGTATAAATGTACCACATTTTTTGTATCCATTCCTCTGTTGAAGGGCATCTGGGTTCTTTCCAGTTTCTGGCTATTATAAATAATGCTGCTATGAACATAGTGGAGAATATATCCTTGTTATGTGTTAGAGCATCTTCTGGATATATACCCAGGAGTGGTATAACTGGGTCCTCAGGTAGTGATATGTCCAATTTTCTGAGGAACAGCCAGACTGTTTTCCATAGTGGTTACACCATCTTGCAATCCCACCAACTATGGAGAAGTGTTCCTCTTTCTCCACATCCTCGCCAGCATCTGCTATCACCTAAGTTTTTGATCTTAGTCATTCTGACTGGTGTGAGGTGGAATCTCAGGGTTGTTTTGATTTGCATTTCCCTGATGACCAAGGATGCTAAACATTTCTTTAGGTGCTTCTCAGCCATTCGCATTTCCTCAGTTGAGAATTCTTTGTTTAGCTCAGTACCCCATTTTTTAATAGGGTTATTTGGTTGTCTAGAGCCTAATTTCTTGAGTTCTTTGTATATATTGGATATTAGTCCTCTATCGGATGTGGGATTGGTAAAGATCTTTTCCCAATCTGTTGGTTGCCGTTTTGTCCTATTGACAGTGTCCTTTGCCTTACAGAAACTTTGCAATTTTATTAGGTCCCATTTGTCAATTCTTGATCTTAGAGCATAAGCCATTGGTGTGCTGTTCAGGAAAATTTCCCCTGTGCCCAGGTATTCGAGAGTCTTCCCACCTTCTCTTCTATTAGTTTCAGTTTGTCTAGTTTTATGTGAAGGTCCTTTATCCACTTGGACTTGAGCTTTGTACAAGGAGATAAGAATGGATCGATTTGCATTCTTCTGCATGTTGCCCTCCAGCTGAACCAGCACCATTTGTTGAAAATGCGGTCCTTGTTCCACTGGATGGTTTTAGCTCCTTTGTCAAAGATTAAATGACCATAATTGTGTGGGTTCATTTCTGGTCTTCAACTCTATGCCACTGATCTTCCTGCCTGTCTCTGTACCAATACCAGGCCGTTTTTATCACTATTGCTCTGTAGTACAGCTTGAGGTCAGGATGGTGATTCCTCCAGAAGTTCTTTATTGTTGAGAGTGGTTTTCGCTATCCTGGGTTTTTTGTTGTTCCAAATAAATTTGAGAATTTCTCTTTCTAGTTCTGTAAAGAATTGAGTTGGTATTTTAATGGGGATTGCATTGAATCTGTAGATTGCTTTTGGCAAGATGGCCATTTTTCTATATTAATCCTGCTGATCCATGAGCATAGGAGATCTTTCCATTTCCTGAGATCTTCTTCAATTTCTTTCTTCAGAGACTCGAAGTTCTTGTCATACAGATCTTTCACTTGCTTGGTTAGATTCACCCTGAGGTATTTTATATTATTTGTGACTATTGTGAAAGGTGTCATTTCCCTAATTTCTTTTTCAGACTGTTTATCTTTCACGTAGAGGAAGGCTACTGATTTGTTCGAGTTGATTTTATAACCTGCCACCTTGCTGAAGTTGTTTATCAGGTTTAGGAGTTCTCTGGTGGAGTTTTTGGGGTCACTTAAGTATACTATCATATCATCTGCAAATAGTGATATTTTGACTTCTTCCTTTCCTATTTGTATTCCTTTGACTTCTTTTTGTTGTCTAATTGCTCTGGCTAGGACTTCCAGTACTATATTGAATAGGTAGGAAGAGAGTGGGCAGCTTTGTCTAGCCCCTGATCTTAGTGGGAATGCCTTAAGTTTCTCTCCATTTAGTTTGATGTTGGCTATTGGTTTGCTGTATATTTATTTTACTATGTTTAGGTATGGGCCTTGAATTCCTGATCTTTCCAAGACTTTTACCATGAAGGGATGTTGAATTTTGTCAAATGCTTTCTCAGCATCTAGTGAGATGATCATGTGTTTTTTTTTCCTTTAAGTTTGTTTATATAGTGCATTATATTGATGGATTTCGAATATTGAACCATGCCTGCATTCCTGGGATAAAGCCCACTTGATCATGATGGATGATTGTTTTGATGTGTTCTTGGATTCGGTTTGCTAGAATTTTATTGAGTATTTTTGCATCAATATTCATGAGAGAGATTGGTCTGAAGTTCTCTTTCTTTGTTGGGTCTTTGTGAGGTTTAGGTATGCATGTGATTGTAGCTTCATAGAACGAATTGGGTAGTGTTCCTTCTGTTTCTATTTTGTGGAATAGTTTGAAGAGAATTGGTATTAGGTCTTCCTTGAAGGTCTGATAGAATTCTCCACTAAAAACAGCTGGTCCTGGGCTGTTTTTTGGGTGGGGAGACTTTTAATGACTGCTGCTATTTCTTTAGGGGTTATGGGACTGTTTCAATGGTTTATTTGCTCCTCATTTAACTTTGGTACCTGGTATCTGTCTAGAAAATTGTCCATTTCATCCAGATTTTCCAGTTTTGTTGAGTATAGGCCTTTGTAGTAGGATCTGATGATTTTTTGAATTTCCTCAGTTTCTGTTGTTATGTCTCCCTTTTCAGATCTGATTTTATTAATTTGGATACTGTTTCTGTGCCCTCTGGTTAATCTGGCTAAGGGTTTATCTATCTTGTTGATTTTCTCAAAGAACCAACTCCTTGTTTTGTTGATATTTTTTATAGTTCTTTCTGTTTCTACTCGGTTGATTTCAGCCCTGAGTTGGATTATTTCCTGATGCCTATTCCTCTTGGGTGTATTTGCTTCTTTTTGTTCTAGAGCATTCAGGTGTGCTGTCAAGTTGTTAATGTGTGCTCTCTCCAATTTCTTTTTGTAGGCACTTAGAGCTATGAGTTTTCCTCTTAGCACTGCTTTCATGGAGTCCCACAAGTTCTGGTATGATGTTTCCTCATTTTCATTAAATTCTAGGAAGTCTTTAATTTCTTTCTTTATTTCTTCCTTGACAAAGTCATCATTGAGTAGAGCATTGTTCAGTTTCCACATGGATGTGGGTTTTCCCTTGGTTCTGTCATTATTAAAGACCAGCCTTAGTCCGTGGTGATCTGATAGGATGCAAGGGATTATTTCAATCTTTTTGTATCTGTTGAGGACTGTTTTGTGACCAATTATATGGTCTATTTTGGAGAAGGTACCATGAGGTGCTGAGAAAATGGTATATTCTTTTGCTTTAGGATGAAATGTTCTATAGATATCTGTTAAATCCATTTGGTCCATAACTTCTGTTAATTTCAATGTGTCTTTGTTTAGTTTCTATTTCCACGATCTGTCCATTGGAGAGAGTGGGGTGTTAAAATCCCCCATTATTATTGTGTGGGGTGCAATGTGTGCTTTGAGCTTTAGTAAAGTTTCTTTTATGTATATAGGTGCCCTTGCATTTGGGCGTAGATGTCCAGAATTGAGAGTTCATCTTGGTAGATTTTTCCTTTGATGAGTATGAAGTGTCCTTCCTTATCTTTTTGATTACTTTTGGTTGAAAGTTGATTTTATTTGATATTAGAATGGCTACTCCAGCTTGTTTCTTGGGACCATTTGCTAGGAAAATTGTTTTCCAGCCTTTTACTCTGAGGTAATGTCTGTCTTTGTCACTGAGGTGTGTTTCTTGTATGCAACAAAATTCTGGGTCCTATTTATGTATCCAGTCTGATAGTCTACGTCTTTTTATTGGAGAATTGAGTCCATTGATGTTAAGGGATATTAAGGAAAAATGATTGTTGCTTCCTGTTATTTTTGTTATTAGAGGTGGAATTATGTTTGTGTAGCTACCTTTTTTTGGGGGGTGTTGTTGGAAGATTACTTCCGTGCTTTTTCTTGGTTATAGTTTCCTTCCTTGTGTTGGCGTTTTCCATCAATTATCCTTTGAAGTGCTGGGTTTGTGGAAAGATATTGTGCAAATTTGGTTTTGTCATGGAATATCTTGGTTTCTCCATCTATAGTGATTGAGAGTTTTGCTGGGTATAGCAGTCTGGGCTGGCATTTGTGTTCCCTTAGGGTCTGTATGATATCAGACCAGGATCTTCTGGCTTTTATAGTCTCTGGTGAAAAGTCTGGTGTAATTCTTATAGGTCTGCCTTTATATGTTATTTGACCTTTTTCCCTTACTGCTTTTAGTATTTTTTCTTTGTTTTGTGCATTTGGTGTTTTGATTATTATGTGACGGGAGGTATTTCTTTTCTGGTCTAGTCTGTTTGGTGTTCTGTAGGCTTCTTGTATGTTTATGGGTATCTCATTCTTTAGGTTGGGGAAATTTTCCTCTATAATTTTGTTGAAGATATTTACTGGCCTTTTAGATTGGGAATCTTCATTCTCATCTATACCTATTATCCTTAGATTTGGTCTTCTCATTGCGTATTGGATTTCCTGGATGTTCTGTGTTAGGAGCTTTTTGCATTTTGCATTTTCTTTGACTGTTGTGTCAAGGTTTTCCATGGTATCTTCCGTGCATGAGATTCTCTCTTCTATCTCTTGTATTCTGTTGGTGATGCTTGCATCTATGACTCCTGATCTCTTTCCTATGTTTTCTATCTCCAGAGTAGTCTCCCTTTGAGATTTCTTTATTGTTTCTATTTCCAGTTTTAGATCCTGGATGGTTTTGTTCAATTCCTTCACATGTTTGGTTGTGTTTTCTTGAAATTCTTTAAAGGATTTTTGTGTTTCCTCTTTAAGGGCTTCTACCTGTTTACCTGTGTTTTCCTGTATTTCTTTAAAGGAGTTATTTATGTCCTTCTTAAAATCCTCCATCATCATCATGAGAAGTGATTTTAATTCTGAGTCCTGTTTTTCCTGTGTGATGGGGTATCCAGGGCTTGCTATGGTGGGAGAACTGGGTTCTGATGATGTCAGGTAAGTTTGGTTTCTATTGCTTGTGTTCTTGTGCTTGCCTTTCGCCATCTGGTTGACTCTAGTGTTACTTGTGCTCACTGTGTCTGATTGGAGTCTGTCTTTCAGTTATCTTGCTTGTGTCAGATCTCCTCGGTTTCCAGATGTCTCTGTGTTCCTGTGATCCTAAGCTCCCTCTGCTCCGGATGCAGTAGGCCCTCTAGGTTGTCTCAGGATCAGGTGTTTCCACAGGAGCAGACCAGCTAAGGTCTGCCCCAGTCAGAAGGACCAGGCTCCTCTGCTCTGGATGCAGTAGGTCCTCTAGGTTGTCTCAGGATCAGTGTTTCTACAGAGCAGACCAGCTAAGGGTCTGCCCAGGCAAAAGAACCAGGGTCTGGGTGGAAGGGAAGTGGTATGGGGGGGGGCGGCTTTGGGTGCCTGCTAGTTCCTTAACCCCACCTGGCTCCCAGTTGTACCTCTGGGGCGTGGGTAGTGGCAATGTGTCTTACCCTCTGCTCTGGGTGCAGTGGGTCCCTCTAGGATGTCTCAGGATCCAGCGTTTCCACAGGAGCAGACCAGCTAAGGGTCCGCCCTGGGCAAAAGGACCAGGGTCCAAGCGGAAGGGTATATATTGTATGTTATATAGACATGCTCTCTCACACAATGGTAGTGCATTGGTTTTATAAAATGCTATATAATTTTATTCATATATAAACATATAATATGTAAATTACTATATTATACATATTGTATATAAATCATTATACTTAATATATATTGATATTACATATAGTTATATATGCTATGAATTAGTATACACATATATCACATGCCTATTATATTTATGCCTATTAATATTTGCCAGAATAGAAAGTTCATAACCAACATAGGTAAGTTAATAATAAATGAGAGGCAGAGGAAAGTTAAAAGGGTTTACTTCTATTCCTTCTATAGCTCTTCAAAAATATCATTTATAATTTCAGTAATATCCCCACTTGGAATAATAACATTTTAAATTAACAATGGTAGCTCCCAGTAATTTTTAAATAGCTATTGATTGAAAAAGACAAAATATCTGTCCAACGGCATAGAGTAGAAAATTGATTACTGAGGACATGGAAATGTTAAGGTAAGATACTGTATGAAATAAATTTTTAGTTCCATGTACCACACTCCATTTTAACTCAGTAGATAGAAGAGAGCAAGTGTTTTGAGAGAACTGATATATTAGTCAGGGTTCTTTGAAGAGATGGAACCAATAGAATATATTAAAAGGAGATTTGTTAGAGTACCTTAAAGAATATGGTCCAGATAATTCAACAGTGCCTGCCTTATGTTGTTGAGACCAAAAGCTCTTCAGGAATCCTCCAAGTCTTTCGTACCGGATTAAGACTGCTAAGCTGGGTGAGGATTCTCAGTGACAGATGACCAGGGACCTAGGCTGACCAATGGAGGACAAGCTATAGCACAGATGCCACTACATGGCCTTAGAGTCTGAAGGCTTTAAGGCTATGGAGACCAAAAGCCTTCACATGACAGCATTTTCTTTTCATCAGGGGCCAGCCCTAAAAGTATCTTTATAGATCTGAGAGAAATATAAACTTCATCTCCTGATCACTAGTGAAGAAAAGCAGTAACAGAAAAGACTCCTGAAATCTCTAGACAGCAAATCCAAGAAGAGGGGTAGATGGGGATGAAGCATGAGAGTACTTGCTGAAGACTATCCCAAAGTGTGGGATAGTAATGCACCCCTGTCGAGAGATGCCAGGTAATTACCAAGATGACCAAAGCTAAGAAGAGACGGGAAGCCAAATACCACTGAAGAAATCAAGTCTTCTGCTCAGTCCATTGAAGTGGCTGTCTCTCATGATAATACCCATGATGAGAAGCCTAGCAGACAGTGAGTGTTATGTTTCACAGGACAAACGTTAGCAGTCCTCTTAATTGTGAAGGTAGACTGCAATGGCCACAGATAGCCACTAGCCAGCTCATGGCATCAGAAACACAATTAGGAAAGTAGTAGAGGAGAGAGGGATGTGGGGAGGGGGAGGTACTAACAGAAAAGAAAAGAAAATCCATGGCCTGTCCTAAGACCTAATGGAACCATAAGTTACCATAAAAATACACTACCATAATTTTACACACTCACAGTTAATACATGAGTAGGCTAAGCCTGACAAAGTATTTCTATAACAACAAGGTTGGTGAGAAGGCACAAAGAAAAAAATAAGCCCTCCCACTTACATAGCTGCTGGTGTACCTGGACAGTGTGTTCACTGTACAAGGGCACTGTGATAAGTCTGGCTGTGTAGACCAGAGCCTGAGACAGAGAATGTGGTACAAATGATCTACTGAGCTTCAGGGAAAAATCCATTAGCAAGTGACCTAAGCATAGGTGATCAGGGTGAAGAGCCAATGTTATTGGCTAATAACCCCAGGGAAAGTATGACTTTGGTGTTGTTCACAATGATGGATAGGACCCTGTGGCACAGTATACCATAAACTGTATCTTCCTGAAGACAAAAATCTTCATATAAGTTATATATTGGCTATAAGCTGTCCTTGAAGTGGGGTCTTAGCCTCCCTAGACAGGTGGCACCCATCCATGGAGAGCAATCTTTGAGAGAAATGACAGCTGTGACCCTTAACTGCTCTAGTAGTTAGTTGTGCAAACTTGGCTAAGATAAAGGCCCTAGCTACTACCCCCCCACACGCACAAAAAAAGGACAACCCCCCAAAAAAACTAACAACAACAACAAACACCAAACCTTTGTTGCTTCCCAGGCAATTTGTAGAAATATAGTCATACTCTACTGCCTCTCCAAATATGCAAGATTCTCCTGGATGATCCAGTAGGTCTGGTGCTATTATTTACAAGACATCAAGAGCAGGACTGTCTTGCTCATGTTGAGAGTCACCACCCTTCATGATGGCCTGCCTTTTGGACTTTGACCTTTTCCAGCTAACATGTAACTAACTAAACAACCTCATTGAAGTAAGTCCTTTATTTTGTATTTGTTTCCCTAATGGATCATGGAACCCTAACACAGTTAGCATCCATCACTGCTTAACTGTACTGCCCTGTGAAGTGACTCTACCCCCAGAGTCTAGTAACCCATTGGAAAGAAGGATGGTGAAAGCTGGCTTAACCCTGTTAGCATTTGCTAAGTCAAGGGCTACATGGGGCATACTCAACCAACAGGAAGGAACGAGTTTACTCTTGAAACATGTGTCCTGTGAGGAAGAGAGGGACTGTTTTTGTTCTTGGTTTTGACTAGTCTGCCTACAAGCAGCCAAAACACATAAGGACATCTCTCTGTTGAAATGTAGCACAGAAATTGCTCATTTGTCTGCAACTTATTTTATATGATTCCAGAAAGAAGCCAGTGACTTCCCAATTTCTTTAAACATCAGGATAAAACAGTGATGCCTTTGAGGTTCTTGATGTTTCCTTTGCATCTTGTACTCGTATTTAAACAGACAGCATAGCAAGTGATGCAAAATGTGACTGTTTTCTGCTTGAGACCTAGTTATCATTGCTAATCTTCGTTGATAACCCAATTGAATGCAAAAATCACCTAAGAGACATACCCATGAGTGTGACTGTGAGGGTGTCTCCTGAATGAACAGAAGATGGAAGACCCACTTTGAATGTAGGTGGTATTGCCATAGACTGGTCCCTTAGACTGAATAATAGAGGACATAAAAGCAAACAAGCCAAGTGCTAGCATTCTCCTCTCTCTGGATTTGCCCACAGAAGCACTATCATCTGCTTCCTGCTCTCACTGCCATACCTTAGCTAGCATAATGGACCATGGATCAAACTGAAGGTCCTTCTTAAGTTACTTTTCTCAGGTAAGTAGTCACAATGTGGAAAATGTAAAGATGAACAACTCAGTATTTCACCTGGAAACATCATAAAAAGAACAGAATTTCTAGTGGCATCATTGTTAAATCAGAAAATATGAGGATTTCACATAATTTTGGACACAATATAAAGCAATCACTAAGAATATCATTTATTTCTGTACTCTGAAAGATAAGCACTATCCAAAAGTTCAAGTCAAGACAATGAGAAGCATAGGGAGATGACATAGACAGAAATGGGCTGGAGATAAGGCTCAGGAATTATGAGGAAGCTTCCACTCTTAAGTTGGATTCCCAACACCCATACCAGGCACTTCAAAACCACCTATAACTCCAGGTCCATGGGATCTGCACCCTCTTCTGGGACCCTTGGGCACTCACATACATGACATATGCTCACATAAACATATGCAAATATGCATAAAAGGTAAAACTAAGGACAGAGAGGTCTTCAAATTCATATAAAGACAGCTATAATGAGCAAAATTACATCATCTCTGACTAGAAACAGGAATATATTAAAAGATGGAATTTTAGAGAAAAGGAAAGGAAAATCATAGTTTTAGTGTTTGATGGTTGGAATAAATTGAAAAACAGATTGCATAAAACCAATACCTTCAAATGCGTATTATTTTCTCTTTTTATGTACATGTGAGTGTGTGTGTTTGTGTGTGCATGTGAAGGCCAGAGGTTAGCCTCATGGTGTCTTTCCTTGAAAATTGATCACTTTTTTTTTTTATTAGGCAAGATTTTTCACTGAAGTCTGAGGCTTACTGATTCAGCTAGGCTGTCTGGCCATTGAGGTCCAAGAGGTTTTTGTCTCTGCCTGCCCAGAATTGGGATTGCAAACACATCCATGCTACATGAGCACAGAAGATAGATTTCAGGTCTTCATGGTGGCATAACAAGCACTTTATTGACTGAGCTATCTTCTTGGTCCTCAAAAACTTATCTTTTGGTTGAAATAAAAGTTTTACACCATGAAAACCTATGTGCTTGAGTATCTGCACAGTGATGTATAGTTATAAAACTACTCATTTAATGAGAATGGTGCATCAGCAAAAATTACTTGAAAGTATCTAAACTTGTATTTCCTATGTAGAATCAATACACCATTATTATTCTGTTATTAAGCTTTTAAAAATTATTTCATTTATTTTTGAGATTATAATATAATTATATAATTTCTCCTTCCATTTCCTCTCTCTAAACCATCCAATATACTCCTCTTTATCTCTTTTAAATTCATGGTCTCTTTTTATACTAATTGTTTTTGCATACATATGTGTGTATGTATATACATATATATTCTTAAATACATAAATACAACCTATTCTATCCTATAATGTTACTTGTATGTGTATGATTTTAAGGCTGACCATTTGGTATTTTATAACTAAGTAGTATGCTATTCTCATTTAGGGAAGGTTATTTCTCCTCTCTTAGCATTCCTTAGTTGCCTGTACTTCTTTGAGCAGGTTGAAGATTCATGAACACTCCTTCATCCATTTTAGCATGCCTATTGGTGTCTGTTCTTCCTTGATGTTTTAGTTTGTCTTTCATTGCTGTGAAGAGACACCATGACCAAGGCAACTCTTTATAAAAGAAACCATTTAATTGGGACTGGCTTTCAGAGATTTAGCTCATAATCATCACAGCAGGAAGTATGGTAGCATCTAGGCAGATATGGGGCTGAAGGAACAGAGAGTTCTACATCTTGATCTGAAAACAGCCAGGAGGAGGGTCTGGATAACAGTGGCCATACATGAGCATATATATGAGACATTAAATCTCCTCCTCCATTGAGCACACTTCCTCTAACAAGATTATACCAGCTCCAATTAGGCCATACCTCCTAATAGTGTCATTTCCCAAGGGCCATGCATATTCAAACCACCACACTTGGGTCATATTTAGGCAATCACGTTGGTGAGACTTTATGGGTGTATTTTCTGACATTACTGGGAGACACAGTCTCACAGCAAAGTCCCAGAACCTCTAGCTCTATAGTCTTCCGGCCCTCCTCTTCTGCAGTAGTCCATGAACCTAAGATGAAAGAGTCGCGTTATAGGCATATCCATTGGGACTAGGCTCTACAATTCTATATTTTGGTTACTTGTGATTTTCTGTAATATTCTCTGTTACAACAAAAAGCGTTTCCTTTGTAAGGAGTGAATTACATGTTTCTGTAGGTATAAGAAATATTTATACTATTATTAGGATTATACCAGTTTAGTAAAGTGACAGTTATGAAAACTAAAGGAATTTGGAAGCTCAATTTTCTGTTTTTTCTTTTGCCAAGTATACTAGGAAATGAAGAGCCATGTGTAGTGTGTGTGCCATCTTGGAGTAGGACAGTGTTAGTGCCATCATCCAGAGGTTGTGAAAGTTAGAATTCAGTCCCAGACTTACCCAGAAAACTACATTCGCCAGCTCTATGAATGTTGCTTCTTTTGCTTAAGCATCTTATACAACTCCTTCCCCTGTCGAAACTACACATTTGGCAGAATGGGCAGTAGCATATTTAAGTAACCAATAATTAGCAAATTATTTAGTAATTACTAAACAGAGAGTGAGGGCAAATCTTGCTCTCAGGTCAAAAGAGAAATGAAATTTTTGTATGCTTAAGAGCAGGCCATCTCCAAGGGAGAAGAGCTAGCTATGTTCTATAATTCTTTCTAGGTTTATATCACTCACTCATTCTTCTAAATTAGACTCTTTAGCTTCACTTGTGCAGTCTGAGAAGTTAAGTGCACAGGATGTATTAACTCATTCCTGAGATTGGATATCTCAGGATACCCACTGATAAGTTTAGCTATCAGTGAAAATCCTCCAGAGAAATCCTTCAATAAAGGAGTAAGTTAGAAGTTGGTCAACTCAGAAATACAATGAGCTGACTCTAAACTCACTAGAAACATGGACAATATTTCTGAATAGGAATGGATACTCTTTGGTTATTGCTATTCATATTTATCCCTGGTAGTTCTGAGATAAGACTATCCTACACCATTTCATCAATATCCTATCACCACCTAAAACTTTCCTTTTCACACATGAGCATGCACGCATGCGCACATCACATACACGTGTGTGTATATGATGTGTGTGTGTGTGTGTGATGATACTTTACTTTTTGCAAGTACCCTTAAAGTAAAATTGTATGGCAGAGAAAATTAGACCATTATAAAGGCAGATAAAATCACCAGATGAGAAAGTGAGCTGGACAATGGCCAAAACAGACATGAAAATATAACTCTGGTCCACAATCCACAATCTACAGCAACATGCCTATAAAATCAACATGCTATCCATGATAAGCAGCTCAAGATGCAAGCCTGCAAAAAATTTAGTTGTAGAAAGTCAGACCACTCTCTCAAGTAATAACCTAGGAAGCCAAATAGTAACTTATGTAATGATCAGACACAACAACTAGGGTCTGGTTAATAACTGTTTCTCTAAGCATTGCTGGACAATGGTGTATCATGTCTACATCCCAACACATAGCTGGTCAAGGAAAGAGGACTTATATGAGTTCAAGGACAGCCTGTGATATGCACTGAGTTCCAAGCTAGCTTTGGCTACAGATCATAAACAAATAAGCAAACAAGTAAATAAATAAGTGATAGATAATACATAATAATCTAATAATATGCCTTTAGTCAATCCCACAGGTTTCTGTGCTTCTAGTTACCTAAACTGTTGTGTCTCCATGCCAACAGCCTTTCATCTTTGCACATCTGAAACCTCTCTCTCTTTCTATCACAGCATTTTTCCACTGCCTGCCGATCTTGGAGTCTCTACCAAAAATAAAAGTGAAAGTAAAAGTGGCTGACTCCCTTGCTATGGCAAACAGAGACTACATGCCCTGTGAATGTTCTCACTTGCTGTTTATTTCCACGGGTATGTTGCACAAGTATGTACCAAATAAGTAATGAAGAGTATCCAAATCAGTCTATAGTAAAGGTGTCACCTAGAGTTGTACAGTGTACACCGTGCACAAACATATATGGCAACTCTAAGCTGATTCATTCCTTTGTTTATGAAAGCAGAGTGGTGGAGTACACAAAGGACCAGAGGGGATATGGCAAGTTACTTTTCTTTTCATTCTTTTTTTTTCCTGTATTTTTTTCTTTGTATTTTATAAATGATATCTGTTTTTTAAATCTTTTTTATTGGATATTTTATTTATTTACATTTCAGATATTATTCCCTTTTCTCATTCCCCCCACATAAACACCTTATCCCATCCCTCCTCCTCCTTTTTGCTTTTATACCATTTTAATTTCATGCAATATTAAGGTCAGTTCTAGGTTGAGGAACTAGTAATCCAATAGATGCAAATAGTCAAGGAACAAGCCAATATATGCAAATAGACAAGGAACAATAAACACTGATAGTCAAAGAACAAGCAAGCAGTAAACAGAGTCCTGTGATCACTCCCATGATCACTATTTCTAAGGGTGTATCAAGATGACCAAAATATCTAAGCCTACTTCCCTGTCCTACCCTAAAGTCATTTTCATTCCTGAAGCCTACTTCTTTGTTCTAGCCTAAGATTTATATTCCTGCCTGTAATTACTTCTTTGTTCTAGCCTAAGATTTATATTCCTGCCTGAAATTACTTCTTTTTTCAGCCTAGGATTTAGATTCCTGCCTGAAATTACTTCTTTGTTCTAGCCTAATGTCAGATTCTTTCCAAGCAGCCCATTTCCTTGTCCTTGGCTAATGTCAGATACCTTCCAAGCAGCTCACTTCCTTGTTCTTGGCCAATGTCAGATTCCTGCCAGGCAGCCCAAAAGCTCTCCACGTTTCCCCTTTTTTATTGCATAAACGGGACTGAGCTTGTCTTAGGTTGTTCTGACAAGAATGCCTTCCTTACCCATTGTGGAATATGCATTCTCAAAAGCAATGAACTTCTGTCTTAGGTTGGTAAGGCTCTGTGCAGAATCTTACCAATCCTTGGCTTGCCAGCCTGTTAATTTAATAACTCTGTCTGAGGGTCCATTTTCAGTATCAAGTCATATACGTTGGCTGCCAATATGTTGATGTTGTTAAAGACAAACTTTAACATGATGGGCAGGAATAAAAGTATTCCCAGGACAAAAAGGGCTAGCATGATCAAGCTATATATGCCATCCTTGAAGCTTAACCAAAATGGAAATACTGACCTCAAGCAGTGGATGATTTTATCAACATTATCTGCTTGGTCCCTGGAAGCCTGGATGTCCTAGTGTTGGAGAATTTGAGAGCAAGTTACTTTTCTTATAGAGCAAGCAAACAGGTATCTGGCCACATTTTTCATAGAGTTAGGAAAGAGGTGGAATGCCACTTTGCACTAATGGATGCCTATTGGGCTATCAGCTACAATACACTAAATGCTTGCTTGCTTCAAAAGTTCTACACTGAAATCCTGGCTTTTAGTGGTATGGTACTGAGAGATGGGGCCATTGGGATGTCATTAGGTCATGAGAGTGGTATCCTATTGAATAGGTGTAGGCTTTTTCTCTCTTTGCCACCTACTATGTGAAAGACACAGTAAGAAGGTTCCTATCTGCCTGATAAAGTAGGTTGTCATCCAGTATCAGACTTTTGGGCATGTTACTTTTAGATTTCTGAGCCTCTAAACCTGTGAGATATTTGTTGTTGTGTAAACCAGTCTGTAAGACACCTGTCCTAATAATCCTAAACCAGTTGTCTTCTTATGAGCCAGCTCCATGATTCTAACATCACCACATCCTTGCTTCAGTAATTGTCTGTCAATCTCAAAGGCCAAGTTCTCCAGGAGACTTAGCTGCATTCTAAACATGTACTGACACAGACTGTGCATGTGTCTGTTTTCTTGTCCCTGGTTAACCTTGTTTCCCAATTAAGTTGGTTATTTCTGACCTAAGGTCCTAATTGCATTGTGTCCATTTAAACAACATTGTAATTATTCACTTTTTAAAGATTACAGGTCTGAATTCTCCAAATTAACAATTCCTTATCCAAGGGATCACAAACACAAAATGAGACCCTATCCAAAATACCATTTTATCTAAGTGAGGAAGACAAGATGGGAACTGTGAAGAACCAAACAGACTGCCTTATTTAAAGGGGGCAATTAGTAACATCAGTCAAATTTTGCTGAGTAATAGTATCAATCATTGTATAATAGAGTCGGTTTCTATCTGCTTGTAAAAATAAATCACATGTATCTCTTTCCCACTCCACTTGACCAACATCCTATTAGTAGCTTGAAACCATTTACTAGATAGAGTAGAATTTACACTGGAAAAATTGGCAAATGCTACATGTCTTTGAACAAACACTCTGAGTGCTAAGCATCTATTAGCATACCAGTGAATTAAGAAGAATGTGGGTGTTCTTAGGTACTCTGATATTTCAAGAAAGAAGAAATTCAAATGCCTTTGTGAGTCCTTCATCTTAAAACATTTGCAAATCAAACTTTCATCAAACAATGCAAATCAAACACCATGTTGACGAAAGAAAACATCCCTCTGAGCTGCCTGCTCACAACTTTCACCTTGGGACAATGTAGCAGAGCCTTGTTTGTAGCTTCAAATCTTTAGTTTATACCTATAAAAACTGAGCAATAGAGTCTCAAAGGAGCTAGAGTATGTTGAACATATTGGTTAAACACTAATGATCAACATTTCCCAGGGACTGTTTGCTTAGCACGTTTGAATGTGTACAAACTTATTATCCTTATTATCATTTATTATTAAGAAGTTTGTATGTACATTAAAAGCCAATTTAAGACTGAATAATAAGAAATGCCATTTGTTAAACTAAAGTGATTTATAGATATTGGTGGCATTTCTTGCTTTAATAGTAGACACTGTAAATTAGTTAAAATATACAACTTACTATATATACATATATGGATGCATATTCATTTACACAAATAAAGAAATAAAAAGCAAATCTAGAACATATAACCACCCTTATATTAGCACTAAGGCGAGGCAGAAAATGAAACATAATAATATCTGATTCAGATACCATCACTAACTGCTTCCCGATATGAAAACATTAGAAACATTTGTTTAATTATCATTCCTAGCCTTTGCATAGATACCAAAAATCTTTGAACCACTCATTAGAGTAATATTATTGTCACTCAAGTTTTAACATTTAACTGTGTGTTTCTAGTCTTCACTTCATGCCAGCATCAATGAATACATTTCATCCTGCCCAGGCTTTAACAGCATTACCAAACTTTGTTTGATAGTGCATAGAGGATGATAAAGCTAAGAATGTCTCTTCATGTTAATCGCTGCCACAGTGAAATACTAGAGTGACATTTAGCTCAGAAGCCATAGTGTAACTGATATCTATAATCTCTTGGTGTTTCTCTTCAGTGACTTAGTCTCCAAGTAAGATAAGAGTTTCATAAGCTTTAAATATAAATTTAAAGTAGAAGTAAGAATTTATATGCAGAAATGTCAAAGATGGGATGACATGTGAAAGATTGAAACTTAATCATTCTGCCTTCCTACCCTAGTTACTCTTCATGTGTAGTTCTTTGAAATACAGAACAAATGTTTCTTGTCCTTCTTTGTTTATGATCCAGATGAAAAATTCAACAGCTAGGTCTCAATGTAATCTTCCTTGCATACCCTTATAAAATTTCTATCTTTACTGCCAACAGAACAGTGTCCTCATCAACTTTGAAATTGAAAGCAGTTCAGTATAGAAATTCTCACCCTCTTACATTAGTTACCCTGTTAAAATTATTTGGGAATCACCTTGAGTTGGTGTCTTCTCTTAGTGGCAAAAGCTCCAAAACAAAGATGACATTGAATTTCTGCATGAAACACACTGTTGTAAATAAATATATGGGCAAGCAGGTTCTCACTATCATTCCTGATACAGTTTCTCTAATAAGCATGGAAAGGGGTTGCTGAGGCAGATAGAATGGAGGGATCTCAGTATGTTGAATACTTTGAGGTGTGTCTAGAACACTGGCTATTGTTTGTTTTTTTGTTTTGTTTTGTTTTACGTAAGCACTTCCAGAGACAATGGGAAAATATTCACCCTCAGAGCTTTCATGGAGCCAAATCATCACTGGAATTCTCATGACACTATGTACTTAGATAAACAAACAAAAGAAATATTCTTTCATTCTTAAAGTTAGCACATCTAGGGAATGTCAAAAGGCTAATACTCAAAAAGTGACCTAGCCTCTCAGAGACTTAAAGTGGCAGGGTGGGAGATACAGGAGGAGGGGGTACTCAGAAAAGAAGAGATGGGGAAGGGTTGTGGGAGGGGGTGACTGGGACGGGTTATAAAGTGAATAAGCAAAAAAATAAAATTAAAAAAGGAAAAAATAAATAAAAAAAATTAAAAAATTAAAAAAAAAGAAGTTGAAGTTAGTAGTAATGGCATAAAGAGACAGAACTGTTGAGTGGGTAACATAAATGAGGAGGGCCAGGCAACTAGCATCCTAGGGTGTTAAGAAGGTTATCTTTATAAACACTGGTGTTCTTAGAAACTATCCTTAAAAAAAAAAAGCATTGGGGGTCTAGAGAAATGACTTAATGGACAAGAGTGTTTAGTGTGCAGACATAAGGTCCCAATTTCAGCTCCCCAGCATCATGAAAAAAGCTGGTGTGAGAAGTTATGGTTACTTGCACAAGACACAAAGTCAAGCCAGCTAACATTTCAATAAGGATGGAGGAGGGTCAGAGTAGGCTCCACCCCTAACTGAGGAGCCATTGATTTGTTGATGGCTACTGAGGGTGGTCAATGACACCAAGCACATACATATCTGCCTACTACTAACTGAACTTAGTGGCTTAAAAAATAGATAAGTTTGAGAAGGCCATACCTAGGGTGTCTGGCAAGAGTAAGACCGGTGAATAGAGGGGAATATGATCAAAGTCATTGTATACATCTCAGAAGTTTTCAAAATAAAAAACCAGTTTTTTAAAGAAGCTAAGGGTGCCCAATCATACCTGTCACCTAGTGTTAGATGTGGGGGACAGTATACAGAAAAAAGAACCCTTGAGACTTGCTGGCCAGCCAGCTTGGGTTTAGCAAAAGACTCTGTCCCAAAGGAATAAGGTATAGAATGATAGAGGATACTCAGCATCCCTCTTTAGCTTCCACATACAGGCACAATAAACCAGGTAAACACACACACACACACACACACATGCACACACTAAATTATAGTCAGTAATCACGGAACCTAAGTTTAAAAATTGAGTCATGTGCTCATAGGAAGAGATATCAGCAATTTCAGCTAGAATGTCACAGACAAAGAGAAAGCTCAGTCCACACACCCAAAGGAATATAGAATGTGGAGGAGAAAATACTCCCACTCAGAAGGCTACAGAGAAATAGAATCTTTAGGGGAGAGACTATCCAGTGTCAGACATATAGCAACGGTGTTTTACTGGCAACTAATGGTGAGTGCTGGAGAACATGATGGGAGTGTTCAAGGCTTTCTGAGAGAAGAATTATGTAAGTACAAGGTTGATGGGAATTGTGAAGTTTAATGAGCTGCAGAGAGACAAGATTTCAGAGTTTGGGGGAGGGTGGACTGGGAATCTGGCTATCACAGCTTAGCAGCTAAGCTGGCAAAGGAAAAAAAAAAGCAAAAATAGCAGGATTAGTGGTGGCCATCTGAATGTTGGATACAGGCAAATGTGGAGACTACCCAGGGATCTAGATCCACTCTTGACTCTAATCAACTGAGGAATGGAGCGATGATCTTAGCCAGAAAGCATAGAGTGCTGAGACTACCCTCTATTCTGAGAACACCAATAACTTCGACTGTGAATTTCAGCCCTTGCTGATGTACTCCTTATTTTTTATTCTTAACGAGATAATATGTTTTACTTCTTAGTTTTTAGTTGGCCGAAGTATGTATATATGGTATGCATGTGTATACACATGTATGTGGAGACCAAAGTTTGATGCTGAGTGTTTTCCTCAATAGCTCTTCACTTTCTCACTGAACACAAGAGTCACCTTTCCAGCCTTGCTTGCTAGCTAGCTTGCTCCAGAGATCTCCGGCCTCTATCTGGGAATCACAGGGGAACTGTGGAGCCCACTCAGCTCTTATGTCTGGAAAGTTATGCTCTGGTTCTCATGTGTGCAGTGAGCACCTTACCTGCTGCACCATTTCCTCAGCCCCTGTCACTCCTAAGTTTTTATGTCCAACTTGGACTTCTTTACTGAGCTACTATTTACTTCTGTGGTGCTTTCACTTAGCTCTTGAAGCATCTCAAATGTAAAACACTGAAATCTAAATTTTCTATTTATTCTCTCTTCTCTGCCCTAGGTTTTCTAATGTCACCTATTCAATTATACCAACATTTTAAGTCAGGCAAAAACCCCGAGAAAGCACAATCAGACAGTAGGTTCTATTTTTAATTTATATTGAAAATAGAACTAGTTCTCACCACTAACACTATAGCATTCAGGATCAAACTGCAAATGAGATGAGCTTTTCCTCCCCCCTCTGTGTGTGTATCCGTGTGTGTGTGCGCTGTGTGTGTGTGTGTGTGTGTGTGTGTGTGTGTGTGTGTGTGATCTACTGAAAGCACCTGAGAGGGGGCTAGTTAACAGGTCTCTCTAATGCTGTTGTCTGCATCTGTTGAAATAGCTTGAGGCTTACCATATAGGCCATAGACAGAAAAGGACTATGTATACAAAAAGAAGAAGCTTGAGAAAAAAACACAAGAACGAACTGGAACCATGGCTATCCACACTGTCTCCCATGGGAACTTGTGTTGCCATAGAGAAGAAGCTGCTGCCCTTTATAATACCTGGCCCACAAATCAGACAACTTAAAGGAAAATTCACGGGAAGGTCAGGGAGTGACAAGCTTGATTGTTATCCCACACCTAACTGATGGCTTAGCAGATAATCAATACCTGTGTGCTGCCGAAGCATCTGCCTCGGGCTACTGAGCATTAAACCGCAACACGGCTGTGCTATCACTTTGAAATCCCAAAGTAATAAAATATGTCTATGGCTCTGACTAACCAGAAACATAAAGGGAAGAGGATACTGGGAAACTGTCACTCTAGGCAAGTTGCCTCATTATAGAGAGATTACAGTGCAATACCTTGCTAGCTTGGTGTTTATGTGCAGCTCTTGAAATCATAACTATGCTAATTACCCAATAAAGACAACAACAGAATCATGTTTCTACCCAACATGAAAGTTATCCCACCTACCATGGAAAATACCATAATCCATGTCCCCCTAAAAGAGGTCAAACCTTTCTTTCATCTTTGGGTGTTGTTCATTCTTCTGGCCAGCTCCACTTCTTACATTTTGAGTGTACAGTTAATTATTATTAACATATCTTATATTAGATGTTGCCAGATTGGGAAGAGAGAAATAGAACAAAATATTTGCTTAATATATACATAAACAAACAGAAATTAGTCATAAATATTACACTTGCACTTTGAGTATTTGGTCACACTGTTGTAGCTGCTATTTAAAACTACCTCTATATGTTATTCACTTCATATTTCATTAGCAAGCACCTCAGCTCATTCTGGTACTCGCCTATATTGAGTGTCTACCACAGCACAAGCAAATATTCCCAAGCTGACATAAGTATTTGTTGTCTCATGAGTTTTATGAGCCAACTATCTCAGAGTGAGCCAGCTGGGGATTCTAGGTCAAATTTCATGAGAGTGCTGTCAGGACCTCAGCCAGGAGAATAATCTAGGGGCTTGACTAAGACTGAGTGCTTGGTCTGAAGACTGTTTATGGACAAGCTGTTAATTGAAGCCTTACTCTTCTGCCCAATGTTAGGCAGAACTCCTGTTTCTCAACACATGGAATCTCCCCAGAAGGCTTAAGGATCATTATACATAATGTTATTGTTTGTTTAAATACAAAATTTCCCCCACAGGTTCATCTGTCAGGGACTTAACTGCCAGCTGTAAACTTTTGGGAAGTGAACAAAGCTTGAGGGCTCAGTAGATCAGACCCTTGATGGCTTTATTATATGATGTCATTATTTTGGAAGTGACAAAAGGAGATGAGGAGACTTCATAGAGGAAGTAGGTCACTTAAGAGCATTCCCTAGAAAGATTTCTCCTGTCTTCTCCACATCCTCTGCTCCTAGTCACCATGAGGTAAGAAGCCTTGGCCCATTCTCCCAACACTACAGTATTCTGTCCTCTTCTCAAGTCCAAAGCAATGAGTCCTGATAGCCACAGACCTCTGAAACTACAGACAAAATATGTCCTTCCTCTCTACAGGGTTCTGTCTCAGTGACAGAAGAAGTAACACAAATGCCTTCTGTCTCTCACCAGAGACTGAACAAAAGGAGACATCCTATCCTTTTACAAGTCATTTCAGAATTCACTTTGTTACTTCCATTGTATTGTATATAATGAAACCAAAGTTACTGAATCTGGCTAATCAAAGAAGGGAAATTATGCTCCTGCCTTCACCATCTTTAAAGATGTTTCAAAGTATTTGAGTAAGCATTTTTAAAACACTATGGTCTTCACATAAGATTCATCTGGGTTACTCTAATAATTACTTCATTGTTGTTTTTTCTTATACTTGGAGAAGGAGCTAGAGTTCATTTTATACCCAGCAACCAGTGATTACCACCTAAATAAGATTCATTTAGCTTTCCTCACAGAAAGTTTCCAGTGGTTTCCCCACTGCACATGGAATAAAATCCAAGTAGTTGCCAGTGCCAATAGGCTATTAGCAACTGGCCTCTGCCAAAGTTCAACTCCAGTTCCTACCAACTCCACTCTCACCCTCTTAAATTGCAGCTCAGAGTCTCTTGATTCCCACACTTCTGATACTTGGGCCAAACAACTATGTCTGGGACTGTTTTCTACACAGTGAAATGGTTGACAGCTTCCCAGGCTTCTAACTAGTTGTCAGAAGTGCCTCCCTCAGGCTTGTCATCAATGATGTGTCCATATATTGCTAGGTAGACTAAACTCAGTCATTCTTGAGAGCCACCATCTAGCCCTCTGGGCTATCTCTATGTTCCAAGAAGGGACAGTCTTTATTTCTCACTGTTTTAATTTGCTTTTGTTCTCCATTTCTTTGGTTATGATTTTTAACTATCTCATTTCCTGAATGCAAATACAAGAATAATAGGAGCTTTGCTTTCTGGTTTATTCAGATCATACACCTAAAAGCTCAAATAACTTTATCATACAATCTGCAATCACTTCTGTAACAAGGAACCTATTAGTGTTCCTCCCGTCCCTTATCTATTTATATTTTTACCAGAAAAAAGCCCACATAATTTAAATGCTACAAGGCTCTGACTTCACCCTAAGAAAACATTGCTTATATTGATATACCAGGTTGTCTCAGTTAGCTTTCTATTGCTGTGCTAAAACACCGTGACCAAAAGCAACTTGGGAAGGAAAGAGGCTTACAGCATATAGTCCTTCATCCAGACAAGTCAGGGCAGCCTGGAAGCTGACACGGAAGCAGAAGCCATGTACAACTCTGTATAATGGTTTATTCCTCGCAATTTGCTCAGCCTGCTTTCTTATACACCCCAGGTGCTTACTTTTTTCTACAAAGAATGAAATGATTTATACTAATCTACACAATATACACCCACACATGTGTAATTTATGCTTACCAAGTCATCACAGTTTGAAATCAAAACCACAAAAGAGGAAGAGGAGAAAATGAAAAGAGGAAATACATTACCTATAAAGTTGGTGTACATATATCATTAGGCAGCAAATTAGATTGTGAGATTCTTGAAAAAATGTATATGTATATAAATTATTAAAAAGTTTAATTATTGTTTAAGAGAAAATTTCCCAAGATGACATTTAAAACCACATTCTCAATATATACGAATGTATTTGTGAAAACATCATCCTTGAAAAAGAGTTTATTTTAAAAAAATAAAACAACTTTCTAAAAGATTCTAGGAGAGGCTAAAAAGTGCCCTGACAGCCTATAATTTCAATGTAAAATCATCCTTCCTTATGACTTTGTCAGGTATTTTTCATGGTGAGGAGGAAAGCAACTAACAGGGTGATTATTGTCTTACAAAGTCAAAGAGAAATATTACTTGATATGCCAAAGACATCATTAGAGTAAGGGTCTTGGGGTACAGAGATCATCTTGGATTGTATGGACAAGCCCTGAATGTGACCACAAGGGTGGCAGAGGAAAGCTGCTACAGAGGAAAAGGTAAAGAGAAGGGAAGGAGAGATCTGGAAGAATTCCATCCTGCTGGCTTTGAAGACAGTCATAGCTGTAAACCAAACACAAAGGGGAATGTGTTCTAGAAGTTGAATCGTGCAGCAGAGCCCTGCTTGCACCTTGACTCAAACCTGGTGACAGTTGACTTTTGACCTTTGGATTCTTAAGAGAAGATTCTGTCATCTTAAACACTTGCATCTTTGGTAATTTGTCACATCAACTAGAGAACACTAATGTAAGTTCTTTATCTTAGTGACCTGTAACAATAATGCTATCAAAGGGCAATTTTAAAGCGAACATAATATTACAAAAGGTTAAGTAATATTGCCAAATTGCAGACAGAATTCAAACATAGATTCTGTGATCTAGAGGTGAGGCTGAATCTGTGACCTACAATGTAAATGAAGCTATGTCTTCAAGTAAAACCAAGAGAACACAAGAAAGTCTTATTGGAACAGAGAGTCTTCTAAGAGCATACTAGAGCACAAGACTGTAGTCTACATGGCTGCTAGTACCTGCAGAGAGAAAATGGGGGAGTCTATCAGAATGAGCAGCATCAAAGTCCCAGTACTAGATCTGCAGAAATGTGGCCAGCAAGACAGTCACTTTGCTGTTGTGGAAGCTAATAAAACAGTTCTGATTATTGATCTTGTTTTGTTAAGCAAAAATGTCTCCAAGGACAAGTCTAGAGCAAAGAGGACTCAGATCAAACATGGAAATAAATTAGGCACATGTAAATAAAACTTGTCATCTCAGCATCTGGACACAATAATTAAATGTCCTGGGATATTTTTAGCTGGAAGATATTCAGTCAATACTGGCATTAGCTTGGCAAAGATATTTTTTGGAGCAAAGGTATTTTTTTATGCTTATCACATAACTCTGAGATGCTGGGTTTTAATATCAAGAGGAAAACTGGATTTTGATGATATATTATTGTATTAAAATAGGAGTTGCTGAGAGTGAAACTCAGATGATAATAACCTGGACACAGGAAAAGCTGCCATGGAATGTTGTACAATAGGATTCTGGACTCTGGTAAACATGCATTTGAATCTAAAAGCTAGCATCTACTGTCTGTACTACCTAAAGTGAGTCACCTCTTTAAGATCTAAGCTTTGAACATGTAAAATATTTATAACAATAATGATAATTTATCTAAAGAATTTCATGAAAACATATACAAAAGTTGCTTAGTCCTTTTCCTGGAATACGTCATATGTTCTCCAAGTGGTCAATATTCATAGTATGAATTATCAGTGGATAGTGACATATACAATTGTCTTCTCTCTTAAAAATAGGACATTACACTATGCATGTTATCAAAGACTTCTAACATGGTGTCTTGAACCTAATAAGACCTTTCACCTAGCATTTCAAGACATAGGCAGAGACATATGATGTGATTGAGTCACTGTAGCTGCATTAGTGGATACCATTTGATGACCATACTGAGATGGTGAGAGTCAATGCTTCCTTGCCTGGGTCTACCAGGAGATACTCAACGTCCCTGTGTGAGTCTCTTGTACTACCTCTAGTAGTTGACTCTGGCATTAATTCCTGGTCCCATGAAGACTGGACGTCGTGGGGGGGGATACTCGAGGGTGGGGAGGTGAGGTACAGGGGAGGGTGGAAGGGGTACACCAACGTGGAGATAGGAGGAGGGGGGAAGGGATAGTGAGTTCCTGGGAGGGAGGGGGGAAATGGGGTAAGGAGAGAACATCTGAAATGTATAAAAAATTTACAATAAAAAATTTCCAATAAAAAAAAAAAGAAAAAGAAAAAAAAATTCCTTTGCTTAGTAAATCTTCTATTAGTGCTATCTTCTGTGTACAGGGAACTCACTTTGAGACTAGGTGCTGCTAAGTTACTGTTTACAACCAATGGGTTGCAAGCAAAAGTAATGTGTGTCTATTTTCAATCGGAGTATCTTATTGATTTTTCTTCATGTGAAATTTCCCAGAGTATATTTTTATTTTGATGCAAATTTCCAGATAATTTTGGTCTAGATCAACCTGATCCTAGTGTGTAAGAACTGGCTCCAGAGTGCTGAGCAACTGGGGAAAAGACAGACCTGTACAGCACCACAAGTATACTGTTTATTGAAGACTTCCTGGCAACAAGTTGAACCTAGGTGTCAGCAACATCAAGTAAAGACCTATAATTTGGGTCATCTAAGGGTTCTATAAAATGATCAGACAAAAGCAATTTCATCCACAGCTGGTAAGATGGCTCAATGAGCCAAGCATTTGCCACATAAATGTGAGGACCTGAGTTTGAATTCCCAGAACCCAAGTAGAGTCAGGTACCACAGTACACACGTTGGTTATCCCCTAACTCTTACCACAAGATGGGAGGAAGAGACAGGAGAATTCCAAATAGATTATAGGCCAGCTGATCTGGCCTTATGCAGTGGTCACTAAGAGACTCTGCATTAAATGAGATGGAAGTTGAGACCAAATATACAAAGATGTCATCTGATATCCACACACGTGACAGTTATGTCAATGCCTGTATTTATACAAATAAACATATGTTTTCTCTCTCTCTCTCTCTCTCTCTCTCTCTCTCTCTCTCTCTTTCTCTTTCATACACAAAACACTTGAATAGTTTTGTTTCTATAGAATGTTGAAGACTGTCCAGGATCGCTACTTTAGTTATTCCTTTGTCACTGTGACAAAATACTTTATAAAAGCAATGTGGAGGAGAAGGGTTTATTTGGTGTTGTAGCCAGTCATGGTGGGAAAGGCATAGTGGTGAGATGGGATGTGGCTGAAGCAACAAAAGTATATGGCCTGAGTCATATCACTTCTGTGACAGGAAGCAGAGAAAGAGAAATGACGAGGCTCCGCTGTGTTTCCTGTTTATTCACTGCAGCACTGTAGTACGTGGGAAGGGAAGACCTCCATTCAGACTACATCTGTACTCTTCAGCCAAATTTCTCTGGAAGCACTCTTACAGACATACCTTTCCTATTGTCCTAATACAGAGCCCAGAGTTTCTCTTTAATCTATATATAGCAGTTACCCATGTATTCTCCTTACATACCTTGTCTACAGCTTTTGACTCACTCTCATGCCCGTCCTTTCTAAAGTGCCCATTTCTCATGTCTTCCTACCTCAAATTTGTTGTAAAACTCTGTAATCACAGTGAGCAATAACCATGCTACAGCCCAAACATTATCCTAACTTGAATTTTTTTTCACTCGAAAAAAACTCAGCTTCACTTAAAATTTAAGTCTTAAATTTTTAGGACCTAAGCAAAATGCACCCAGATTTCTTTTTCGAAGATTATAGAAGGAATGACCTGTAGCGTAGTTCCCAATAGAGTTCTTATTTTCTTCCCTATGGCACCTTGTGAGCCTGGTTTGCAATGTCCATATGTTTCTCATCTTCCTGGTCTTTTGAAATCTCATCAGAATAGCTCCATCAGCCCAGAAATTCTCTGACCTACAATTCCATACTTTTTCACATTTCCCTTTGCAAACCAGTTCTAAAGGCTGGAATCACACCATTTCTCAAGGCTGGAATCACACCATTTCCCAAGGCTGGAATCACAGCATTTCCCAAGGCTGGAGTCACACCATTTCCCAAGGCTGGAGTCACACCATTTCCCAAGGCTGGAATCACACCATTTCCCAAGGCTGGAATCACACCATTTCCCAAGGCTGGAATCACACCATTTCCTAAGGCTGGAGTCACACTGTTGATTTATCACTGAAAGGAACCTAATCCTTAGTATCAGTTTTCAATATTAGTGACTGCTTCACCAGGCCAGGATACCTGACAAAAGAAACTTATGTTTTCTTATGACAAAAGACACTCGTTTTCTAGTTTCAAACACCGAATAATAAAAGGACAAAGATTCTGAGTGACAAAAGTCGAAAATTAAATTTACATCAAAACTCAAACCAAGCATTTGTCGAGGATGCTGAACTTTCAGAAACCTGCTAATGGAGCCAGCAAGATGGTTTAGTGGGCAAAGGCACTTGCCATCTAGTCTGACAACTTGTATTTGATCCTCAGGTCCCTAACAGAAAGAAAAAAACAGACTCCTTAAAATTGTCCTCTGACTTCCATATGCACACAGTAGCATATACATGAATAGACACTTATACACAAATATAAAAAATGAATATAAATAAGGTAAGAATCTTAAGTCTAAAGGTGGAATTAGCACCCCAGAAGTCCTTTCAGTTAGCAAAGGACTCAGAAGTGAGAAAAAGACGAAACAGTCTGTGTGATTCTCCATCAAAGATTCATTGGCCCAAAGCACTTCTCACTAAACAGAGAGGAAACAGCAGAATAAGAAAATAAATACACCTGACATGAGAACTAATATTGAAAACAATTTTTAATTTGATTATCAAATGGAATGGAATCAAATATACACAGTTATGTTTCCAATCTCTTAAGTGTGTCTCTTGCCAAGGAATCTTGACCTAGACTAAAGGACGTTATGATTACTGAAGACCTAAAAAAAATATGAGAGTCCTCAGCTTTCCATGGCAAAGAAGCAGACAAAAGAATTTGCTCACTTCCCATGAAGGACAATATCCTTACTGTCCCCTAAATGTCACCAAAGAGAATAGAAAATGAACCACATCCTATAATATAGAGCAATGGTCTTCTACAGGAAACAAACAGGGCACTGATATGGAATCTAATGGTGTCCAATCCTCTGTTGATGGTTTTTAAGGTATCAGCACAGTAGGATGTGAGGATTGCCACAGGTCACCATTGCTTCATATGAGTTATTTCTAGTTCCCAATAAGGACATTTATTGCAATTACCCAATTTGTGTCCTGTCATTGTCTACTGTGTGCTTAGGACAAAAGGTGTGGGTATCCCAATTCTGTGACCTGAGGGGACTTGCATGTGGCCTTCTTTAAGAAGGTGAGTGTGTTTCATATGTCAAGAGAGAAAACCAAATGCTTGGTGACCAGAATGACTATTTTCAGCCAATGAGTTAGAAGAGCTATATAGTGCTTTTAGGCAAGAGAATTTAGTTATTCGTGCCTCACCCTCCAAAGTTGTTTCCTTCTGAACAAACATTGTCAACTCTCTATCAGTGCAGTCCTAGACTGAGGGTGATTCAGCAAAGATTGTTGTCCACTTAAAATTAAAAGTTTTTGCTATTGCTCCTAAGCTACTGAAAGCTGAATGTCCCACCCAAGTTGCCCGAGGTACCCTGTTAGGAAAGAATGCCAACAGATTCTGATTCATATACATGCTTCATTATGACTTTGTTTTTACATTTTTTCATCAGACACTAAGTCCATATGAGACAGGTATATCAGTCAATTGAATCCCCAAAGAGAATATAGCCAATAAAAATGATGGTTCAGTGACAAGTGGATATGCTTCCTTATCCTGTCTACATACCCCATGAAAGACAGTCTACCAGCCTCCCAGAGGTCTCCAGCAGGACCTGAGCCCAGGTGCCCACATACTTACTCTATCCATTAGTGTATCGAGATTGGTTTTATCCTCCTTCTTGTCTTACTGATTTACTCACTACACAATCAATACATAACTCAATACATTGGCTCAGGCTTTCCTTCAGAAACATGTGCTGTAACAGTGGAGTCAACTGAAGTCTTGGTGCATTTTAGTGTATAAGATAATGACTATTGTTGTAGCATTGCATTCATGCATATAACTTTTTATCTTATTGATCTCCCAGTTCTTGCTCCTTGTCTCTTTCCTCTATTCTAATAGGCTAAATACCATGTTCTCCTTTTCCCCCTACATCTTACTCCTAAGATAAAACATGCAATACGTCTTTTTGAGTCTAGCTTATTTTGCTCTACAAGATGATCTCTTGTTCCTCCCACTTTTTCAAAAAGAATACAATCTTGCCTTTTTATTGCATATGTATGTATATCACCTTTTCCTTCCTTCTGTAACCACCCACTGGCCCGGGAAGATTGTATTGTAGCTATGACAACCAAAGTTCAGTACAAGATGAAGCTGGAGTGAGAAGTGACAACGTCATCATCTTGCTCTGACAGTATTGACATACAAAAGGAGCCCCAGTGAGTAATTAAAGAAGAAAAAGGAATGACAGCTTAAGAAAATGATTCCATTCTTGACTACTCTGAACAGTGCCTTGATAGGTCTGGTAACAACTATTTACATCATGTGCTGATTCTGATACATTTGGTTAAATACCTAGTAGTAAGTATAGGTGGATCCTGTGATAAGTAAAATCAGTGATTGCATATACATATAAGATAATATAGGAGACTGGTGAAGTTTACCTGTTTCTTAAAACAGTCACATCATACCAAAGATACCTTTTATGTTTTCAATAAAGACTATATAGGTTAACCTTATTTTTTTTTTATTTTGGCTTCACAATAATTGAATCTATGCAACCACAGATTTTCTTATCAAATCTGTTGCAGTGGGCTACATGAGGCTTCAAGGCTAGTTCTCAAGGATGATATAAAATCATATCCACACAAGGTGTGTTAAAATATTAACAATAAGAACTAGGAAATCCTTAAGGATTGTGCAGACTCTGCTAGTTTGAATCTTAGAGCTACCACTCTTCAATTATACAATTTCAGGCAATTTTGCTTACTATTTGTGACAGTTTTACTACCTACAAAATATAGATAATAAGAAGGTTTATTCTCATTTCATTAAGTTATAATACATACTAAATAACCCACAAGACTTAGTGACTCCAGACATCAGTTGCTTATGTCTTGCTCCTGAATATGAATTGCTTCATACATGGCTATGCATCACATGGGATGTGTATATATATATATATGTAGCTCATATATATGTAAAATTTTATTATTTTTATTTCTAAAAACAATTCTTTATATACATATGTTCCATCCTGTTACTCTCCTCCCACCCTTTCTTGTCTTTGTCTTGTTACCCACTGAATTTAACAAGTTTCCTGTGTGTGACCATGAATTTTGAATAATCCACTGGAGACTGGTAGACTCAGTGGTGAGTATGCAAATGAAAAATAACTGTTTCTCTTCTAGAATCCACCAGTAGCCAATGATTCATCAGGATAGGGTCTGATCTTATGAGTCTGTGACTCATACTTGATTGGTGATAGGCACAGTTTTCTGCAAACAATCATGACTGCTGTGAGATGATGTCTGTGGTGACTGTGTAATGCCTAGAATATGGGTTTTCTCAGTCTTTCTATCTTCTAGCTCATACATTCTTTCAGCTCCATTCTCAATAGTGTTCCCTAAGCCTTAGGGTTGATATAGGTGTTATATTCAAGGAGAAGCACTCAAGCATCACTCACTCCCAGCACCTCAAACAGGCATGAATCTGCATGCACTATAATTCTTTCCAAAGGGAAGCTTCCTGATTAAGACTGGATATAGCATTTGTCCATGGGAATAAACATAAAGGTTGAGAAGGCAATGTGATGTCACATATCTTTAGACAAACAACTCAGAGAGTTTTATTCCTATGAATCAAGTTAAAGGAGTGACTCACAGCTGAAACCCGTCATATCCACCGTAGTAGAAGAAGCTAATAGCCAATGTTGATGTTGATGGCTGTTTTCCTTAGGGAAGAAATGCAAAACACTACAGACAATTAATCAATATCATCTTACAACATAAGCGAACACATTTTACTGAATTATTTCAAGGATTAAATAAATTATAATTGAATTCCTAAGTTAGCATGTTCCCAGTGACTGTGTAGCTCATGCAGATATAAACTAGCTAGAGCTAAGTGGGTTTTTCCTGGATCTTTGCGCAGCAGCTTCACACATTGGTAGCAGGGAACAGATGCCGGGGGAGTTTTGGGCAGTGGTGTGCAGAGTTCCATGCTGAGACCTGTCATCTTTGAGAGATGAATAACTGATGGCGTCAAACTTCAACTTTGTCAACATTCCAGAGTTTTTCCCACAAATAAAAGTGCTGAATTCAGCAAAGCAAACTCACTGAGAAGATACATGGCCCTAAAGTTTGCTCCATCCAGGCTCTTCCTACCTGTATGCTACAGACCTCTGCAGGGCCATGAGGTATTCTCCTCAGGGAAAGAGTCTAGCCTTACTTGGAGCTTCCAAATTTTAATGATCTTCCCTCTTGTTTCAATCATGGCCTGCTGCAATCTATTTACTATCTTCCACCTGCTATCTCATTACTCTTACTTACATTCCCTTGTGTCTCAATTAACATTTCCCCTTCCCTCTTAAAATTCCCTTAGGATATGTGTTAACAGTATGCCCTGCTTAATTTAAACACATATAGATCTTCTCTCCAGACTTGACTATTCAAAGCTGTAATTATACAAGTGTTTCTTCTATTACTTAGGTAGAGACTGGAGATCCATTTCTAGGCAGCTGGAAGATTAAATTACAAATCTCGTGGTGTAGCAGAAGGGAGGGGAATATCTGCTTTAGGTTAACTGAATGGTTGCATGGATTGTGTAGATCTTTCACTTTCAAAAACTCATACTCTCTGTGCCAATGATTTTTTGTTGTGACCAAATAGCTGGCAAGTAGCAACTTAAGGGAGGAATGAGTTATTTTGTCTCAAAGTTCTGAAGATACAGTTTATCATAGGTGGTAAGACAAAAGGATCATTTCCTGCCCCAGTAACATGAGACAGCTTGCTCACATCTTGAGAAATCTTAAGTCAAAAAAAAAAAAAAAAGATGAAGGCTGGAGATGAGCTAGTCTCCTTCTTTTCCCTTTTTTATTCTGCTTAGTACCACAGACCATGGGATGATGGGATGTTACTGTTAATGATCAAGGCAGCTCTTCCATCCTGGTGAAATCTCTGGAAACCTTCTCACATACATACTTAACATGGGCTTCACTGATACTCTGTGAATTCTTTAGCCAAATGAAGCTGACCCTTAAAGTTTACTGTTAGTCTCCATTTCCTTGTGAAGTATACTTAGAAATTTATGCCCCATGTCACTGAAGTCCATTGTGCTAAAAACAGTCCTCTTCATTCTGCACATTATAAGTCACCGATCTTATGGCTTTGGAACACAGAGTAGTGTGGATCCCACATGCCCTTTTTTTTGACCCAGCCATCTGGACCAATCCTACAGATTCTGTAGCTATTTTAGAGATCTGTGGCTATGAGACACTTCACACAAACAAACAATTTAAGCTTTATGAGAAGAAAACAGTATTAAAAGTAGAGTCATCAAAAATCTCAACATTTATGGAGCAATAAAGACAGAAAAGATCTGCAATTTATCTAAAATGAGTCATTTCTTAAAGCCCATTATAAAGAGAATCTAGAATTAGAAAGTAAAGGAACACCTAGCTGTAAGATGAGGCCTCATAAAAGTGTAGTAAGTTATTATACTGGGATTCTGATGATCAATGAAAAGGAGCTGATAAATTCAGAAGCATTCCTTTGTGAAAAAATAGTTTGCCTACTTCAAAAGATTAGTAAATATCTTTGGCCTTAGCTGGTCTAGTCCTACTACTCCATGTCTACTCCCGCACAGTCACCAAGAGCATATTCACTCACAAGTAGATAGCTACCTTTCTTGAGAAAGCAACCCATTTTGTTGAAGGATAAGATAGACTTGATTTTAAAGGAAAAGAAAATCTTTCTTTTTATTATTATTCTAAGTTTTGGATTCAGAAGGTGGACAGGGTAAGGTAAGGCTGATCAATTGGAAGTTTAACAGTGAGGGAATTATAAATGAGGTACCCACAGAGCAGCCCAAAATTGAAGTGAAAAGAAAACAGTCAGATACATAATAAAAAAAAAAAAAACAGAAAACTTCCAAATTTGATTACAATAATTTTAGCCTGGATGAGAGAGGTGGCTCAGAAGTTTAGAATGTATGCTGTTCTTGCAGAGGATCCAGGTTCAGTTCCTAGCATCCACACATGACTTACAACCGTCTATAATTACAATTCTAGAAGACATAGCAACCTCTTCTGGCTTCTGCAGGCACCAGGCAAACATATGGCACACATTCAGGAATGTAGAACACACACACACACTAAAATAAAAATAAATAAATCTCTAAAAACTTGATAATATAAAAAGTAGTTATTTACTAATCCATGAATCTTGCCAAACACCAAGATGAGGATAATAAGAAGCCCAACTAGAATAATAATCAAACTCATGATTGACAAGGACAAGAATTCTTAATTAATTATCACATAAAGAAATACAACATAACTAATGGTGACGATCTTCTTATCAGAAACAAGGAAAGGGAGAATGCTAAAAACTTTCGAAGTCCTGGAGTGTGGAGAGGGAGCAAGCTTGCAAACATTTGTGACTGGTAAAAGTGCCTTCAAATAATGAAAATCAAAGGCATCCTCAGGTAAAATAGAGGAGGAAGACAAAGGACAGTGGAAGGAGGAAGGAACAAAGGAAGGAAGGGAGGGAGGGAGGGAGGGAGGGAGGGAAGGAGGGAGGAGGGAGGGAGGAGGGAGGGAGGGAGGGAGGGGAGGGAGGGAAAGAGGGGAAAGGAGGGAGGGAATAAGTAAGGAAGGAAGGATGGGCTTGTTGATGGTGAGTATGTCTCTCTAGAACAGTGGTCTTCTACTTGTTGCTGGTGAATCACCAAGCCTTTCACAAGGGTCACCTAAGACCACCAGAGAACATAGATATTTATGTTATAATTCATAACAGTAGCAAAATTACAGTTATGAAGTAACAGTGAAACCTATTTTGTGGTTGGGGGTCATCACAACACGAGGAACTGTGTTGAAGGGTCACAGAAGGTTAGGAACCATTGCTCTAGAAACAAGGAAGCCCTTCAGAAGAAAGGGACATACTTCAAACAGAAACAACAGTCTACACAAAGAAATGAGGATGAGCACCACTTAAGGGGAAATACATAGATTAGAATCCAGAGTTACTACAGTGTTTCATCTAAAGTGTCAGATTTTCAACAGTGAAATATCGAGGCACACAAACAGGAAGGTGACCAAGGTTATTATTGGGTTTAGTGATAAATATGATAGCAGTTTCAGAGAAGAGGGACAGTAACAAAGTTATGTCTGAGGAGCATCCCAACATTTTACTACAAATAATTCTACTGTTCTTCCTGGTTTAACCTGCTGGAGTCATAGGTGTGACCACAATGTCCATCTAAATTATACTCTTGATATGACTTTCTGTTTATAACTTCAGCGTGTCCTTAATTCACCAACGATACACCATGCCCCTCTCCGTTTGCAAACTCAAAATACTTTCTTCCTGGAATCACATGATTCCTAGAGGAAAAGATAAATACCCCTGGGATGGGATACTTGTACCATCCTACCAAAGCAGGAGATAATTAATGACTATGTATTATAATGTCAACTCAATTCTCTGCACTGGACTGTGAGTTGCAGAAGAGAGGAATTCCTGATTCTTGTTTACTAATCTCAAAGTTCCCAGTGAAAAAAGGCACTAAACAAATATTTTTAAAATAAATAAACAGACAAATGGTCCAGAGGCATTAGCAAGGTACTTGCTGCACTAAAGTATGCATTTCATCACCAACAACCAAAGCCTACGGTCTAGCATCCTATTATGTTAAAGGAGATATGCTTCACTAGAACCCTATGGTATAGTGTCCGATTATGTCATATGCCTCAACACAAGGAAACTGTGAGATTTTGGAGATGCAGATTTAGCATGTTCTTTATTTTCTTCAGGAATATGAAGCAAATAGGCGGTTTCTTGGTAGTTGTTTAGGTGGCCTCCAGGTTACTAAGGCCCAGCATCCTGTTAATTACCTCATTAATAACTGCACTACTTTTTAAGATAATGTTGTAAAGTGGCTTTTTTCATGCTAAGATAATGCCCCTTAGGAAAGAGCTGAAAATAGTGAGTGTTTGCCAGAGTCCCTTAGCATAGGAGACATACAGGGAGGAGAGGACGGAGCTAATCTACACATCATAGATATCTAAATGCTAAATACCCAGAGAACCGAAAGCCAAGTCCCACAAAAGAATCTTGGCTTCCCTGATTTTTATAGGGAATTCTATTGGGAATTTCCATAACAATCCAATTGTCCACACGGAATTATTTTTTATAATTAATAATATGTGAAAAGCATAATAGGGTCCTTACAGCACCAACTTCAAAATATTGAACAAGTCATGTCTGAAGAAGGTGTAATCTGCTGTCCCATTAATTCTAGTAATAGAATTTGAGTCTCTGTAGCAAGTATTTCTGGGGATTAGAGAAAACTTATTAGGGTCTCATCTGAAACAGTTCAGCTAGGGGTATCTATCTAAAATTTCCATAAGCTTGTTTAGCTCAATGGGCCTAAAGAATAAGAAGGGGATTAACAAACATAGTCAGAATTTTTGGCTAATTGTTAATGTTAAACATGTGTATGCCTTTATTCTCCCCCTAAAACTAAGTGTGTGTGGTGTGTGTGTGTGTGTGTGTGCACTTGCATCTGAGTTGTATGCACATTAATGTGAGTAACTACAGAGGGAAAGAAGATAGAATGCTGGCTGTCTCTCTGCCTTACTCCCTTGAGACAGAGTCTCTCACTTAACCAGAAAAAAAAGTTCATTACTCACTTGGGCTGGCTGGGGTTTCACTACTTCCACTGCTTAACACTGGAGTTAGAGGCAGGCACTGCCATATCCAGCATTTTGAGTGGATGTGGAGATCGAAACCCAGGCCCCCATGCTTGCACAACAAGCACTCCTATCCACTGAGCCATCTCCCCAACACCTACCAGGATTTTTAAGTTAAAAAGGAAACAGAAAAAGGCTAGCAGATGAGCACACCTCATCAGAGAGGTCTTCCTGCCCAGCTTTCAAGAAACAGTCCAAACCTGCTCTGCCCAGATGGTTGCTAGTCTCCTGTATACTAACCCATTATATATTTCAGAATCCATTGTCTCTTCCCTTCAACAGTAACTTAGGCTTCAAATACATGGGAACTCTGTCTCTGCCATGTGTCCAGATCTTAAAATAGCACTTGATGTATTAATAGAATATGGATGTGATAATAAATACTTGTTGAACATCAATCCTTGTCTGATATGTAGACATCAGAGAGAACAGCAGAAACTAAGTCACCTAATAAAGGAATTAAAACCTAAATGTGTGCAGAGGCTCTGATAGAAACCCATCCAATTCCTAAAGATGAGTGTCAGAAGACTTTTGAAGATGTGAATTTTTAAAGGACAGATGTGCAGGATTGAGTTATGACTCTAGAAGAAATGAAATCCTAGGTAAGGAGAAATTAGACACCAAGGGCTTCTCTTTAATTTCAATTGTACCAATAATTACATTAAATGTTAATTGAATACACACTGCAATTAGAGGGAGGATTCTGGCAAACTAGATTAGCATAAACAAATTGTAATTAGATACTCTCTACAAAAGATCCACTGGATATAAAGACATGGGTTAAAAGCAACAGGAAGGGAAAAAATAAGCCATGGACCAACCGTGAATTTACTGGGTTAGGATGAGACAAAATCGGTTTCCAGAGAAGGAACATTTTACAATAAAAAGACTGAAAGAAATATTTTAGGCCTGGAAAGTTATCTCCATGGTTAAGTGCATGTACTGCCACTCCTGCAAACAATTTCAGTTCAGTTCCCAGTGCTCGTGCTGGGTGGCTCACAACTGCCTGTAATTTCAGGAGATACCATTGTCTAGACTCATCGGGAACCTGCATTCACACATGCATATACCCTGCACCATACACACACACACACACACACACACACACACACACATGATTTAAAATATGAAAATAAATCCTTAAAAAAAAACATTTTGTAGTGGAGAAGGAATGGATAGCAATATGGATATGGATGTGTCTAGTGAAAGCATCAAGATTAAAGCAAGTGTTTAGATTCTCAAAGATGGGGAAAAAAATTTTTTTTATCATTATTTGCACTTTTTGAGATTTAATTTTGGTCTGTGTAGGTATTTTCCTTACTTTTATTAACCAAGCTTCCTGGCTCTGTAAAATTGTATTTCAGCAAATGAGCTAATTTGCAGCCACCATTATATTTGACATTTTTCTACCCTATTATCTCTTTCTTCAAGGACTCTACTTAAACAGTTACCTTTCCTATAGTATTTTAGGAATCTCTTGCCTTTGTTGGGTTCTATTTTGTTGTATTTTGTGTTGTTCTGTTTTTATGTGCTTTTTCCTATATTCAGATAGTATTTTTTATCAGTCCATTCTTTTGTGGACTAATTCTTTCAACAATTGTCTCCATTAAGGAAATAAATACTCTCCTTTTGACTGTCTTCCTATTGATTCAAATGGTGTAGCTCTCTTCTATGGGTTCTACAAGCCCTGGGAATGCCTTCTTTACCCCTTTAGTGTTGCTATAATGGCTACTGCAAAGTCCTTCTTTATTATTTTCAGCATTCAGTCTACCTCTAGTGACTCTTTTCTATTGTAATTTCAGAGAGGAGTGAGTCATACTTGTGAGTTCTTAAGTGCTATGATGGTTTGGATATAAAATGTCCCCATAAACTCTTGAGTTGACATTGTTTCTGATTGGGAAATGAAGATTATCAAAGTCAAGATTGTTTCTTATTGGGAGATGAAGATTATCAAAGTCAACCCATGGATGTCTTCATACCAGACAGAACTGCTAGAAAGTGGGACCTAGTTAAAGAAAGTTTGCAACTGAGGATGTGTCTTTGAAAGATATGTCTTATGTCCCACCCCCGCCCCCCTTTTGCCTTCTGGCCTGCCTGAGGTGAGCAGCTCTCTCCTGCCACAGTCTTTGGCTACAATGTTTCTGCCTCAGTACTTCTTAAAGGCAAAGGAGACAAATCACCTCAGGTAAAACCACCAGTTCAGACAAACCTTTCTTCCCCCAAGATGACTTCTCTCTGGTGTTTTGTCACAGTGATAGAATATTAACATTAAGTGTCATCTTTCAGAGAGCATCCTGTTTATTGTGAACATTACAAAGACTTCAAATTCTCTTATAGTCTCTTGAAGGCTTTTGCTTTTGTCTTCTAAGACAGTTACTATAAAACTGAAAAATCTGTCTCTTGGGGTGGTAGCTATGTCTGCTTATTTTCAATTGAGTACTATGACCATGCTTTGCACATGAGGGCTTCAGGAATCAGTATAAGAATTGGGAAAAGTTTACACAGTTGATTGAGGACACTGCCTCGCTCACATTCTTTTTCTTCAGTACTCATGACCAGCCTGAACTCTGTTACTGGTTCTTGAGGCCAGAATAATTCTGGGTTTTCTGCCAGAGTTTTGCTGTTTCAGGCGTGCTGGGTACACACCTTCAAGCTAAACCCTGGCAACCAGAAAGCTCACCTGTGATCCTCCATCCAGCATTTACCTGCTTTCTTTAAAGACTCTAAAGACTCTAGAGAGTTCTCTAGAGTCTTCAGGTAATTGCTTTTGTAGTTTTTTCCCCGAGATTGTGGTTGGAAAGCGAAGGTTGGTCTACTAAGAGATTATTAAGATCTTCTGAGAACTGGACTCTTCCTCTATCCATTTTTTTTTTTTTTTGGATACTGTGTTTTGCCTTTCTTTATGTATGTCTATGTATCAGAAGGCATCAGATTATCTGAAACTCAAGTTATGGTCTTTGTGAGGAGCCATGTAGGGGCTGGAAAATCAAATTTAGGTCTTCTGGATGAACAGCCAGTGCCCTTAACTGCCAGGCCATTTCTCCAGCCACTTCCATCATTTTTAAATGTCAGATTATGCTAAGTACCGTGAAGCAGGTAATGAAGGATAAAGGAATGGCAGTCATAATACAAGTCTTCATTAGTCCAGGAAACATAGTAAGAAGGCTGGAAAATAAATCTATGAAAAAAAAAAAAACTCTCTAAAATTTAGCTTGATTGGTTGGGAATTTCATACATGCGTAAAATGCACTGAAATGAGAACATTTCTAGCCAGGTGATTTTTAGAAGTCCAAGTAGTTGTTATAATTTTTCTCAAATAAGGAAGGAATTGAAGCTAAGTTTCCTGTGTTATGGAATTAATATAAATTTCAGTTTTTAGCAGAGCCACAAGAGATGCAAGCCTGGCAATGGAGAGCCCACTTAAGACTAAGATTCAAGTACAAGGGAACCAAGGCCTAGCCAGGCTATGACAGGGCCACGGTAAGTGCTGCAGTGCATTGATTCTGCAGCACTGTGTTATCTTAGACAAAACTTAGGACCCAGGACCTCCTACAAAGAGACAAAAAGTTACCTCAACTTTGGAAGCAGAACCTGACCCCTTCTACTCCTCCAAACCATAGTGTTCCCTTTTAATAAGAGGCCCTACTAGATGCTTTCTGGATTTCTTATACCATTTTTTTCAAACATGGTATATAAATGAATTCTCCCTAAATAACAGTTCTGATTCAGGACCCATGGAGGAGGCCTAACATCCTGTGTGTCTGGCAAACTCCCAGGTGATGTCCAAGTGGCCAGTCTGTACTGTATTTTGAGTAAAAAGATGATGTGTGACTTCAGTGGTTTACCTTCAAAACCACCAGCATAAGTGCTAATAAATCACCAATTTACGAAAACAAACCCTCTGCATAGCAGAGCTGCAGTCCAGGAGCCCAGGGTGCCATGATGGCTGAACAGCTGGCATATCCTCAATCCACAGGTTCATCAGGTCTCCTCCCTCACTCCCATCCTTGGATTCTCCTCCCAACCTTGCTTCCTCCATTGTCTTTCTCCCAACATGGGAGTGGTAGCACTTAACCTAATCAAGATCCTGTCTTCACAGAATAAAGACTGTAAGTTTGAGTATATATAAATGTAATAAATTTTATATGAAATATTAAAATAAAAATATATGGAAGAGCTTCAGATATTTGTCAAATAGCTTCACACGTAGACCCTGAGGAAAACTTCGCTGCCAGGCTTGTTCTCCCCACATTGGCTACTGTCACCAAGTATTCATAGCCCCTATCTGTGAATGCAAAGTCCCTTTGCATATTTCAGCTAATGAGACAGGATTCTAGAAAAAAAGTCTCTAAGAGAAGTTAACTTTGACATTAACGTCAACACACTTAAAGGGGGCACAGGAGATATTTCAGCAGGTAAAGGAACTTGCCACCAAGCCTGAGACTTGAGTTTCCTTCCCAGGACCCACTCTAGGCAGGATCTCATCAGATCTTTCCATTGTCTTATCCTTAGCAGGTTTCTGATATAATCTCAGAAAAAAAAAAAAAAAAAAGCCCCTTTGTAATTGAAACCAGAAAAATTATTTGAATAACAAAGACAGAGGGAATAGGCTATCAAATGGATAAAAGCCAATGCTCAGAGACAGAAGGAATTGTACCTAGCATCCCTGAGGATTCCTAGAGATTGGGGGTTGGGCCTCCATCAGTCAAACTTATAAAGCTCATAATAGCTAAAGGCAAATGCACCACTAATTACAATAACAGTAGCACTAACTTGCTACAGGGCGGTGTTTATAAAGCACTTCATTGAGTGTTCTCATTTGATTACACAATGATCTTACAAGGAACCTAAGGAGAAGTATTTGAATCAACTTTATAAAAGAAGAAAGTGATTTCTGACATGGTCTCTGGAATCATCCTGCACTGTGCTTCCACCTTATTCCTCACAAGGACTCTTAATCAAACACAGAACTCTTCCATCTGGCTAGTCACTATAAGGCTTGTTCAGGGATCTCCAATTTCTGCCTTCCAAGGTTGGGATCACAGGTCACTCAGCCCACCCTGCATTTTATGTGGGTTTAGTCAATCTAAATATCTCTGGTACTTGTGGTTGCTTGGCAAGCATTTTAACCACCTAGCCATTGTAGTGGTTAGTTCTTTGATTCGGTTTAGTTTGTTTTTGTCTAGTCACAAATTAGAGTCATCTGGGAAGAGGAGCCTCAATTGAGAAAATGTCTCCATAACATTGCCTATAGGCAAGTCTATGAGGCCATTTTCTTGATTAATGGCTAATATGGGAAGGTCCAGCATACTGTGGGCAGAGCCATCCACGGGTAGGTAGTCGTGGATCTTATAAGAGAGTAGGCTGAGCAAGCCAGGAGACGCAAGTTAGTAAGCAGCACTCTGCCAAGGCTTCTGCTTCAATTGTCACAGGTTTCTGCCCTGACTTTCCCCAGTACTACACTCTGACCTGGGAGTGGTAAGATGAAACAAATCCTTTTCTCCCCAAGTTGATTGTGGTCAATGTTCTTATCACAACGAATAAAACAAAGTAAGACCGCCCCTGTGAGAAGAATTTTAATAATTCTCTGAGGTATGTTCTTGTATTTCTATCCACTTTATAGACACTAGTACTATGATGTGATAGACTAGGTATTATGTTTTAAAGTCACACAAATAGCAAGAGTCAGAACCAGGCTTTGAACTCACTACTGTAAGATTCTGGAATCCATGCTCTTTCTTGTCTACCATATTGTTCTGCCTCCCTATGGCAAGTCAGATTTACACAAAATCATCACTAAAACACTAGAGTAATTTGGGAAAGTTCTCCACAAACTGTGTATGTGGCATAGACACTTAAATAAGTTGTGAAATTGCATATCAGTTTAGTTAGTTTTGGCATCTCCGGATGGATCATGATCATCAGTTCTGACAGGGTATTTGTCACGGAGCTACTGTAGGATTTTAGGACTGGACATTTGTCATAGCATCTCAGGAGGCAGACACAAATGCAATACCCAGGACAAGAGGAGGCTCATGTCTTAAGTCAGGGCAGAACTGTCGTGAGTACCCCAAGAAGAGAACCCTGAGCCAGTATCTAAATTTTTATTTGGGATAATTCTAGAATTGCCAGAATGGAAGTGGAAACTGAGTTCAGGAGTCCCTGGGAGGCTCAGAATCACTTCCTTCTTAAAGCAAGGAAGCTGGGTTATGAGTCCGCCAACTCCCATCTGTCATTGGCAACATTCTCACAGGATGTTAACTCTGGGGCTTCTGCCTACCCTTTGAGGAGGCTTGATATGCTCCTGCAGCCTGAGGAGGAAGCTCTCAGGCAGAGAGTGATGTTTTCAGTGAGAAGCCACAAATGATGGAACAGTAAATGTCAAGAGGATCTGAAGAGGTGCTGGCAGCATCTGTCACAGATCACAAAAAAATGAAACTGGGTCATAGAACCAAAAGTTCAAAGGAACAGAAGGAGCCATAGTTTTTAGCCAACATGTAGCATGCTATAAGCAAGAAAGTGTAAAGCAAGAAAGAGTAGGACCATGAGAGGTGTCCTGAAGTGATTTCGACAATAATTGTTGGTGGCTACTGAAAAATAAACACTCAGTTTTTATTGGTGTATAGGATCATTTAATTATGACAAATGACAAAAATTATTACTAGTGGTGTAACAAGCAGTGACTCATATGTAGCAATATATCTATCATTTCTATTTAACAGCAAAATCATCTATGTACCTGAAGATTAGGAGGGTGACTGTCCCCAGTCTCTTCAAAAGGATACAATTTCATTTCTTCACAAAGCATTCTTCATCAGAAATGAACACAAATCCCTCAGGATCATATTTGTGTAGATGTGTGTTCTCTGCATATTTTCATCTGACTTCAGGTCAAAGGATAATTAATGTCTTTGGTTCTGAGGCCTTCGAGTAAGTGTTGCCCATGATGCAGTGTGGTTCACTGCTGTTCTCTTTGTTTGTCTCACTGCCAAGATAAGATAAGTCGTGGATTCCATCACATATCAGGATCCCCTACTTGAATGAGCCATGCTTGGAAACCTAAGAGTTCATTGAGTAGTCTGATATATTAGTTTCCAAACAGTTAAGTCCAGAGTCTTCCTTTTGAAGAAAGCAATTTGAAAACAAGGCAAGTTTCACACACCCAGTGAACTGTGGGAAGGAAACTTGAAGCTCACAAGAAGGAAGTGAGTGAGAACATCATCAATGAGCTCCTGCTCCACATTAAGCCAGCTAGCACTCCCAACCCAGTTTAGGGACAGCGGAATTCAGCCTAGTCTTTATGCAGGAAGTGATTGCAGAGCCATGGGATAATAAAAGCTGAAGGCCAGGCCCGTAACTTTGGAAGATAAACTATATCACAGTATCAATTGGGTTTGCTTTCTGGCTCTGATCTGCTTACCTCCAACAGTTTGACATTTATGAAAGTCTTGGGGATAAACGAGTAAACTAAGTTTATGGATAGCTAATACTGTGTTTATGAGAATGGGTGCTCTCCAATGCCATATGGTCACCTCTAAAAGTCTAAAGGAATTAGAGCAAAATAGCAAAGATGAAGAGAGCAAGGTAGCATTCCAGAAGGAGCTGCTGGAGTTTAGGCTTAGATAAAGTCAGGATCACACTGTGCTTCCATTAGGTCCTAGTTCAGGGTCCTTGGAAAATTGATTTTTTTTATCAGTTTCTTATTTTCTCATCTAGAAAAAAGCAGGCTAATAGTACTTATGTCATATGACCTCCTAGAAAGAAATATATATACAGAAACCACACAATAAATAATGGCTATTAGCTGGTGTTGGAAGAAGTACAGTTTGCATTACAATTGTGTCAGATACATTTCATTCTTATACTAAAAAACAAAGTGACTTTTTTCTATGTAGATATTATTACCCCATTTTGTCAGTTGAACAAATAGAGGTGCGGGATGTCTGAGCAAATTGTTTCAAGTCCTGTGTCTAGTGACTGACAAAGCCTCCTAGAGGAAGTGGATGTATAAGGGGCAGGCCTTAAGGGGTATAACCTGGCCAGTCTTCTTGTCTCTTCTGCCTTTTGTTCCATTGTGAACAAGCAGCTGCTACATTCTTCCTGCCTCCATAGATCAGTGCATCCTATAGGACTGTGCTCACGCAGTAAATGGGCAAGAAAAAGCCTCTCCTCACCAAAGCTGCTTTGCTTCTTGTCATGTATTTGATCAAAGCAATGAGGAAAGGAGCAAATGCATGCGTTCTGGAGAAGAGTTTGCTGGAATTCTAAGCGCATTTAGTGTTTGTGCACACCTAAAGAATGCTTTCTCCAGGGTTACCATGGATATGCCTGGTGCCCATTGGTGTGGATGAATATATATGTTGCTGATCCCCCTACAGCAGAACTCAGCCTACTCGTTATGTTGGATGTGATTGCAAAACCATGGGATGATAAAAGCTGAAGCCCAGGCTCCTAACTCCAGGACAGTTGTGTTACTCACTGTTAGAGGACATCTGTACAGGCCCAGATTTCTCAAACTATAATATGTGGCTTCTGTTGAGCTACAATTTTTTTTTGATGGTCAGAGAAACATTTTAAAATGGGTGTGGTTAACCTTTTCTTTCAGTTGTAATACCTAGCTCTTCCTTTTTACATGTACCCTAGTATATAAACTGAAATAGTTGTAGATTCAGGCTAATAAATTATCAGAATCTATCAACCAGTCTATCTTTAACATGATAAAACTACAGTAGCCCACATGGAAGAGATGGTTGGAAAAATCATGTTTATGAGAAAACACCTTGTTAGTGTTGCTTTGAATCTGTCCTTTTAGTTGGTACTTGTTAACTAACCTTAAGCAGTTACTATATGACAGAGCCTTTCTTTGTGTATGGAACTCTGCTTGTAGTTTCTCTGGTGCCATCTACCTCGCTAATTTAGACTGGGTCTCCCATTGCCTTGGAAATAGCTGGAGTGATTGATTGGCCAGTGGACCCCAAGAATCTGTCTATCTCTGTATCCCCAGCACTAGGATAACAAGTGCCTATGACCTCACTTTTTTGTGGGTTCTGAGGATCTAACTTTGGTGACTGAGCCATCTCCCCAGCTATAACAGACATTTCTGAAGCACATAGAAATATTAATTTATTTTCGGTTGTATTATTTCAGGTGGGAAAGTTGAGACAGAAAGATGTAGCAAGTGGCTTTCTTAGGGTTTCCATTGCTGTGAAGAGACACCATGACCATGGTAATTCTTATAAAAGAAAAACATTTAATTGGGGCTGGCTTACTGTTTCAGAGGTTTAGTCCATTATGATCATGTCAGGAAGCATGGCGGCCTACAGGTGATATGGTACTGGAGATGGAGCCAAGAGTTCTATATCTTGATTTGAAGGCAGCAGAATAAGACTGTATTCCATGTTGGGCAAACCTTGAGCATATATGACCTCAAAGCCCCACCTCCACAGTGACACATTTCCTCTATTAAGGCCACACCCCTCTAATAATGCCACACCTCCTAATAGTACCACTCCCTATTACCAAGCATTGACACACAAGAGTCTATGGGGAGCATTTTCATTTAAACCAACAAAGTGGCCAAATTTGTACAATGGATGACATACCATGATTTGAATGACGTTTTCTGGCTAAGTACTCATGCTGAGTCACTACAAATCTTTTCTGTCACTGGAAGCTACTGTTACTTTAATTTTCTGTAGATTGCTTTTAAGGTTATATGTAGCTAGCTGAGTTTCTAATTACTAATCTCTAACAACAAACCCCACAAATTTTGAGTTGAGTTTGTACTAGTCAGATTTCTAAACATATATGAAGATGTTACCTTTTGCCCCATTTTACAGATTAGATATCGTAAAGTAGATAAAGTAATTCATTCATCCTAAATCACTTTCACACAGAAAATTATGAGACAACATTCAAAGTCCAGTAGCCAATCTAGACATTTTGCTTTTTAACCAAAACCTTTCTCTACTTAGAAATGGGTTATCTATAGTTGGTAAATTAAGAAAATGTAAGGACCATCAGTGGTCCCAGTTGCATCTGAATTTGAAGCCAGGCATAGCCCTAATTTTAGGAAGGAAACTGAATGAGACCACAGAGACACTGCACTGGGTTAAGGTGAGTACATGGGAATATGGGGTCAGATATGCTCTGTCACTCCCAGGTTTGCCAGAAGTAATGAGTTTACCTTCTTTTTTTTTTTTTTTTTTTTTTTTTTTGGTTTTTCGAGACAGGGTTTCTCTGTGTAGCCCGGGCTGTCCTGGAACTCACTCTGTAGACCAGGCTGCCTCGAACTCAGAAATCTGCCTGCCTCTGCCTCCCAAGTGCTGGGATTAAAGGCGTGCGCCACCACCACCCAGGAGTTCACCTTCTTTAACCCTGGTTCCTGCAGCTGCATAAGTAGACAAGAACAATTGGCAGTCCTCTGCGAAGATGAAATATCAGGAGATGCAATGGTCCTCACACCATTTAGGAAGTTTACTTTATTGAATGATGGTGAAGGGTTTGAGTCATTGATTCACATAATTTATAAAATACCTCATTATCTCCATTTCAAAGACACGTAATATATGTTATATTGATAGACTGTTGTGTATTGTTTGAGCACATGGAGAAGCTGAGATGGGAAGAGGGGTCTTGTCTATTTCAGACCCAAGCATGCATCTCTCAAGGTGCCCTCCACTGTCTGAAGAGGAGCTAGCCTTTCTAACTTTGTAATGGGGAAGAGAAGAGCAAAACAATCCAAGAGTAAAATCACTGTGCCTTGGAGAACAGTTAAAAGGTAGACAGTTTCCAGCATGGCTTTTGCTTATCCCATGAGACAATAGTGTCTGCAGTGGGAGATGAAGCTAGAGATTTTGCTATGAAAACTAGAGATTTTGCTAAGGAAGCTCACCTAGGAACTTCTGACTGCCTTAACTTCCTCAGTTTATGCTGGATACTGTGAGTGCCTGCTTTGATGGTGTCATCTCTATATGTTGCGATTTGTTCTTGGAAATCACACACACATACACACACACACACACACACACACACACACACACAGGACCCTCTCAACTGTGAACTCTATCTGGCTTCCTTAAAGAGATTTTCCCAGTTGATTTCTGCTGGGTGTTCAGAAGCCCCTGGTTTGATGTTACATTTTTGATAATATTGTCCTTTGTTTGGAAACTTAACCAGAAAGGACATTCTGCTCTGTCCAGGACATCACTCTCTAAAAGCTCATGTGGTTGCCTTAAAAATGGGCTTCCTCAGTCAGGGTGCTCCAAGCACCCAGTTTGATAATGGTTTGCCCCCTAAACTCACTCATTCAAAACCAAAAATGTAGCTACCTATGATCATTCTCTGACTTACCCAAAGCACAATTGCTACCCAGGCTTCACTTGTATTATTTTTATTTTCCTATATATCTGGTTCTTTGATAAATAGTAATGCTGATGACACATCTGAAATCAAATAGGACTTTCCTTAGTTTCTTCACTTACAGAGTAACAGGTGTGTTTTCAGTAATGCTGGCCTGCCAACAGCTGTCTTACTAGCACCTGATTCAACTCTGTTTAGTGGTTGTCTCTTGTGTCTTCATTGCAAGATGACCCAGTGTCTGTGCATCTGGGTTTCTTACAGGGGCTGCTGTTTTGCCAATCCTATCTGTATATGCAGTGACATGGATGAGAATAGCCCTCACAGATCCATATATTTGAATTCTTGGTCCCTAATTGGTATAATTGTTTTGGAATGATTAGGAGGTGTGACCTTGTTGGAGAAGGGGTGTCACTAGTGATCAAAAGACCACGCCATTTCCAGTTCCCTCTCTGCCTCTCTTTGTCTTATGCTTGTGGATCTCAGCTATTGTTCCAATGCTGTGCCTGCTCGCCTGCCAGCTCTCCATCATGATGGTCATAGACTAATCCTCTGGAACCAAGAGCCCCAACAAATGTTTTCTTTCATAAGTTGCTTTGGTCATGATGTCTCTTTACACAACTGAAAAGTAACTAAAACAATATAATTTCATTTTTTAATCTTTGGCAGACCTGTTGTCTCATACGGAAGAGAACAAGGTCCATGAGATTTTCTGTTTCTTTCATAAGATCCAAAAGGATCAGGTTTCAGGAACCTGGGCTCTTCGGTTCTATTCCATTGTTTCACATTAGTACTCCAACAAATGGCTTCTCTAATGCACAAAGTCTATGAATACTTAATGAACATATGTATGTCATGGATCTCTGAAAAATAATCCCATTTGAACTTTCTGAGATGCACAGAAAGCCTGATTTCCCAGAACTCTTTCTGCCTTATCAGGCACCTCATGGAGAAGTCAGACTTCAGTCCACATTAGTACTCCTTGGGGCTTCTATACAAATACTAAGAAATTCTAGTAAATCTTGAGATGGATGCAGGTAACCTGTATTAATAGGCGTGGTGCTCCCCACCCCACAGTGCCATGCGCCTCTATTCTGCATTTTAGAAGGTGCTCAGAAAGACTGCTCATATTATTGTTTTATTTTACCTCTCTGTTGTTAAGATGAAATTCAAAGGATGCTGAGACAGTCTTGTGGAAATAATTTATGTGCAATTAGTAAGAAAAAGTCACAAAATAGTATTTTAATTTGGCGACATGGAGCAAAAAGATCAGGGGCTTTGGAGTTAGGCAAATTTTAATTCCAACTCACTCAGTGACCTTGGGGGAACTATTTAATCTCCATGAATAATATATGAATCTCCATATAGTCTTTATATATGACATGGAAATAAGCCTCAAAGTTCTACTCTGAATGTTAGATGAAGTATCTCAGATGCAAAGCAGAAGCAAAGACAGACATCTGCTTTCTGTCTGGATAAGAAAGATCTTAGAACATGCTGGTGTACCTATTGCTGATGCCTTTCTACCAGGAAAAGAACAGGTGAAGTGCCATTGAGGAAACAGGACTTCTTAGAGATTCTTATCCTATTATTTCCTTGTTGTACAAATGACCTCCTATGGAGCACAAGGGCTAAGGAGATGCCTATGCAAGTCCCATGCCAGTACAATCCAGAAGCAGCTGAAGTCAGTGATGACTGACAGCTCTGTACCAGATCTGAAGGAGCTCTGCTACCCAAAGGGGCACAGAGCCTGCTGACAGGATACTGTGAAGACATGCTTATCCTCAAGTTCCACATAGTCAAGGTGGCCCTCACACTTGAGTAGGTTTTAGTCATCAAAGAAGATGGGCCAATGCAGTAGGGACTATGCATATATAAAGTCAGAGAAACCTAGTGCTTTACACCTGAGATCTTCAGGAGCATAAGGTTGGTCAATGAACTATTGTCAGCCGTACCTCAGTGCAAACATAAGTGGTTGGCTCTTATAGAGGCTGTACTGTGCTGCAAAGTTATAGTCTTAGTCTGTTTGGTGCTAGCCAGACTTCTGATCAGATAAACACAGTGTGAAAAAAATATTTCAATATAGATTCAAATAGTTCCCATGTGAAAAGTAAGAACTTTATTAGTGGACTTTCTTTTTATTTAATAATACTATTTTGTTTTATGTGAAATTACTTGATAGAAACAAGTCTGGGAGTCACATTTGTTCCCCTTCTATATTTGAGGTATTAATCTGTTGTGAGACCTGTCTGCTTGAGGCTAAGTTCAGTTGATTGAAGGCAGCTTCTTGGGTAAGATCAGAAGACTACCAAGATCCGTTCTTGGTTACCCAAAACCCTGTCCTAAAATATCCCTTCCTAGTTAATGTGTTTTAGCCTTTTGTGAAAATGAGAGTGTTTTCTTCCAACTAAATTAGTCATTATTGGTAATTAATACAAAGCATGCCTTCTCAGTAATGCACAGAGGGTAGGCCTGCTAATAACAGAGAATAAGACACACAGCTTTTAAGACAAGGGCATATTTTCTACACAGAGACTTGAAAGATGGAGAAAGACAGTGTAGCATTGGACAAATTAGACAATGTGTAGAATTTTGAGTTAGTAGAAACGTTAAAAGGAAGAATGATGGACTGTGCCAATTCTGCCAGGGGCAATTAGACTTCACAACTACTGAAGGCCAATGGCCTGCATTCTAGTCAGAGAGGACAGAGTCTGCCTCAGCTTCAAACCTTATTGTCTGACCCATATCTCTCAGTGTGCAGGAAGCGAAGTTCTATACCTGCATTTCTGGACAGGAGACTGAAAGATATATATATATACCATTGATAACTGGTTTGTATTCATTCAATTTAGGCTTACCTCTAGCTGCCATTTTCACTGGGTTTCCTCTCTGTTGTTGCGTTCTGCAAGACTTGTCTCTTTAACTGAACAAGAAGATCCTGGATGGGAGGGATGCTGTCTTTTTCATTAGCATTTCCCCCACCATACAGGAGTTGACCATGAAAAACACTAGACAACCGGCAGCTACACTGATCCTTTTCTTGCATTAACATTCCTTTGACTTCAGGGTTAGGATACAGATGAGTACACTGCACATGGAAAACATCTGAGAAAACAGATATCACTAAAGAATGGCAAGGATTTTAAAGAAATCACCCTTCATATTGTTGCTCAAAGTCAGGTGAAATGACTAATTCTCACAATTTTTGCTTTGCAGGCTTGTTTGATTGCTTGCTTGCTTGCTTGCTTGCTTGCTTTTCTGATACCTGCATGATTCCAACCAGACACTTTAAAATTGTAGCAAAGTCATCCATCAGGCATGAGATCACAGAGTACAATATATTCAATATCATTATTGTTGCATGACCGCTGTGTGCTAGGCACTTGGCTAGGGATTGCAGTGCAACTTCAAAGCATAGAGAACATGAGGGTTTTTTTTTTAGCAATCCTCTACTAGAAAATGACTTCACCCTTCTCCTACTCAACCCCAGAGCAAGAAGAGAAGCCATAACATGCTTACCATCTGCTATTATCAGTTCTTTCCCTCCATTTCCTTATTAAATATGCTCAATGGAGCCTCATAAAATTGAAACATGTGGAAATTAAGAGCTATTCCAAGATCTGCAGGCTATCATGTGTTACCAACTGTCTCCTCATATCCTATCTGTGCCTGCTATTTGAAATGTTCACTGGTTTTGGTCTGAATGGTAACTGTCCTCCATAGGTGCATGTACCTGGACACTTGGTCTTCAGCAGGTGGCACTTTGGAGGCCAGTTATAGAACCATTAGGAGGTAAAACCTTGCAGAAAGAAGTGTGTTACTGGAGGAAGAACTGGTCTCACTTCCTGTTCTCTTCTTGGCTTCCTGACTACTGGGTAGCCTCTCCCTCCTGCTACTATGGCTTTCTGCCATAATAACCTGGACCGCTTTGGTAATTGAGCCAAAATAATGCTTTGTTTCTTAAGGTACTTTTGGCATCACCACAACAGAAAATAATACATTCACCAACATCTTACCTCTCTTCTTAGCTGTATTCTGATCAGGACCCACACCCACAGTCCTCCAGGTTGTCAAACAATGAACAATGATCCCAAAACAGAAGTCACACTTTGATTATTGTTTTTTTCTTCTCATTGTTTTCTTCCTTGTCTTTACTCTGTGGGGCTATTAATCACCACCTCTACCAGTTCCACAACCTAATGTGCTCTTAGATGCATGCGTATTCTTTGTCTCTGTTTCCCCTCGTTCTTGCTTTCACCAGTATATATTGATAGATTTTTATCTGGTATTTCTGTCAGCACTTCATCTGTTCCACTGCACTAGTCCTCCAATGGTAATCTTTAATATGTTCAAATATATAATTCTTCTCTCTATCCCAAATTTCTTGCTCATTCTCTACGGACAAAGGGAAAGGCATGACTTTAAATGAAGCTTTAAAAAGGCCTCCATGATCTGGCTTCACTTCCTTTGTTTAGGTATTATAACATCCACAAATATGTACAGCACTCTACCTCTGTGGCTTTGGACATGGTTTTATTTCCACTGAAATTATTCTTTCTGCTTTTGGAGAACGCTAACTCATCTTGAAAAGTCTAAAGGCAAACAATCTGATTTAGTAAACAGTTCTTACCCCTCACATGAAGATTTAGTCATTACTTTTTTGACTTTGATTATGTGTGCCCCAAAATGACATAAATATAATTACCTTGAATTGTATGGAAATGTGCTGATTGATTATATATAAAAAAAGTGCTCTAGGCCATACCCCTCCTTACCACATAGGTTGTGTCAGTAGCTAATATAATGTTTGATAAAAATAATTTTCTTATCTTCTTTCCAGCACAATCTCTATCTGGTCATTTATAAGACTAAGGACCTGGGGAAAATAATTGTTTAAAATCCTTCTATCCAAATAGTCTTTATTTAGCCCATATTTTCATTGTTTTTTAAAGTCTTTGCTCAAATATATTTTCTCAAAAGTTCCTTGACTACCTAATTTAAAATCTAATATTCTTTTCCATCACATCTCTTTTTTCTGATCTGGTCTTTTCTGGTCTTTAGAACACATTTATCCCTAAACATACTCCATAATCTACTAATGTGTTTTGTTCATTGCCTCTCTTCACTGTTATCAATTAAAATAGATAGTACTTAACAGAAGAAGTGGTTATATACAGCTTATCTGGAGAGAATACAATCATAACTTGGTATGAAATTAGAATAATACATGTAAATGTTTTAAAATGTAAAATGATTATTGAAATACTAGGACTCAAGTAATTTTGCTCTCTGTATGCTTACAAATTTTCAAAGCTACCAAAAAAGTCTCCATGAAGTCAGAATACTTTGTTTATATTTTTCAATGTGACACGTCTGGCACCAAAAGTGATGTCTAGCATACAGCTGACTCTCAGGGAATATCTGTAGCTTGAAAGAATTTCCAAGTGTGAAGAGTGAATAGCAAAATGTTCTTGGGGATCATTTTATGAATCAGATTTTTATAATATCAGTCAGTGACACCTAGTTAGTGGCCACACTAAGATCAAGATACAGCCAGACACTCAGAACTATAGGCTGATTCACAACTGTCAGGGAGAGGACAGTGGAGCTGACATAAATGAATGAATGAATGAATGAATGAAGTTGCTTGAATCTAAGGTGGAAATAACCATTGGGGGCCTGTAATTGATCCTGTCACAGCATGACAATGAATGGGGCAAAGTCTCCATCCTTTGTCACTCACAGGAGAGAACACTGAGATAAGGGAAAGTGGTCCAGCCACAGTGAAAAATATGGAAGTGCGTTCTTCTCATTCCTCTTGGTTCTTCCTTGGCAACTGTCACCTCCTCCTTTCATCCCTGCAGACATCTAGGATATGTTGAAGCCCCAAATACTGAAAATATTTATATTTCTCTAAATGATGTTTGACAAAGGTCTGAAGATTGTTTCACGAAATCAAGTTCAGGTTTATTGCTTGTATAATTTAATTAAGGACTGACTTGGATTATCATTCACAGGAAAGTACTGAAAGGAGATCAAGTCTTCCTCAAGTGCAACCAGAAATCATCACCGTGTGCAATCATAGGGGGATCAATAAAATAGTTCTGAACCACCTTCTGATTGATGCAGGGTTGTTTGTTTACGAAAGAGTTTCTCTTTCAATTTAAGCTGTAAGTTTGGAGTCAAGTTTTACCAGAAATCCCTAAAATCTACCTGTTCTTTTCTGATTATGCCAAATGAAGGTTTAGAGAACCATACAGAGAAGTCCATACCTTCCAAGTCTAGGTCACTTAGTGGGAATCATACATTGACTGGAAGATGAATGGCAGGGTGCTGGGAGGAATATAATCAAGAGGTTTTTGGCCCAGTGAAGAGCACTCTGATAGGATCAGAGGGTCATTGAACTTTAATACTAGTGATCACATTAGCAAACTCCCTAATTCTGAAAGGAGGAACTTTCTGCCCCAACACTAATGTTGGGGCAGAAAGCATTTGGATGGCTATGGCAGTAATAGGCATAATGCTTCCTGTTTCCCACCATCTGAGGAAGATACACAGAGGGACCCTGAAAGTCACTCACCCTATTGAGGCAGTCCAGGAATGCCTAGGATGTGGCAAAACATCAAAAGCTTACAGTTGGAGCACAGATATGACTGCAGACTCAGATGTCAAATCTCTGTAAAAATATTCATGGTCCTGGGCTGTACTGGTGCATACTAAATCGATCTTGAATCCTAGTAGTCAGCACCTTAGGATGTAGGCTAGCTTGGTGACTTTCCACCTCACCCTGGAAAAATCATCTTATTATTGCTTTGGTCTGAAGAACCTTCCCACTCTGCCACAACAAGATAACATAAATCATACCATAGTGTGATTGGAAAAGAAACAGATGAGAAGGAAAAATCTGGAATTTTTTGAAAGCATTACAGTACATAAGTATTTGTGATAAAATAAGGTAAATCATAGAAAAATAAAGTAGATGCATTCCTTTGCATTTGTGTATGCTAAGAATGATCACTTCTGCCCTCTCTTTGCACCTCTGAGACTTCAGTGCAATGAGCATGTGAAGGCTACCCTAGAATTTCAGAGGTTCCGAATGCAGGAAATTTATGCACTGAGACTTGATGTCAGATACTTAGGCAAAATTAACTCACCTGATTCAAAGTCATGGCCAAGGAAGGCAGACAATTTACAGAGGCAGATAGGAATGGCCAGGGTGAAGTAATGAGGTATAAAGACTGCTTACCTCTCAAGTCTAAGAGACAAGTCTGTAAAGCTTGAGAAAGTGAATCATTGTTTTAGAGACAGAAACATAGTATTATCTGCATCAATTCCAATGTGGGACACAGATGGAGATGGTACATTTGGAAAAATATTAGGCTTTAATATTCAGCCCCAAAGAAACATGTATATGTGTACACACACACACACACACACACACACACACACACACACACATATATATATATGCATATGCATATGTGTATAATGTTTTGTAAATTAATCCCTGCTTGGGAAATCTATGCTAACCCAATGAAAGCAAGCTCTGTTACTATCCATCCTTCTATTACACCAAACAGATGAGGTTAAAATGTATACCTCCTGGGATGAAGATGTGAGATTGAGTAGGGTTTTTTTATGGTTTTTGTTGTTGTTGTTGTTTGTCACTACTGTATATTTGCTGCTACCTTCAGGAAAAGCTAGTTGCTCATTCTCCCATCAGTACCCAGTACCCAATAGAAGTTCATCTCAGGTCAATGTCACAATTTCCTACATACAATGTAGTGAGTTAGGATTAGAACTCCAATCAGCAATTAGGGATTCTAGTCAAACTGGGAGTCATATCGTGGGTAGCAACAGGGAAACAAATACAAAATGATTAAAATCTTAGGGGAAAGGATAATAAGACTTAATGAGGCACATTTGCTTTGCAAGAATGCAAATGTTTAGCACAGGAGCAGCTTAGAGCACCTTTACCAATATGCTTACAATTACATCTCCTATTCTTTGTCTATCCACTACTAATATGTAAGCACAAAGTTGATGTCAGAAAGAAGTCTAAGTCCACTGAAGAAGAGGACTAAGGCTAATATAGCAGAAAGAAAGTACTATGAAGAGAAATGATTTTGAGAAAAAATAAAACAGAAGAATAAAGTGAGGTAAGTAGCTATGAAAGTTTCTTCACTCCTCTACAATAGAATCTAAAAGGAGGGCTAGTGGTGTATGATAAACATCTAAACAGCTTTTCAGGGTAAATGTCAAGCCTGCATCTACTAAGATCTTGGACCATTTCCTTCGCAGTGTAAAGCTATGCAACTGATATACAACTTGAAATGCCTCTGCACAACATCTAACAGGTTACAAGAACCATAGAGCTGAGGTGACATGGGTAGTGGTTTAATTCATGATCCTGAGGGGGGAAAAAATCATACTTTTCAATGCAGGTCTATAATACAGGAAACACAGAATCCACTGTATCTTCAATAGGGAAGTAGTATTCCCAGAAGTGGCAGAGGTGAGAATTGTAAGGCTGGGATGAAGAGTCCTGTGATAATGTAGAGACTGAAGACTAAGGTCTGGGTCTAAGGCTATAATGATGAATGTCAGGAAAAAGTCAAGAAAAACAATAACATCACATATAAGAAGCTGCTCTGACAAAATACATTTCAGCAGGGCTCAGCTAGGATCCATTAAATGTCTGTGAGCCTGAGACATCCCTCTCTAAATGGCAAAAAGAGATACTAACACATCTCTTCCAGATTAGTTAGGTTATTATTAAATCAGTGAAAGAAAAGAAAGAGGGAATATCCTTAAGAGGTTGCGTTGGTGACTAAAAGGGCCCACTGAATTAGTACAGTAGACTCACTTTACTGGGTTATATCAAACACACCACACACACACACACACACACACACACCTTTTCTGAGATGCAGCTGGTTTGTCTGGAAGAGCAGATTAAGCTGTAGAAACATTTTTAATTGACCATCTCTTTTAGGAAATTGTATGTAAATGAAACAGGATGAGATATTTTATAACTCCGGCATGTTGCACGTTATAGTAATAAGGAAATCGTGTCCAAAGGCCAATTAACAAGAAAACTCTTTTATTGATATAAAAGCAAAACAAATTTTTCATGAATTTCTAATACCTGTTTTATTCTATCTATTGGATATACTCAAGTTCAAAAATCACTTTTTCTGTTGATGCCATCACTGTCATTAACCTCTCTGTAGCAGCAGTCCTGTGAGACCACAAGTCTCAATGAAATATCCTGCCTCAAATGGGTAAAAGAACCCAAATAATGCACTGTCTCTCAATTAAAGCTAAGTAAGTTCTTATTCTCCACTAAGCGTTCCTATACCACATCTATTGTATCATCGGGTTGGTGGTGTTGATAAGTATTGATGTCAACCCATCACATCTGCTTCTCAAATGTTATCAAATAAGGAAAAAAACAAACCAGAATCATATTTATATTCAGACCAGTGATGAAATACCTTCCTGTGTAGATGGGGCAATTCATTCTTACATGAACATCTATGAACCACGCTACAACTTCCAAACATAAATAAGTGGCTTTTCAGATTCAAGTCCAAAGCCTAGATTACCCTGGGAGTCGACTTTGGCAGCCATATTAAAGTTTCTAGTTCCAATTTAGCCCATAATGCTCAGATAATATTGGTTAGTAATTTCTCTGCAATTATCCATAACAAGCACTGAAAACCTATGCCTATGCATTGGAAGAAGAAATTTTAGTCATATCTAATCAATTCAATGGCTACAGACAGTAAGGGTTAAAATTCAAATGCCCAGTCATTTTTAAAGCTAAATTGTCCATATTTTCCAAAAACTTGTCAAACTAAACAAATAATAGTTCTATTTTCATTTTACCTTTAAATATGCAGGTGTATGTTGTATGTCATACAACATATAAGTTGAAAAGGAAAAGGAAAAATCAAATTGCAATCCATGATTGTAGTCTAGATGGTTCTAATACTCTTGTAGAGAGATTTTTGATCCATCCAAATAGCTGGACCACATAGAGATGGTCATGACTTCATTATCATTGCTACATTTGAGTCACTAATATAGGAAAGGAAGCTTATCTAATTACCAATTCCCCAAGCCAAGGAAGATTCTCCCCTTCCACTAAATAAAGAGAAAGCCATTCTGATTTGACCTCAGAGAACGAAGTGCATGCATACGCCTGATTCCTCAGATCCTCTCTGGATCAGAGGATGGAACAACTATTTGGTTTCAGTCTCATAATGACAGAAAAGAGAATACAAAAAGTCCATTGTAAATTTGTACAAAATGTATGCATATATAAATACATATCTATGGGTATATATAAATTCTAAAGATTATATCCATCTTCATCTTCAAGAGTCAGAGTCCCATACAATTGACATATTGGCATTCTCTCTCTATTTTTCTCATTTTTAAAACAGTAAGAATCAAGCATGCTACCTTATTAATACTGAATAGCAAGTGCAGGAGCTGAGCTGTAGCTATAGAGGGTTGGAGCAATTAGTTTGACGGGACATCAGTAAACAAAATCCTTAGAGTAAATTTGGCTATTTTCATATTGCCTTTTCTCTCATAAAAATGAAAACTCAAATGTCATATGGGTCAATTGAGCTCTCTAAGTAGCAATCTAAGCAGACTTTATAGGAATTTGCATTGTCATATGCTTATTGCAATAATTTGGTGTGGGATCTGGCCTACTAGAATTTCATGTGATTCTTGTTCTAGCTCACAGAAATCTTGTGTGATGCCACCAGGTTCAGAGTATATGAAACTCAGTATGAAATGTGATTGAAAAGCTGCATCATCTTTTCATGGGACACTATTAAAATATTAAACCCTAGTCAATTGATGGAAAAAGGCATATACACTTAAAGGTGCACAATGTTAGCACATTACAGATGTGTGCTTATGGTTAGAGGTATCAAGATGTCTTTTTTAAAATACATATAATTAGTTTATTTCTTGTTTGCTCTATTTCTTTTGGGAAAAGAGTTTGTAGGACATTGCCCCCTAGGTGTACAGGCTGCTTCTTGGAAGGGGATTATTATTGCATGCCTTGAATGCAGTATGATTCATAAGGCAAGAACACATGAGTCGCTTCAGCACCAAGGAAGTGGAATCAGCATCTAGCACTGCTCAAAACAGAATATCTTATTGCTTTAATAAAATGGGAAATTATTTACTGTAAAAAGAGTGCACCAAATAATGGGAAGAAAGTAATATCTATGCACTTATGTAGAGCTCATTGAAATGATGAACCTTTCTTCTGGGTTCCTGATCCTATTCAGATTTCACATCCAAAACCCATGCTGTAAGAAGGTATTAAGAGCTACAGTTGAATGAGGGCAAGTTAAAGAGATTAATGGACATTCTCCTTCACAGTGCCTTAGCCATTCTGTTATACAGTGTAGAACTCTGATACACGTACAGCTTCCTTGGTGACATGAGGGAGTGAATGCACTCTGACCTGTTACAAGGAAGTGACTAAGGCACTGGAGAGAATCTGGTTCATTGTTTAATATATTATATCCAAAGATTATACCTGGTCTTCCTAATGATACACATGGCATGCTTAAATGATGGTCTTCTGTGCTTCATAAAAGGACTTCAATGATATCTATGGGTGACTAAATCAACCTTATTAAATTATTTTATAAAGATACAGACTGAGCTTGGAAAACTTTTTATATAACCAAAAACATTAGAGGCAATCATTTCTCAGGATAATAAGCACATATAACTTGAAACAAGACAGAACATAGAGGGCAGCTAGTGGCTTGGGAAAGAGATATATGTAGGGGTCCCACTGCCACCAAGCAGCAGAGTCTAACATAGAGGGACTTATCTGACATTTAAAGAGAGGACAAAGATTTATCTTCTCTCACACTTTCCTTTTTCCTTAATATTTTCTATGTGTTCAGGGAGGTTAATTAGGCCAGACTTAGGAAAAAGAAAGATCCCCCTTTGCTGTATATCAGATGCAGGCACAGAGTCATAACTAAGCAAACTATAAACAGTTTTATCCTGTAAGCATTTACGGATTTAACTTGGAAATTGTCATGTCCTGTCATCCAAATTGCCCAACATCTCCACCAGTCTTTCCCCCAAACACATACAGTACAAGCAAGCACACACAGCACTGCCTCCAGGCGGCAACTGCATGCAGAGAACCACAGGCACTGTTTAAATATTAACCATGTTTTTAATAGATGGCATTCCAGCACATCCATTATTTGTTTTCTGTTATGATTGTTTCTGTTACTCACAAAAGAAAAAGGGGAAACATGGGTGTCATCGTTTTATAATAGTCTACTACAGAGTAAAATACAAAAGAACACTTCCGGAAACAGCAGAAGCCAGGCCTACACCACTGACTTCCTCAGCCAGTGGCAACCGTATATCAACAGCTGGAAAGTCAGAACAAGAATATACAGTTTGGAGGACATATCACAGAACTATAGTTTTCTTCTGTATTTGGTACCAATATAATAAGTACATAACAAAGGTGCACTTGTTCTAAAAGTAAAACAGAAACATACTGGTTGGTTAGATACTGCATTTTCAGAACTGCACATTACCTAATACTTTTTTTTTTTTACATAAAGGTAACTTATGAAATGTATAATGATAAGAAAAACAATTGTAGAAAAAAAAAGAAGAAAGAAACCAATCAAAACCAAGACAATCACTTTCCAAAACAGCTCCTTCTTTGGTCTGCACAACCAGAGGAAGTAACCATGAAGGCGAGACATATTCAGCACCAGACCTGGCTGGACAGCTCTTGATTTCTCTGAGGCTCAAAACAAAACCAAAAAACCAGCCCCCCTAAACCAAAAATCAAAACGAAACAAAACGACCAGCAGTCAAGTGTGCAAGTGGGCCCTAATGTGCAGCAAAAGCAAATAGTATAGTTTTTGTTTTCTACACTCGGCCAGCGAGAGATATTTCTAAAAGTAAACTCAAATTCTGCCCAATGGGGAAACCAAAAAGTGAGATGATGACTGACTGACTAGAGAGGGGTTACCTGTCCTAAACGTTTTTTCTGGGACATTCTATGTGGTCTCTGGTGCTTAATGTAGATGTTTTCTTTATAATATGCTATTGCCTGAGCCCAGCTGAAAGTGAGGAAAAGGGAGGGGAGACAAGCTAAAGGAAAAGTGAAAGCCCATGAGAGAGGGGCAGAAAGGCGACTAAACCTTCACTTGACAGCTATATACAACGTCACCGGCCCCCTCCCATCCCTTTGCTTCGGTGTCAATGTCTTATATATTTGGTAGCTTGTGCGGTTTCTCCTCCTTACTGAGGGGGGGCACGGGGTGAGGAGGGAAGATGCAGCCTTCATTGACAATGAGAAATTATGTGATTTGTCATGCTCTTGGACTGTATTATTAATAGTATAATAATTACTATAAATATCAATAAAGTATTATCAGCGTTATTTCTTCCTCTGAGACTTTCCTCGCCCAATATTTACAAATACCGCACAGTGCCTCGGCGGAGGAGAGACAGTGAAAGGGTGGCCAGGTAAGGGAAAAGGGAAGAGAAAACGGGCCAAAGGAGAACGGAAAAGGAAGAAAGGAGGAACAAAAGCGAGGACGGTAAAGATGCTGGAAACGAGGAAGGGGTCAGGAGAGGGGCTGCATAATCAGGACAGTACCACCGTTTGCAAAAGGCCCTCGCCAGGTGTGTCCAAGCAGGAGGAAGCTGCGTGTGCTCCGTGTGGACTGGGGACTGGCGGTGGAGGTGGAGGCGCACAGGGACCCTGGCACAGGAGACCAGGGGATGAAGAGGAGGAAGAAGAAGCATTGGAAGGGGTGCAGAAGGCGGAGTCCCGGGACTGCCTCTCCAGCCGGGTTTCTTTTCCATGGGTTGGGGCTTGAACACCTGCCCGAGACAGCCCCCCACCACCGTGGCTGCCGCTGCAGTGATCTCTCTCATATTCTTCCTGAGCCCTCTGCATCTTCCGCTTCTTCATCCTACGCTTGTGGATGTGAAAGGTGGAGAGGGACAGCACGATGAGACAGAAGATGAGAGTGACCAGGACAATCAGCACCAGCGTGGATGAAAAAGACTGGAAGAGCTGCTGTCCCACCTGCGTGATGCAGGTGCCACCACCTGCGCCTGAGCTGCGGATACCTGCGTTGCTGCCTCCGCTGGCGTTGTGGGAAGCAAAGGTCCGGTTCAGGAGACAAGGCGGCAGGGCCAGCCTCAGCTCTTTCGGTGCCCTGGCACTCATCGGCGCTGGGCTGAGAGGGGCCAGGCCCACCAGGCTTCCTCTGTTGGACACACGGTTCCCACCAGCCAAGACGAGGACAGGAGCCCACGCCACCCCAACTGCTCTCTAGCGCTGGAGAGAGTGAGCGCTCCAGCCAAAGACTGAGGGAGCAACTGCCCTCAAGCAGACCGGCCAGAGCTAGTGGCCCCAGGGAGATTGTCTCCGTTCTTCTTTGATCTTGTTTCCTTTCCCCAGGCACAGTGCTGCAAAGAAAACAGGATTAGTTAGGGTCCCGGCCACTGCCAAGGCGAGTGCGGAGAAAGAGAGGGATCTGACCACCACTGCCAAGCGGCCTTCAAATGGACGCTGTCATCTCCACAACCCACCGACCCAACCCTACCGCTCCTTGCAGCACAGGAGAGTCGCTGCCAGATGCTCCGCTGGCTCAGATGGGGTCTGGCGTCCGTACCGCACCGCGGAGACACTGGTTACTCAGCAGAGACGGCAGCTGCCCTGCCCCCTGCACAACTTTCTAATTGCCACCAACAGCGGCCGCCACAGCGGCTTTCTCTATCTACTTCCCAGAAAGCCAACTGCCCTGTTCTCTGTGTCCTGTGGACCTCGTCTCAGGATCCACTCTCGCCAGCACGCACTTCGAGCAGGCTCCCTGTACGCAGTCTTTCTCCATCCATCTCTCTCCAAACACTTCCATCCTGGACCTTCAGAGTCCCAAGGTCCCCGTCCCAGGGGGATACATCCTACTGCCTCTGTCCCTGACACACAGGGTCATGCTCGACCTTTTTCCAGCCTTCTTCCTTGCTACCATCCTCCCCCTTTCTCCCTATCAAAAGCAGCTGAAACACCCTTCTCAGCGGAGCACATCCTCCCAAACGCCCTCCGCCCCCATCTCCCTAAGCTCCCCACTTGACAGTATTATGAATCCGTTTTCTTTCTTCCAGAGCAGGAACTGGAAGGGGAAGGGTTCCCGCCTGCAAAGTTTGGTGAACCGACCTTGTCTCCAGCCTTCCCTGGGCCCCGGCCCCAGGGCCCAGAGGCTATGGCAGAGGACCAAGCCGGAGGACCCGCGGCAGGCAGCACAGCTCCCTTGCCTCTCTCAAAAGGCAGGTGCAAACTGTTGCACTGCGGAGCAGCAAGGCAAAGCGCTAGCCTCGGCCGGGGCAGGGGCGGGGGCTGAAGCTCTGTCCAGAGCTGCCTACGCAGGCCGCGGGAGTGGTCTTACCCGCCCTCATCCTGCCACTGGGGCCCCTGGCCATGGAAGCCTTCATCCCGACCTCTGTCTCTTACCTGGAAGGACCAGCTGGTTGCAGAGAAGGAACCCCCGCCTTGGCTGCAGTGGCGGCTGCAGAAGGCACGGAGCGCTGGGACCAGAGACAGAGCCGCTTTGCTGCTGCCGCCCTCGCCACCGCCGCCGCCGCCGCCGCTGCTGCCTTTGCTGCTGCTACAGGGAGCTCAGCTCTTAGCCTATTGCCAGAGAGGCCGGTGACGTCAGGCAGCCACCGCCAGGGCTCCAAGCCACCCCTCAGGCCCCCACCCACCCTCATAACCAACACTTTGTCCTGGCATAACAGCCTCGCCAACACCATTCCCAGTTTCCTGCTGTTCCCCAGCTTTGGGGCTGGGAGGAGCAAACCCACCCCCACCCCCACTGCCACCCTGCCAGCAACCCACCTTCAGCATAAGCACTCCTTTGCCTAGGAAGAGGCAGGCTTCAGTTCTTCCATTGCTCTATGCTTCAACCTCAATCGGTCTCCAGGTACAGTTTTGCTCCAGGAGAACCTTCTTCCCTGGGGATACACTTTTTTTTCCCAGTTGACTGATCAGAGTCTCCGCTTTCCCCCAATCCTATTCTCTGATTCTAAGCATAAACTGCTTATCCTAGGAAGATGGCAAGGACATTTGTCAACACAACTGTGGCAGAATCAGAAACAGGAACCTAAATATGCATCAAAGACTGCATCTCTCCGCCAGTCACCAAAGTGTGTCATCCCATCTGCTTTTTGATTTCTTCCCCCACACACTCATCTCCAGGCCCAGGATCCATTTGGTGTATTGAACGCCCCTTCTCTTTTGAGGATCCCACATTCTGAACACACAAAGCATACATGGGCTTGAAGGGTGGGAAGGATAAATTACAAAGAGGAGTGCAGAAACCAATGACCCGTAAAAATTCTTAGCATTGTGTGTACTACTTGAAAAATGTCCCTTCATTAACTCTAATTTTGTCAAAGTGCATGATTCTTGATGCATTAGGTTTTTCAGTTAAATGCATACATCTCCTAAAAAGGCTCTCAGCAGCCTGCAAAAATCTTGTTAGAGACCAGAGAACAACTAGTTTGGGATCCTTGCAGAAACCGGAAAAGTGTATTTCTATTATAGTAGCCATTTTCAAAATAGAGTATGCTTTACTTTATGTGAGTTATTGGAAACACTGGCTTGGAACACTAACTAAACACAGTATGGTCTTCAAGGGCTCTCAGACAACTTATTAAAAGCATGGTGCTTTGTTTGTTTGTTTGTTTGTTTGTTTCTCTCTTGTCTTGTTTACCTCCTGTCTTTGAGTCAAAAGGGTGCAACATTTATTCACTGAGTAGAGTGTGTGCTCCGGCCTCCTCTCCATACTTTGCATCATGAAGGAAAGCTAACAGGAATACTAGATGCCACTTACCCTCTCCTATCTGCTACAGTCATGAAGTAAGGTCTGATATGAAAAGACAAAAGATTTCTCCTTCTGACTCTATGTTCCCAACTAACCCTACTCCAAATTCTTACACCAAAAATGAATGATGCACAATATCCTTCCCCACCCCACCTCTGTTTTCATTTATTTGAGCACAAGTCATCTGGGGCCTGTGGAGCAGCATGGTGTTAAAGCACTTGTGTAATATGCCAAAGGCCTTGGGTTCTATTCGCAGCACTACAAAGAGAAGGAAAGTATCAGCTTTATCTTCGTAACTGTGTCAATAAGAAAAAAAGATTCCATTTAAGCTAACAGTTCAGTACAGGCTGAACAATGCATAGTTGCTTCAGACCACAGATTGATGCCCTTTGACTGCCAAAGGCATGCAGTAAATGATGGCCAATGACCTAGATATTTGTATAAGTGTTCCTTCCCAGAAGTAGGGGGCCTGATGCCTGTGAAAGCCATCTTCCACATCTAGTGATTTTGGCTTCACTGGCCTTGGAGATGATGAGTCTTTGCTTGCTTGCTTCACTGTGACCCCTGAGACTGCACTGTGGATGCCTGGCAGGTAGTGGCCCATGTGTGGACACTCTCAGTGGAGTCTCATCAGCATGTTGTAAAGCAAATCCAGTTTTGAATATTCCAAAAAGACATCTGGCTATTTAGGAAAACTCTTTAGCAGGTGAGAAAAAGTTGTCTTGTTAAAAAAAAAAAAAAAGTCTTTACACAGAATTAACCCTTTATGGCCTGTTTTCTAGATTTGGGGAAGTTATTGAGTGTTTCCAGAGTATATGTATGTCTACAATGTCTGGTATTGGGGTTATATCAGTACTGGGATTCTTTATACATTCCATAAATTCAGATTATGTCATGGGCCTGTCAGTGTTCTTACTCTTTTGTTACAAATGAGACCATGTACTATGCTAGGAATGCTTAAGGTGTCTGTGCCATTTCACACAACCTGTGAAAGACAAAGTCTCACCCTAGATAGTTTACATCATGCTACAGTTCAGTGTGACTCAGGAGACAGTAGTATTTAACTGTAAATGATTTAGGTAAATTAAAGACATACATTTTCAAGCCAAAATCTCTGTATGCTTCCCTACATATTCTCTTCTGGTCTGTAAATCAAGAATTTTGTGTTGAAACCAAATGACATAAACCAGGATGGTATGATTCAACCCTAAGGAATAGTGGGGGAGAAATATGCTGCCCTAGAGGTTACAAGATCTTGACCTCTCTAGATGGCTGAACAGTTTTGCTGCATGTGGCTCCACTCAAGACTTCCGTGTACTAGTTGCCAATCTTTTAGCTTACACTCATTAGGACTGGAAAACCAAAGAGCTTCTAAGATTTTCAGACTCTTCTCTTGATGGAACATACTCTCTGGACTCAAGCATATTTCATAGAGTCAAAAGTAATGTATAACACAAGTTTAATGAGGGATTTCTTTCTATCTTAGGAAGAAGGACCACACAGGCACCTGAACATCCATCAAAAAGTCCAGGGGTGGGTAATGACAATTATTATATTTATTATTTTACTTGTAAAACAGTAAGATTCAGGCTATGTTAAGCTCGGTATATTAACATTTATCCTTACTACAACCCTACAAAACTATTGTTACCACAATAACATTTGTTTATTTATTCATTTACTCATTTTTATTCAACAAAGGTGTCTGAAGGGCTGGGGTTACAACTCATAGTATTTTCCTGGCATATGCATAGTCTTGGATTTGCTCTAAAGCACTGTATAAAACTGAATGTGGTATTGTTTGCTTATAATCCTAGTGCTTACGTGGTGGTGGCAGTAGGATCAGAAGTTCAAGGCCACTCCAGCCACATAAGAATATAATACCAGCTACAGAAGACCCTATCTCAAAAGTAAATAAAATATTTGCTAGAGGGTCAAGAACTTCCCAAGGTAACCTAGAGAATTAACTAACCTGGGCCCATAGGACTTACAGAGACTGGACCACCAACCAGGGAGCATGTATGAGACTGACCTAGGCCCTTTGCATAGTTTTGCAGCTTGATCTTCCTGTGGGACTCCTAACAGCAGGAACAGCCTTCTCTTACTCTTTTGCCTACTTTTGGAGCCTTTCCCCCTACTGCCTCTTTTAGGCTCAATAGGAGAAGATGAACCTAGTCTTACTTCAACTTGATATGCTAAGACTGGATGATACCCATTGGAAGCTTCCCCTTTTCTGAAGAGAAAGGGAGGGGGAATGGATGGGGAGAAAGGGAGGTGGAGAGAAGGACTAGGTAGAGAGGAGGAAATGGAAAGAGTGATTGGGATATAAAGTAAATTAACAAATGAATTAATAAAAAAGAAAAAAGATAATGCATATCTAAAGGACTGTTTGAATGATGTATTTGAGGACACTTCTGTTCAGAATTATTTTTGTAACTATTTTTATTTTATAGGTATGATTATTTTGTCTGCATGTATGTCTGTGCACCACCAAATCCCTGGTGCCTTTGGAAGTCAGAAGACAGGGCATCAGATTCCATGAAGTTAGAGTTACAATTACACAAATGGTTGTGGGCTGCCATGTGGGTGCTGAAAATTGAACCCAGGTCCTCTGGAAGAGCAGCCAGTACTCTTTACCACTGAGCCACCTTTCTAGTCCCCTCAGAATAGTTTTTAATACTCTTCAGCCTTCTGTGTTATGTCTTCTTCATTCTCTTTATCTCCCCACCCCTCTGTATATTTTTATCTCTATTTCTACTTTTACATTACCTGTGTTTCTAACTAGTTTTCATTGAGCTAAATAGAAAACACTAGAGAAGACAGGATATAGAAGTGTTTGAACTAGAAGAGGGGACATCGATGGTCTTTTGATTGGACCCTCTTTACTGCAACATTCCTCAGACCTCCACAGACTCCCGTGGACTAGGAGTCTAGTCTGGAAGTCATTGAACTGCATTAGGTCACTTAGATAAGTCATTATGGACCATCACTCCATATGCATGACAAAACCCTCCTAGCTGTCCCATGAAGTCACCAGATAATGTGCAGATGATTCTGTCATTTTGTCTATTCTTATCTCTTCTGCTCTTCCTTCTGAACACGTATGTCTGTGTGGCATCATGTTACTGTTGAATCAACTACTCATCCAGTCAGTAATAAATTAACCAATTGCTAAACTAGGCACAGAGTGAAGTTCTTGATTTTGTCTAGTCAGTTTAGGTCTTTCCCTACTCAAGTTTTTGGTCTGCAAATCGAAAATAGGAATGATGATAATAGTATTTTTCTTCTAGGACTATTTTAAGTACCAAACACACAGCAAGCATTTTAAAAACAATAGTTTTTATATTATAAAGAAAATCATAAACATTGGTGTTTTATCCTGGGCAATGGAAATGTTATATCATTTTAGATAACAAAATACAGAAAAAGATTCATTTTGAGTTTAGTATCCTTTGTGTAAAGATGACTAGATGTGAGAGAACTGAAAATAATATATAAGACTATGTAATAGCACTGATGATGATGATGATGGTGATGATGATGATGAACAACACACAGCCATGGGCCTGAGATATAAACCTTAGGCATGCAATGTGGGGGATGCACATTCAATTCATCATCTCCATACTGTGAGCACTTCTCTAAGCACATATTAGATTATCACTTAGTAGTCTTCAAACTGGAGGAAATACATTCTGAAGAGTGCATTTTAAAAATACCTAGGAGGATACAGTGTATATATACTTTTAAAGAAAGTATTTCCAATCCTCTACCCCTGTGTTACCTTTTCTCCCCAAATGTATCTATTTGGGGTTAAATTTTATATTTGTTGCCTGTCTCTCACTTCTCCTGTTTCACAAAAGGTAGACTTGTCTTATCAACCATCAATCTTAACTCTTACTAGCAATTCAGAGTAGAAAATCCTTTGTGGAGACACAATAAAAAGAGCACAAAAACAGAAGACTAAAACAACACAAAGAAGCAACCTAACAACAACACAATCTGTAATAAGTACTTAAAGGAATTGTACTTTATATCATATAGGAGACAAACTCATTTTAAGGCTCTATGTCTTATCTGTCTATACATTGATTTATTTTGAAATTGAAAGGTGGTTTGTCACCAAGATTAAAGTATTATAGTTCACTTAAATGGGAAAGTGAACCTATTTTTTTTTTTTTCTTGAAAAAAAGCAGCCCTAGTTAGACTGCTTCAATTGATAATTTGAAATGGATTTTTCTGACAGTATTGGAGACAGTCCACAAGGTGAACAAGTTTCACATATTGCTCCAACTGGTAAAATAGGTACATATAGGATATGGAATGTGTTAGAAACGACATCTTTGCAACTACTACATGTATGCGTAAGGATTTTACATGGCAACTTAAAATATGCAAAGAGGTCTACTATGTTCCATACTTTGATCAGAGAGCATACAGGGAAACAACTTTGTAGATTACTTTTGAAGAATCTGCCTCTTGTTACTCCACTGGAAGGTCTCAGACATGAACGAGATTCCTCAGGAATGTCAAACAAACAGCCTACTGGGTGGAAATTTGAACCAAGTGGTTTATGTAGCTTAAATATGCACAAAGAACATGACTTCAGGTCAAAGTCAAATAACTCAAAATGTATTTCTTTCCTGTTCTACATGAGTATTTGTGTACAATTGTATGAATGTGCAGGAGGGTACAGGTGTATGTGTGTACATTCATATGTGTGTGTATTCATATATGTGTGTATATCCATATGCATATGTGTATATGGAACAGAGAGAGAGGAGATGATGCACAGGTCAGATGTCAACCTCAGACTTGTGTTTCTCATGAACTGTCAAGGTTTCTAAATGGGACCGAGGGGGTTGTCAATCAGGGTAGACTAGCTAGCCACTGAGTCCCAGGAATGAACTAAATCTCTCCCTAATCAGTGATGGGATTACAAGTACACATCACCACACTCAAATTTGTGTGTGCTTATCAAGCTTGTGTGGCAGGCACCTTACCAACTAAGCTTTCTTCCTAGCCTCCTGTTTATCTCTTTATACCACAAAAGTTCTTTCATAAAATCTCAGAACCAATTAAATCTGGACATAAGAACAGCAAGATCTTTTTGTTCATGCTGCATTATCCTTAGAAGTTTTTACATTCTGCCGGCAGTGGTGGCGCACGCCTTTAATCCCAGCACTTGGGAGGCATAGGCAGGCGGATTTCTGAGTTCGAGGCCAGCCTGGTCTACAGAGTGACTTCCAGGACAGCCAGGGCTATACAAAGAAACCTTGTCTCGAAAAAAAAACAAAAAAAAAACAAAAAAAGAAGTTTTTACATTCAACAAATACCTACTGTGTAGCTACTGTGTGTCACAAAAATTATGCTGTAAAAGACCATAGGGAAATCTCTAAACTCAAGTATTTATTCCTATTCACACACATACTTATAACCTGCTTATCTGTCCAAATACAAAGAATTTCTTCATTCCCTAAGTTTTCAATTAAATTTCCTATAAAGCATCACTTATATCACAGAATAGAAATACATCACCTACGCTAATGTAGGCAGATGAGTAAAAATAGATGGACTGACAGATGTCAAATAATCGATAAAATCTTTGTGACCAATAGGTTTTTGATTATGAGGGTTCTGGATTATGATCAGAAACCCAGTAGCATATGTTTCTTTCAAGTGCTGTGGATTGTGCATCTGCTGTTCATGAAACAGAAACTAGAATTACTTTCACCATGCACAAAACAGATATGCTTAGACCGAGAGTTATTGAAATTTAGAACCAGATAAAATTTTTTGATTGTAAAGGCTGTCTTGTGCACTGTAGAATATTATAATAAGCAGACTTCTAAAGATGGTTCCCCAAGGTTAAATCCAATGGTTATCCAGGAAAAAAAAAAAAAAAAAAAAAAAAAAATCTAAGTACTGCTGTGAGAAAATTCCTGTAGGTATAATTAAAGGTCTAGATATTTAACTGGAAGAAACAAATAATTAAGATAGGGAAAATCCAATGATATAGCTCTTGCAAAGAAGGGATTTATCCCTTACTAGAAACACAAGAGTAAGTGATTTGAAGCATGTAGATATTCAACATTTCACTTTTGATTTACAAAATGTAGAGAGCCAGAAGCAAGCCCATGTGGGATGGTTTAAGTGAGGGCAAAGCCTGTGGGTAACAGCCATAATGAAGTGGGACTTACTCCATCTTCTGAAAAACTGAATTCTGCCAACAACCTGGAAAACATGAGATAGACTCTTCCCCAGATTCCCAGGTAAAAGCCCTGCCTGGCTGACATCCGGATTCTGTGCTTCTGTGCCATGAAATCCTAAGCAGAGAGCTTAGTATAGATTGACTTCTGCCATTTTGTCAGACTCCTGATTGAGAGAACCAAGAAGTAAAAGTAGCTGTCAGTCTTGCTGTTAAGTCAGATAATTGCATAGAGAGTAGGAGGAAGCTGATACAGACATTTGCTTCTCTGATCTACCCACTAGATCCCCTTCTCTGGTATAACAGCCTAAGATATGTCTAGCCGTTGCCAAATGTTAATGGAAGGGCCCATGAAATTACCCCTGGTTGAAAGCCACTAGTCTAGACATACATTTTGACCATGTAGAGTTGCTATAGTGGTCTGATGCAAGAAATTGATATATCAAGCTCTACCCATATCTCATTAAGATTTTACTAAGTTGAGTTTAACTAAGATAGACTCTAATGTGGAATTAGAAAGAGATATTCAAAAAAAAAATAACATTAAAAAACCCCAAAAAACAATAACAAAAAAATCCATCTAGAACAAAAGGAGAAAAAAGTAAAGTCCAGGAATTAATCAAGAGGGTTTGGAGAATAAATAATTCTAACACAAATTATTTCCAGCCATTAAAAATGAAAGCTTATGCTAAGAAAGGGGGAAGTGAGCTTCTAGAGTTTGAATGTAGCTTTAGACCTTGTACACTACTCCCTCCACCCCACTCTTTCTTAATATGGTGCTGGTGATTGAAGTCAGGACCTGTGCATGAGCCCTTTAATACCAGGCTATAGTCTTATACCCTGTAAAATATTTTCTGGATTATGAAAGAGCACAGCAAAAGAGAAACATTGGCTTTGAGTCACAGATATTGTGACTAGTTATATAATGAACTACTGACAAATTCAGTGACATCATGTGACTTGCTCTAGATTGTAGGCAGTCAAGAGAATTCCTTCTGCTGAGGTTTTTTTTTGTTTTTGTTTTGTTTTTATACAGTAAATATCTATGCATTTAGAACCAAGAAGTAAATCTCAATGGCCCCCTTGTTTTCAGTATCTTCAAGTAGAGCTTGGTATCACTGTACTCCAAACAATTATGTAGAATTATTTTCTCAGCTATTGGATGAAAAGTTGACAGGCACGATGACTTTGGGGATAACTTTTTCATATAGGTCTTTGTTTTAAACTACAAATATAATATCTAATAATTTTAAGAATATCTTCCAATTGGGGCTATTTTTAACAGGATACTTGGAGCATGTAATAATGTTTGGTTCTTTTTCTAGTCCTCTAACCCTGTCAGTCACCCATAAATTTCTAGGCAGACTCCCGCATCTCTGGATTGAATGCAGTAAAGATAGAAAGGGAGTGGAGTCATAAACCTTGATTAAGACTGGTTTTGTCCCATGAAGCATTTCTACTTCTATATCTGAAAGATGCTTAGCTGAATCTGTATGGACATTTTCCTTATTGACTAGTTCATTTGCTCAGTTGTCACAAGCAGTGACTATTCCTTCAGTGTGTAGGAATTTGCTATTTTCTTTCACTTCTTGCTATTTAGTCCTACGAGAAAACTCTAGGAAGGAACATTCAGCAGCCATCTAAGAAATCTGTTTCCACCTGAGAGAAGCAGGACGGGCAGGCACACACCACTGTCATCTCATTCATTTCCTATAGGTCTTCACTTTCCTAGGTTTGAGGAACTCCCTGCAACAGAGGAGACAATCTCCACAGCCTTTCCTAGTATATTAAGTGGAGGTAACGGAAGAACATCCTCTGATCAAAGATCCTCTCTTCTCTCTTTGAGTTTTCACTGTTGGACCAATACTCTAGAAACCTGCATTTAGGTATGTTCTCCACAATTCTGTCAGAACATATTAGTCAAATCTTATAATTCCTTTGTTAGTGATACCTCTTTTTTCTTGGAACAGATAATTATTTTCCAAAGAATCCAAGTTGTGTTTAGACTCTAGTTATTGTGCTAGAATCTATAAGGGGGTTCTGAGTAAATCTTAAAAACAAGTAGTGTTTGATAAGATGCCTGCCTTAGAAGGATGCCTCATATTATCTACAGGACTCTGCCATGCTACTGCTGTGGACAGATATCTGAGTTTGGTGGGCACGCCAGGATTTCCAAATTCTCCCATCAAGGAACAATAAATTGAACGAGGACACACATATAATAGTAGAAGCAGAGTCTGGTGATACACTTCTAGGCTGAAGACATGTTTCAGTTGGTAAAATGCTTGCCAGACAAGCATGATCAGCTGAGTTTGGTCCTAGCACCTATTAAAAAAAAAAAAAAAAAAAGCCAGACATAATGGTATGGGCTGTTAGTCTCAGTACCTGGGAGGCGGAGAGTACTGAGTCCCTAAGGTTCACTGGCCAGCCCACCTAGCCTACTTGGCAAGCTCCAGGCCAATGAGAGCCTTGTCCTCAAAAGAAGCAGATGGACTGTCAACGACTTCTAGAAACAGCACTAGAGATTGACCTTTGGCCTCTACAAGTGCTCTCAAATATAGCTGCACATGTACACACACACACATGCATTCATGCACACACACACAATTACAAGAAGAAAGTTAAAAAAAAAATTAGACCTCCAAAGGGTAGAAGTGGACCAAAGCTAGGAGAGAAGGGTGGAGAGTTCAATGTTCCCCACAACACACATTGGGACCTTTGCACGTCCTTTATTTATGGCATGCCTTGTGTGTGCATGACCAAGTGCATATGCACATGCTCTGTTACAGGCCAGCCTCCATGTATACTCTTTCTTCAGCTAAAATGTCTTTTTCTTTCATGTGGTGATTTTTTTCTTTTACTTCCACCTACTCTCCTACTGAACTGTAACGGTGAATGGAGAACTATTTCAGAGGTTCAAATGTTTAGGGCGACCTGCAAGTTCAAAGCTCACATTTGTGTCAAATGTTTCCATGTCAGGCTTCAGGGCTGCGCTCTTTATGAAAAAATAAATTATTTTTACCTTTAACTTAAAACCCACTCCATGGTTGAGAATGAAGTTTTTGCAGCGTGTCCCCTCTCATAGTCTCATACAGACAGTGGACACAGGTAGTCCAGCTGATACAGACAGTGGGCACAAATAGTTCAGCTGATTTTGCCCTCCTCTACACGGAACATGTTCTCTGTGAATACCACTGGAGCTCTTCTAGGAGTCACATTGAGCTGTTAGTTGGAGGTTAGCTGAAAACAAACTTAAGTCTGAAAATGGTATTGACCAATGGTCAATCCTAGTCTTCATAATTACCATTGTTAACCATACTTAAGAAATGCCAGTATCATTGCCATTCCTCACCAATGGGAGCATTCATACTTGAGATAGTCATTGTGCCAGGCAGTACCATCATGTCTCTTGTCACCATTGAGCAAGGGTCTTTTTGTCATCTGATTGACAAGACTCATAAGAATATTCTTAGGCTCTCTTCTGGTGTCTGCATCTTAGTTTTGATTCTCCTAATTCACAAGGCAAGAGTTTTTATGGCAATAGTGTATTTAGAGATGTACTTAATCCCACTCCTAGAGTGGGAAACTGGTATAGAAAGGATGAAATAGCCATGAAAAGAATATTACTAAGCCATCCACCAATGGGTTCTTTAAATGGTACTGAATGCACACCTCAGAATCACTCTAGTTTGAAATTAAGGAAGTTGTGGCATTTATAGGTATAGAAAACACTTCAGACTCTCATCTCTTGAATTGAAGTTTATGACTGACTGCTCCAATTCCTTAGCATTTCTAACTACTTCCCCAGTAAGTCTCCTCACATTTTAAAAATCCTTAGGAACAGAAATATTCTTAATTATAAATCAGTAGGATCGCAATGAAATGAAAGGGTCCGAAGTGAAGTAATTACATCTGCCATAAGCACTTCAATGTGATCTCACATACGTTTACAAGAAAGAAACTCTTGTATCTTTGCCTGAATGACCTTGAGGATGCAGACAATTGATTGTACCAGCATTAGTGTTGCCACCAAAGCAATCTGCCATTTGTCCTCTAGATTTCCTGCATAAATTAGACAGAATCAATTCTCCACCAATAGTGAAGCAATGACTACTCAATTCTCCAAACCATCCCCATATAGATCTCAAGTAAAGCAATGGATGGAGTAAAAACACAACCAAATCCTAGGACATCTTTCTCCAGTTTTTGTAACTCTGGCCATTATGGTCTCCTTTTCTATCTCTGATATAGTTGAGACACCAAAATCATAAAAGTAGCTGTTGAACTTTTCTGTTATATTTTAGCATGTGGAAGCAAGAGAGCTTGTCTCCCATGCTCCTTTGTATCTAGTGTCTTTCAGTTCCATACTTTAGTAGAAACGAAAACAAGGAAAACTCTAGTTAATATCTTCTTATAGTAGCAATTAAAACCACCTTGACCAACATTTCTCTGGGAGCAGCACCTTCAAAGCTAAGGGAAAATTTTCCACAAAGGGAAACACTTAAAGGGGGATCACTGAAACATATTAAAGGACACCAGGCACTCTTCAGCCTTTGCAACAGCTCTACAGTCTTAAGTTTTCTTATTCCAAATGTGGAGGAAATGGGCTTGGAGATTTTCCCAGTGCATACACTGGTAATAATTAGATGTATCTAGACAAATTTTCTCTGCCTAGCTCCAAACCCAGGACAGTCAGTAGACCAAGATAGGAATCCCAAACTTCAAATGCTACTGGGTATTGAAGAGATAGATTAAATGTGTGATGTATATTGTAAACAACTAACTGCGGTGAGTGTATCCCAGTCATAATCACAGAAAAAGATAAAACTAGGCCATGAGATGAGTTGGGCTGATCATTCTCTGTTTTGCTAATTTAGATCAGTATGATGGGTCTGAAACAAGAAAATTCATATGTAGACTCTAGCTCAGTGACTGCTAATTCTGAAAACTTGGATGAATCATGTAATCTCTTTGAGCCTTGGTTCTAGTTATAAAGTTGTTTCTAATTATTAGGGGATAGTATCAGTGCTGGTCAAGAAGAGTCAGCCTTGGCCTGACTTTGATGCTAAAGGGGCAGAAGATGCTGTGTGGAACAGGAGAGTTCACAGAATGCTCAGAGCTGATGAGGGAGTATAATAGGAAACATGGGTTATGTTTTTAATATTAGTTGATACCAATTACTGGAAAGAATTTCTCTCAAGTAGATTTATATTCATAATTTGTAGAGAAAATAAGCCAAAAATTAAAAAGGATATATATTCTAATTAACACTCTAAGTCATTGTTTGGGGATCACAGACTACACTATGTGGAGATTGTGTCAATTTATAAAGATCTTTATAGTGTAATACTTTTATCCTTGGGAATTTGGTCAGAAAATCTGAAGAGACTGAATTTGCAGGGTTTTTTTTTTTTTTTTTTTTTTTTCAAATAAGAGAATGAAGCAAACTCAGAATTACTTGGGTATCATACTTCACACAAACACATCTTGCTCTCAGATTTACACTTCTCAACAAAGGCATTGAAACTTAATGTGCTGCTAATTCATTATTTAAATCAGGTATTATGCCAACAGGGCTGACTTGTTTCTCATAGCATTAACACAATTCAAAATTATCTGCACATCTGTCATTCTTTATTAACAACAAAAAGTTACCATTAAATTCACCACGTCTAGAAATTAACTCATTAGAAGTAAAACCAACCCACAAGGACTTAGGAGTCTGAATGTTCTTCCCAGCCTCCCTGCAAGGCAACACTTTAAAATAAAAGGCTGGTTGCCATCTTCAGCTTCAGCAGTGAGAGAGAAAATAAAAGAGGGAAAAGGGGAAGCTTTGAGGGGTGGGAGGTAGTAGATGGGGTGGTGAGAGGAGAAGAGGAGGGATGCTGTGGATCTGTTGTGGATTTGAGAAGTACTGCTCCTGCATTAGGGTGTTTATCCCAGCCAATGGCTCTGTGAAAAGGCAGTTGGATGATGAGGGCACTGACTGCATCAGTGAATTAATCCATAAATGGATTCATAGTGGAGTTAGGTGATTCATAGCTGATTCACAGTTTGTTATGTGATGGCCCCAACTGGAGGAAATTCTCACTGAAGGTTTTCTGTGTCCTGGGAGTCTAGCTATGATTATTATCATGGAGAAGGGTGGCCGAGGAGTGAATGAATTCACCCTTTAGAACAAGTTACAGCAATCAGATATTTTGGGGGTGGAGTAACATTTGGAAGAGTTTCTTTGTATACAGATTTCTGGCCATGCAAAGGACAGACCACACTGCCAGTTTGGAGTTCTGGGATGCTACTGTGAGCCACTAAGTACAATCTCTGAGAAGTTATGCAAACTCTGCAATGTAAATTAGCTCATACAAATAAAGGCAACCCATGTGATCAAAGTTCAGTTTGGCCATAGGGTTACTGGAACTATTTGGTGTCAGGTTATAGAAAATAAACAAGTAAGATTGCCAAAGACTTTCTAACAAAGAAAATAGAATGGTGGTAATTCCAAAGCGGTTTGTGGAAGACACGGCCTAAAACTTGCTCTCACAAGAAGCCTTCTACAAGAATCTTCCCTTTCCAATCAGGGCAATCAACTGTCTTAAAAATTCCAGAGTAAAAAAAAAAAAAAAAAGCTGGGTGGTGGTGGCACACGCCTTTAGTCCCAGCACTTGGACTTGGGAGGCAGAGGCAGGTAGATTTCTGAGTTCGAGGCCAGCCTGGTCTACAGAGTGAGTTCCAGGACAGCCAGGGCTACACAGAGAAACCCTGTCTCGAAAAAACAAAAAACAAAACAAAACAAACAAACAAAAAAAACATTCCAGAGTATGGCTCGTGGTCAGTTGTGTAACTTCCTTGGCAGGACTGAGTCTGAGAGGCCGATTTTAACTCAACGTAAGACCAAACTTCCAAATAAATAGTTCAGGATAAATAATTGAATTGGGTGAGACTTGAAATTGAACTCCATTAACTCCTAGATCAAGGTTACATTCCCATACTTGCAAACCCAAGTAGTGACCTTATAGGGCCTAAGAAAGTGTGACTTTAGAGACCTAAGCTTTGGCAAGAACTTAAAGCCTAAAGGAACTGTCACACTATTTCTCTCAGAACAGAAGCCTTCAAGATCAAGATGGCTTAGGTGCCTGAAAATGGCTTTTTGAAGGCCAGAAAGCAAATGAAGAACAAGGTACCACTCCGGAGAGAAGATACTGCATGTTCGGAGGTCATCAAGGAATTAGTACCCTGAGCTCAGTTCTCATTCTCTAACACAAAGAGTCATGCTCAACCCACCAGTATCAGTGACAGCTACAGTTATGTTTTAAGTTTAAATTACTGTGCTTAAGAGGTCTGGAAAATAATGCCTCTAACCTGTAAGCCCCACTTACCCAAGGGCAAATAACTCCCTAGAATGCTGGCAACTATTGTTCATGTAAGATAACTAGCCATGTGTTTTCATTCCTGTAAAGCACATAATGTGCTTGATCACACGTAGGTGGGAGGCACATAGGCAAGAAGTATGAATGTATTTGGGAGTAGCTAATTACAAAGGGATATATGAATCTGATCAGATTTACACTGCTTGAGCATGACATCTCTCAGGCATTGTTCAGGAAAATCGGGATGTAGTTTTGCCTGGATTGAACAAAGGTGAGAAGTATGTAGCCTATAGGTTTTGCATTTATAAACACTGGACTAACATAATTCAGGGCCATTTTCTACTAATCCCAAGTATTGACTTGTCCAGTTATCTTGCCTGGTAGTTAATAAAGCTTGCTTAAAATTTGGCTCAAAAAAATGAGGTAGTGGTCTCATTTTTGCCTAAAGAATTGACATCCTGTCTTCAGTTTTAAAACCTATAATGGTAGAACCATAGAATATAAATCACAAGGGTAGGGTGTGGAGTCAGGGGTGTGGCATGCAAGAATGAGTAGATACCACAGTGAAGAATGAAGCATGCTGGACCTAGGACCAGTCTACTGGACATTGGCTCCAGGGTAGATCTCCATGGACTGTCCCATCTGTATTTGGCAGCCCATCAGCACCAGAGATAAGGACATTGCTAAAGGTCACTCCCACTAAGTAGTTGCAAAGGCACATGTGAATCTGATCACATTTACACTGCTTGACCATATCAACTCTCAGGCCTTGCTGTACCAATGCACAAAATCCTAATACAACCTCACTTAAGAGTTTCAGCATTAAGCAGCAAGTCTGCATGCCCTGTCATTCAGGGTCTCTACATCCTTTTAGATTTAACCTGACACCTTGACACACATGCAGTATAGTCTTCCAAAACAACAGGGTGCTGCAGACAAATCACAAGTTTGGGATCTGACAAGCCTACGTCTAAAATCTGTCTCTGCTGCCAAGTGTGCAGCTATAGGCATGTATGTTTCTAACTCTGACAGGCAACCTCTGATTGTCCATCTGTAAAACAAAACCATTGTAACACCCTGGAAATTTTGAGAGCTGGGTTCAGAAAGGAGGCAAAGATTAAACTGAAGAAGTTTCCAGGAGGAGATCAGGATGTGCTTATTCTCCACTTCTATCTCCTTCCCTGTGTCTCCTTAGACTGCACTGTGCCCTTCAAGAAGCCAGATGCTCTCTCCACTAGGGTGTGACACTTTTAAAAATAGCATACATCTTCAGTGATGGCTATGTGATCTATATAAAATAAGGCACCTTCTGCCAAGTAAATAAATAGAGGAACGCATGTGCTCCTTCTATTCCAATTTAATCTTTCTGAGAGCCTGGAAGTCTCTGTGAGGTAAGTACTGTTACCACTCTGCCCTTGGTGCAGCGTTTCCATTGAATTTGTCTCAGTTCCTCCTGCTGATGTCATGCTGATGGCTCCCTAATAGGTTGGAAGTTGTGGAGGACAAAGATTCTTATTTACTTAGGATGTTCAAGGTAACTTACTGTTCTATCTAATAAGGAACCAGTACAGATGCCTGCATTACCTATATTCAGAGAATCAAGTTCATCAAAACACACTGCCAGTGTGGGACACAATGAGATGTGAGGTGAGGTGACGTGGGAGCTGCCTTGGAAACTGGCAGGGGCCTGTACAGAGCTACCACCAGTGTCAGCACCTGTCCCTGAGCAGAGCTGTTCTCTCATGTGCCCTGGCAATGTGTTCTTTCATGTTTATTTATTTCCTCTCTCACTAAGATTTAGAAAAATAAAACATTTGTTCTGGCTTTTCCTTTAGGATATTTTACACATAAACAATGTTCAGCGGGTTATGCATGAATGTGTCCATCCAGGTCAGACTTCTAGTCCTCCAATGCCACGTGGGTAGATCAGCTATTCTGGAACCCAAGTGCTGCTTTGATATCCAGATATCTTACTGTTTTTCTTCTGTTATTTTAAGGCAAATGGGTATGCACTGCCAAATATTTAGAAAATGCACCCAAGAGGAAAGAAGTAATGCCTACTGGTAACACTTTGAGAGGTTATTCTGGAATAAAGAAAAACCATACTACAAAAATAGCTCGTGATCTCTAAAGTCCAGTGGGAGCTACTGTTTGAACTTTGGGCATGCATCATGATCATATTTTTATGTTAATGTTTTTCTTCCACGTATATTTGAGTGACTGCAAAGAGGTCAATGTATCAGACACCCTACTCCATTCTGAAATTAAGTAACACTCTGTGGGGGTGCATTTTATAGCAATATGCTCCCTTTCTTCCAAGTATGTTTCTGTGGGATTAATATTAAGAATTAATTGAACAACCAAAGTAATTTATTTAAAAAAAAAACTTAAGTACTGTCATTCTGTCCTCAAAAGATTGAAACCAAAATATTCTGCCATTTATGGGTTTGTTCCCAGGAAGATTGCTAAATTCTTGACTTCTGGGGCTGTGCCCTAGTCATCTGTATATTCAACACCTGCTTTGGTATGTTAAGTCACTAAGCAGATGAACTGACCTGAGAAGCATAGATTGCTTAAGTGCATACAAGTTTAATTCGAGTTAGCAATATCTTCCCAAGATTTTGTGTTATCTGCCAAAAGATTTTTGGGTTATTCTCTGACATTCTGTGACTTCACAGCTCTCTCCAGAAAATCAATGGCCAAAATGTTCTAGGGTATTGCCTCTATATGATTTACAATGGATAATCACACTGATGGACTGTACAGGCCTATCACATATAATTAGGATGGTATAGAAATGCATGAAGGTTCGCCGAGCATTCCATGAGAATTGGGCTAGACGGTGCAATGAGAAGTTCCTGAGTGACAATTCTTGGTTAACCAGAAATCTGTTTTCTATCTGGAAGGAAAGTCTCTTTACACTCATAGGATTTTCTCTCTTATTGGTATCAGAAAATAGCAAGTACAATTATCTTGAAATTCAGTTTCCTTGGTTGTTTTGCCCTGAGCAACGAGAAAGCTTGTCGCGCACTGCTCTAGGAATGGTTCGAACCCTTCCAAATTATCCAGTACAGAATTGTGACTGCTGGCTTCTCTTTACCCAAACCTCCTGGTTCACTGGTGACAGACAAATTGATGCACACTCTTCCGGGCTACCTGAGCACCAATCAGCTTATTTCTGAATACTTCTTGTCCCTCATGTGACCAACCATGGGCATGGCAAAAATAAATCTGTCTGTCTATCACACAGCTAATCTATAGATATCTCTCACCTACCTGTCTGTCCCTGTCTGTCTGTAAGTACGTGTGTATTCTATCTATCCTCTATTATCTATCATCTTTATTGTCCATCAATCTGTCATCTGTTTGTCTATCTGTCTCTATGTCATGCCTATCCATGCTAAAGCTTTCTACCCACCACAAAATAAACATTCTTTCTCCTACCCCAAAACATCCTCTTCTCCTGTGCCTTAAATGAGTGCTACCCAATTCCAGGGAGTATAAACACTACTCAAAGATCTTGTTAAAATACAGATTCTCAAGACTCCCTCAGATTCATGAGTCCACAAGGATGAGAATGTGTAATCCAGTATGTTTCTTAGTGATCCATTTCTTTGTTGTAAAACAAATGGAAGGTTGATTCACACAGTGTACATGTCTCAGATGACCTCGAGAAGCACATTAAGTGCTTCTGTGGATTTCTGCCTCCCCTCCCCCTACCTTTGTGGATTTCTTTTAAAGAACAACTTCCTCTTTATATAGATATCTTTCCTTCTACCATTAATTCAATAATCTCACAGAGAAGTTTTTTCTCTAGACTCCTCTCAGTAACTTGCCTCTTTGACTTCTTTTGCAGCTAACATTCTTTCTAATGTTATCCAAAAAGGAAGTGATCTTGCTTTATATTAGCTTCTAAATTCTTGGTTTTGTCCCAAGAAGTTCATCAGGATTGTTTTTTCTCAGAGTTCATCAATAAGCTGGTGATTCCTGCTCTTAACTTGATATGTTGAATTGAGGGTAAACCCTCAATTCACATGGCAAAGTATCAATATTTTACTTTAGGACTCTGATTTACTTTCGATGCTCATCTTAACTTTCTTTATTTATCTGGTTAAGATATCAATTTACCTTTTATGTGTTGTTATATACAAATGTGTCACCATATGGAAATGTACATCAAAATACATAGCATTGTTATTTGTAGGTTTACTTTCCATAAATTTAATGAGCTTTATATAAAATAATTGTCTTGCTTTTTTGTTTGAAATATTTTCAATATGTCTACTTTGCTATATATAAATCTATTTTGTTTCTTTGGGCTTGATGATATTGTTAAAGAGATGCCACAATATGCACAAAGTAAAGGCATGCATTTTTATTTCTTTAAATCATTTACTAAAAAGTGCCCTTAATAAACCTAATATGTATTCTTGTACCTCTTCTGAGAATGTTTCTCTCAGATAAGATCCTCAGACATGGCTATTAATCCCTGGAGACCTCTCCCTGCTTTCCTCAAGTATCAATTAATAAGGGGTCGAGTTTCTAGAACAGAACTTTTGCTAACATATAAGATGATTCTTGATTATATCTGGGACAACATTCCAAGACCTTCCTATTCAAAGTGAATTTCACTTACTGACAGAACACTTGTCAATTGGAAACTTCACAGTGATCTGAGAACTGTTTTACTTATTTAGGAAAATATATATCATTAGAATATGACTGGAGATTGTAGAGCCTATGTGTTAGTCTTAACAGTATAGACATTTTGGCAATGTCCTTCCTTCTTTTTTTGCCTTTTTTTAATTCAATATTTTATTTATTTACATTTCAGATGTTATCCCCCTTTCTTCATCCCCCCTCATTAATCCCCTATCCCATCCCTCCTCCTCCTTTTTTGCCTTTATATTGTTCAAATTATATGCAAGTATTACGGTCAGTTCTAGGTTGAGGAACTAACAATACTATAGATGCAAATAGTCAAGGAACAAGCAAGACAATAAACCCAGATTGTCAATGAACACACAGGACAATAAACAGAGTTCTGTGATCACTCCTGTGATCACTATTTCTAAGAGCTTATCAGGATGACCAAAATATCTGAGCCTACTTCCCTGTCCTAGCACAAAGTCATTTTCAATTTAGATTCCTGCCTGAAATTTTCTTCTTTGTTCTAGCCTAGGATTTAGATTTCTGCCTGAAATTACTTCTTTGTTCTAGCCTAATGTCAAATTCCTGCCCTTCATGTTAAAGCTTATCTCTAACTACATCAACAGGTTGGCAGCCAAAGTACATGACTTGAAACTGAAAATGGACCCACAGACAGAGTTATAAATTTAATAGACTGGCAAGCCAAGGGCAGGGAAGATTCTACACAGAGCCTTACCAACCTAAGACAGAAGTGCATTGCTCGTGATAATGCATATTCCACAACAGATAAGGAAAGCTTTCTTGTCAGAATGACCTAAGACAGGCTCAGTCTGGTTTATGCAATAAAAAGGGGGAGATGTGGAGAGCTTTTGGGACTGCCTGGCAGGAATCTGACATTGGCCAAGGACAAGGAAGTGGACTGCTTGGAAGAAATCTGACAAAAATCAAAAGGTTTCAGTTTTTATTATATTTTGATAAATTATTTGTGTCTATAAACTAAGTGTCTAAGTTTAATTTTTCATTCTATTAATGTACTTTACCCAGTGATTGATTGCATGTGTGAGTTATCTTTGTATCCTTGAATGAATCCCACTTCATTGTGGTGTATGTTTCTTTTAATGTGCCATGGTAAGGAAATGTCCATCCTTCTTATCCATTAACATAGAATGTCTTGCTAAGTACTTATGTTTGCTTTAATTTATTTCAAGATGTTTGTGATTTTCAGAAGATAAGTCTTTCACTCCTTGGTTATATTTATTCCTAAGTATTTCTTATTTTTGATGGTATTAGAAGTGACACTCCTTTCATCTTTTGAATGATTTACTGTTATTGCATAGAAATGAAACTATGTTGTGGGTTGACTTTTACATTGTGCAACTTTACTGAATTAATGAATTCTGACAGATTTTAGACAGAGTAAAGTTTCTTGCATAGCCTATCATTGGCAGATAGACTTTTGAGTCATATTATTGTTTGGAGTTTGTTCTTTTAGTGTGTTTGTTTTGAGGCAAAGTCTCATGTGTCTCAGCTTTGCCTCAGACTCACTACATACCCAAGGATGATCTAAACTTCTGCTCTATATACATCCACCTCATGACTACAGGGTGTGCCACCATGCCCAATTTATGTGGTGCCAGAAACTAGACCTAGGGCATAGTACATCCTAAGCAAGCACTCTAGTAACTGGGATCCATGTATGCTTTATATTTAGTTTCTTGCCTAATTGCTGTGGCCAAGACTTCTGGTCCTGGGATGAATAGAAGTAACAGGAGTGAATACCCTTGCCTTGTTCCTGATTTCAAAATCAAAAGGTTTCAGTTTTTATTATATTTTGATAAATTATTTGTGTCTATAAACTAAGTGTCTAAGTTTTATTTTTCATTCTATTAATGTACTTTACCACAGTGATTGATTGCATGTGTGAGTTATCTTTGTATCCTTGAATGAATCCCACTTCATTGTGGTGTATGTTTCTTTTAATGTGATAATGAACTTGGTTTATTGAGGACATTTGCCTCCATATTATTCAGGATTATTGACCTTTAATTTCTCTGGCTATAGGATCAGGGTAATGCTGGCTCAAATGATGAGTCTGGAAGAGTTTGGGGGGAGTTGATATCAACTCCCCTTTAAATATTTTATAGAACTCACCAATGAGGCACCAGGTTCTAGGCTTTTCTTTGGTGGAATACTTTTTATTACTGATTGAGGCATCTCACTTGTTATTGGCCTGGTCAGATTTCCTGTTTCATCATGATCCAATCTTGGTATGTTGCATCTATACAAGAATATATCCAGTTCTCTGCTATTTCAGGTGTTGATGTATAATTTTCATGATAATCTTCTGAATCTTTTTGTATGTTTTTAATATCCAGCATAATGTCTCCTTTTTGAATTCTTATTTTAGCTGAGTTTTCTGAGTTTTTTTTTCCCTTAGTTCAGTTAAAAGCTTCTGATTTTGTTTATTTTTCCAATCTCAACTCTTAGTTTAAATCATCTTTTCTATAGTTCTGTTCATTGCTAGTTCATGGATTTCATTTTTAGGTTCTTCTGACTTTGATTTATTTCTTTAGTTTCTCTAGTTCCCTCAGATAGAACATCTGATTGCTTCTGTATTTTTTTCTTTACGTGGGCTTTATTTAGCACTAGAAGATTACTTCTAACGATTCTATCTACCCTCCTTAGGCTTGGGAATATCATGTTTCCCTTTTCATTTACCTAGAAGCATCTTAAATTTTGAATTGCTGGTTTCTTTGAATCTTTGGTTGCTCAAAAAAAGGTGTTTAATTTATACAAAGTGTGCCTTGTCCAGTTTCCCTGTTACTGATATCTGATTTTGTGCCATTGTGGTCAGGAAAGATGTTTGATATAATTTTAATCTCCTAAAACTTGTTAGGACTTGTTTTGTGACCTAATAAACATGCTCCATGTAAGCTTAAGAAGAATATTTCTGATGACCTGTATGGAACACAGACTACTCTGCTTAAGTCTCTTTGCATTAAAGTTTGCATCTAACATCTAATGTTTCCTTAATGATTTTCTGTCTCATCCCTCCATTATTAAAAAACAGAGTATAAGAGACTCTATTGATATTTCATGATCTATTTTTCTCCTAATTCCCATCAACATTTACTTTATTCATTGTTTGCTCTGATGTTGAGTACATAGATACTTACACATATGCACAATCGTTTTGTATTTATAATAAAGTATCCTGCTGGTCTTCTTTGTTTCTGGTGGCAGTTCTTGACTTACAGTCTATTTTGCTGATGGACAGCTCCCATAGAGCTGTGCTTTGTCACAATGTGTACCCTTCCCCGATCTTTATTCCCAGCCTGTGTCTCTAAATACATAGTGTGTTGACAGGAAATAGTTGGGTCTTATATTTTTATGTGTTCTGCTATCCTTTCCTTTGATTGGGAAGTTTAACTCATTTATGTTCAAAGTTATCTTGATAGGGATTGGCATGTTGTTCTTATTTCATAGTTCTCTCTCTCTCTCTCTCTCTCTCTCTCTCTCTCTCTCTCTCTCTCTGTCTCTCTCTGTCTCACAGTTCTCTTGTTCTACTTTTCTGCTTCTGCTGGCTTCCTGTGTAAGCCACTCAGTTATTGTGATGAAATGTTTTGATTCCTTTATCTTTCTAGCTCATTGTTGTTTTAATTTACACTTCCTCCACTAGCAGTGAGATGAAACATCTTCATATAACACACAGAGACGCAGGCATTGATCCTACCCATCTCTGAGTCCCAAAGATTGGCAGCATTTGATGCAGCTAAATAGATCTGAGAAGCTGACTGTTTGAGGAAAGCCTTGCTTTGCCTTCCTGCTCAGGCTTGCCATCTTTACCCAATGTTACTCAACAAAAATCATTTTACCAAAAGAACTTCAAGAGAAAGAATGCATCTAACTATATTAATTTCAAGAAGAGAGAAAGATGTAAACATATTTAAGCCAGTGTAAAGTTGAGGTCTTGAGAAAAAGTGGACAGAGTAAGCTTCTCATACAGCTGTTCTTCCACCACAGGATTTGTATTATCCCTTTATGTTAAAGCCCAAAGAGTGAATTCTGCTTTACTTTTATTTTGAGGCATATTCAAATCTAATACTAAACTCTATCAGTAGATTGGAGAAATACTCATAGAATAAAAGTCTTAAGGCCTGAAGTTGGAGAAAAAACAAAGAACAGTATGCCTGTGGGATGTTTCGAGAAAGCAGAGAGGCTCTGAGAGGTCCTGCTTTTACCCTTAGACATTTCAAGAGATCTGAGTTCAAAGACCAAAGAGCAGGTATATTGCAAGTATTCCAGAAGAGGCATAAAGATATATAAAACTCTAATTTTTAGCAAATAAAGGAATCTCAGTTGTCAACATTCCTTAGTGAAATAGGAATGCTACATGATCTTTTGAGTATTTCCTGCCTGGAACTTGTCCCAGAACAGTAGGGAAAAGACAGGGTGGAATCAAGCAAGAGAAAGGTCTGTTCTTCCTTACAGATGCATTGGGGTCTCCTACCTGGGATTAAAGAGAAGCAAGAGAGAAACCTAATATAAAAAGAGTGCTCCGAATCAGTGACATTTAGGGAAGTGATTAGGCAGTGACATTAAACAAGTTCCAAGGCCATTTCCAGGTTATTTCTGTGGGCACCTGTGTTTCTCAGGAAACTGCTTTAGAAGTGGGCGAAAGAGGCTGTTCCTAATTAAAACCCAAGGGTGCCTGTAATGGGAAAGTTCACCAAAGACCTGTTTGTTCCTTTCCCCAGCATGTCTACTCTTTGTTTTTTGTGTTCCATTTTTTAAAGACTTCTTTGGTACCTTAAGGAACATAACAAAGAACGGAAAAATATCTGAGCAGAACAAGAGAATGTTTAGAAAGGCGTAGGCTGTCAAAGGCGTGGCACCTGCCTCTAACTCCAGGCTTCTCACAGGGAAAGCCAGGCTTTCCACTGGGGTGTGTACATAAAATTATTTTCTAGTCTCATGAGTTTATCAAGTACCTCTTTGGCAATTCCAACAGCTGTCCATAAGTGGAATCATACCTGACAGACACAGCTGGCATAAAGCTTACTAGTTATACCTGATTAATAAAACTGATCACATGCACCTTTACTCATGGCCATCGATGCCTTCTTGATTCTGCTTCTGCCCTGTGACCTGTCAGCTCATGTCTTATGCCTCTCCAAGTTTCTTCCACATGGGACTCTGGATATATTCTTGCTTCTCATAAATTTCCTGATCTATTACTTAGAGATAGGAGAACTTCAACCTTCAACATTAGCTTTCAAGATTGCCCTAAACCTCCAAATCTAGTTGGAAGTGGTATGAAAAGTTTCTCACCATGTCTAGACTACACTGGCAATTATCATTTTGTCCTACGATCTACTGGATATCCACATGACCACACCTCACTGCAAAAGAAGCTAGATGTTATCTGTGCTGGAACACAAGGGAAATAGATATAGCAAACAAGTAGCCAGACTACATTATTTTTTTCTTTAAATTTCAATTTACTTTGCCTGTTGATTTTTACTTTCTAACTACCTATCTTGTGTAATTCAGCAAAATTCCACCATTTACAACAACCTGTCATAGACTGAATCTAATTCTGAATGGTCAGGTTCCATACGTGGATTATCTTTGCCAAATGACATTTGTAACATACAGGGTGGGCTCATAACACTTCCCCATGGGAAGAGGTGAAAGGAGAGGAGGGATTTGAGTGGGGAGCTGGGCCTGCCAGCTCACCATGACATCTACTACCGATTATAAGAACTTTAAATATTTCAACTGTTCAGTGGTTGAACAGCACCTAAGAACTCATCCACAGGACAGCTGATATGAGAAGCAGAGAGAGCTCAGGCCATGTTTTGTTGTTAACTCATGCTTGTGTTTCATCCACGTTATGGAGAGGCTTCAGAATAAGAATGTTGTCTACAGTCTCTGCCAAAACCTTCTGACTCACTCACCTTTGACTGTGAGTGATGAAAGGCAAGGCCAGGACTTCTGCTTCTTACCATTGTGTAAATTAACACATTGGAATAAGAAAATACAAATATATAGACAGAAAAAGGCCCACAAAAGGCAAAGATATAGATGCAGAGACTCACTCATTTGCACACTGAAGAATCCTGTAGAAATACAAAATTAGAAGCCATAATACATATGAGAAGGATCGGGAGGGAGGGAAGGATGGAGGGAGGGAGGGAAGGAGAAGGGAAGGAGGGAGGGACAGACAGAGATAGAATAAAAGTTATAAAAAGGAAAAAATAGAAAATAAAACAGGAAATCCCTGACATGAAGTTACGAAACACAGAATCTCCAAAGATGTAGTTGAATTCGTTTTCTAATGACCATCTACTATTGGGCATGTGACCAGTCCTTAAGAGTAGCTTGTTTTTTCAGTGAGAACCTCTTTGAGAAACAAATAGCAAATGTTTATATAAGGAGATAGCTTCTGGGCTAGAGATAGGGCATGTGTCCAGTTCTCCTTTCAGCTCTAGGACCTTGTCTGGTGAAGCCCTGTGCATGCTACTGTAGTCTCTGCACATTCTGTCATGTGTGCTTCTATCATGTCAACTTAGAGGGCTTTGTCTCTTTGGTGTCCTCAATACCCTATGGTTCTTACAGTCTTTCCACCTTCTCTTCTGCGCGGTTCCATGGAATTTGATGGACACATTCTGTTTAGGGCTGAGCACTTTCACTTTCTATATATTGTATGGCTGTGGGTCTCTGTATTTGTTCCCATCTGCTACTGCAGGAGGAAGCTTCTCTTATAATGGCTGAGCAAGGCACTGATCTATGAGAATAGCAGAATGTAATTAGGAATCATTTTATTGCTATATTCTCTTAGTAGAATAGTGGTATTTGGTTTTCCCCTAGGTCTCTGGGTCTCTCTAGTTTCAGGTTCTTGGTCTTCCAAGCAGTGGAAGTTCTATCTCATAGAGTTGGCCTTAAGTCAAATTTGAGAGTAGTTGATTTTTCCCAAATTCTTTGTGCTACCATTATATTAACATATCTTTCAAGCAGGACACTACTGTAGATCAAAGGACTTGTAGCTATGGTAATGCATAGAGTACCTTTCTGTAAAACACTATGCAGTTACCAGCTCAGCTTCTCCATGTTCAGTGAGTTGTGTGGGTTTTGTCTTCAGCTATAGTCTTGGCAGCAGCCTGAATGTTTGGTGGTTCCTATGAAACCCTTCAGCCAACAACCCAATTAGTTGTAGCCCATTCCCAGTACTGGAAGCTTGATTTGGTGACAAGAGATGTCTAGTTGGGACTGCTTCCCCCATTATTTGGTGATTTCATTTAGATCATTTTCATATAGATATAGAGTATACTACTAATACAGTATTAAGTATTCATGTGTGTGTATGTGTGTGTTTGTGTGTGTATATGTATGTGTATGTGTGTGGGGGTCTATATATGTATTCTTAACTACTGTATTAGGTTTCCACACTAATCTTCAAAGGGCTCTCAATTTTAACTGTGTCTCCCCATATTCCCTCCCTCACATTCCTCTTCCCTCCCCATATAATCCTCCCTTTCCACTCCCTTCACTCTTCCCTGTCTATCTATAACCATCTATTTTATTTCCCCTTCCTAGGGAGATCTATCTATACTTTCCTAGGTATTTTAATCGCTACCTAGTCTCTATGGTTCTATTGATTGTAGCTTCATTACTATTGACTTAGCAACTAATATCCACATAGAAGTGAGTAGATAGCATAGTTGTCTTTCTGAGTTATCTCACTCAGGATGATTTTTTTTCTTCATTTACCTATGAAGTTCATGTTTTTATTTTTTTAATAGCTAGGTATATTCCATTGTGTAAATGCACCATATTTTCTTTATCAATTCATCTGTTGAGAGACATCTAGATTGTTTCCATCTGTGGCTATTATGAATAAAACAGCAGTAAACATGGTTGAGCAAGGTTCTTTGCGGTAGGATGAAGTCTCCTACAGATATATGCCCAAGAGTGGTATAGCTGGATCTTGAGGTAGATCAATTTCCATCTTCTGAGGAACTGCCACTGATTTCCATAGTGGCTGTACAAGTTTGCAAATTCACTATGAACAGATGAGTCAGAACCACATTTTTAAATGTTTTACAGTTTTTGAGCTAATATCCACTTATTAACAAGTACTGGAGGAGTAGAGGGGGTTGTAACCCATTGGAAGAACAACATAGGCTGGCCTGACCACCCAGTTCTCCCAAAGTTTAGACCACCAACCAATGATGTACCTGGAGGGATTCCACAGCTCCAGATACAAATGTAGCAGAAAATGGGCTTGCCTGACAGCAACAGGAGAGGAGGCCCTTGGTCCTGGGGAGGTTTGATGCCCCAGCATAGGGGAATGCTGGAGCAGTGGGCTGGGGTGGGAGAGTCTGGGTGGGTGAGGAGCACTCTCAAACAAGCAAAGGGGATGGGTGGGGGTAGGGGGTGGGGGGTTAGTAAAGGGGTATACCAGGGAAGTAGGATACTACGGGTGGGAGTTGGTGGAGGGGGTAACTGAAAAGTGGAATATAGAGATTAGAAATTTTAAAATAAAAGAGTATAATTATAAAAAATTAATTTAAAAAGTTTTACAGTCTTAATGTAAATTACTAAAATTATCCAACAACCATTGAGTAACTCCAATCTGTCTGAATTCAGTGTCATTTTAAGAATGAATGATAAGAGTGAGATTTAGGTAAAGGCCACTCTTCACATAAAGAACTTCTTCTTCCAGTTGGATTCCGGGAATTCTTAATTATGGTTCTACTTAAATTTGGGACCAAGAAATGCTTCTTTTGGGACAGTAGTTGCCCTGTACAATGTAGAATATAGAGAAATACCCCAGCTTTTGACCCCTGGAAGCGGAAATAGTTAGGTTTCCTTAGGATATCAGTACTAGTCCCTTACAATGCCATGACAATAAACAAAATATCTTCAGTATTGTTTAGTTGTCAAACCCTGGTGAGGAAAGAGAAAATATCCTCAGCTGAAAACCATTGAGCTAGATGCACATTAACTTTGATCCTCTCTAGAGTAAGAAATTCCAAAGTTATAGGCTTTTATAGACTTTTACAAAATAAATATTTATGGGCACATACATACCTATATATGGTTCTTAATTAATTGTATTATGAATGGTTTGTAATGTTGAATAAAATTGTAAAAACCTGAGTACATGCAAGATATTATCAGGAAAAATGGAAGTGTCCATAGGAAGTAGACATTCATAAGAGTCAGGACTGGGAGAATGGATGGGTAAGATATGTATCAATATTTGCCAAGTACATTTTACATAAAATATGCATTGTTGAACATATTCTATAGCTATTCTCTAAGTATATCATTAGCAGTATATACCAGTTTTTAAATAAATTGCTGAAGGTGAGTTTCTTAGATAAATGAATTGAAGTTCTGTGTGGCTACAAAATGTTTTCCAGGTTACAAAGAAATCAAGTGCAGAGTTGTGATTCAACTCAGTTCTATCTTACCTTCAAATCTATGCAATGACTATAATGGCTTGCAGCTGAGAGTTTCCCAGGGGCTTTAACTTTCTCCATGTGAACAAAACCCTGGCAAGGATTTGTACAGGGTGATCAGCAATACAACTGTAAGAGACAATCTTGATTGCACCACAGCCCAACAAAGGCACTGCAAGTTAGCATTATGCTGCTTGAACATTCTCCCAAGGAGACACTTACAATCTGTGCCATAAAGAAGATAGAATGAAAAAGAGAAAGGAATCTATTGTCATGACAACAAAGTGACAGCTCAGACACTATGACCACATGTACCATACTTACTATAATTACTTCTACAGAAGTGAAAATAGAGAACCAATGTTTTATCCTTGAATAGACTCAAATGGCACCCAAGAAAATCTCTCAGGTGGGTCTCATCTTTTTTTGGCTCTTTGGGTTTTGAAAATCAAATAAAAATACTCCTACTTGTTCTGCCACCTCTACATAGCTATACAGCTACACAGCTCTTTAAATGCCTAGGAATTTGGAAACAATCACTGGCTTCCTATTGCAAACTAGTGATACTCTTGAACTCAGTCTCATCCAGATCATCCCAGAACAACTCTCACAGCTTCTAATCCTATCTCTGCACTAGCTGTGGGTGTGCAGTAAGTGTGAAAGTATGAAGTAGGTTGCAAATGAGCAATAAGCCATGACATATGTACCACATATAGCATCTGGAGATACAGACTAAAAGAATAAAACCTCACCTTGCATCTATTAGAATGATCAAAACTCAGCACACTGATGCCCCACATGGGAGCAAAAGTGCAGCATAACAAGAACCCTTTCGGTTGCTTTTGCAATGCAGAATGGTAGGTACACTGGATGACAGTGGGTAGATTCCTAATAAAACTAACCATATTTTTACTATACAATCTAAAATATGCATTCCTTGCTATTTTACCAAAGAGAGATGAAAAATTAGGTTAACATAAAAACCTGCAGGTGGACTTTTAGCACATTATTCCATCAGTTGATAACTAAGCAAATTAGTACATCCTGGTGATTATCAATGCCTGCAGTAGAAGTAGAATATTACTCATCACTAAAAATAAATAAACTATTGAGCCTTGACAAAACACATGGGAAACACAGATGTGTATTACTAAAGAAGAGAAACCATGCTAAGAAGGCTGCATTTTATCTGATTCCAGCTACATGACATCCTAGAAGAATCAAAGCCTCAAGCACAGTAAAGATATCAGTGATTTCCAGGGGCCATGAGGAAAGAAAGAGAAATGAGCAGAGAACACAAGATTTTTAGGGCAATAAAGTGATATTATAAGGGTGGGTATGGACTATCTTAAATTTGTCAACACCCAGATAATATACAACACCAAGTGTGACTATGGACTTTGAATGATATTTGTCAATGAAAGTTCATTAATCACAGCAAATGTTCCATTGCAGTAGGAGCTATTCATTACAGGGGAGGCTATATTACAGATAGTGGCAGTAGATATACATAAAATCTATATGCCTTCTACTTAAGTTCTTGGTGATTCTTGTGGAAATTAAAGATGTGACAATATACAGTGAAATAATTGATACATATAAACTGGGTTCAGGTATCTTTCAGTCATTAATGGAGGGACTGGGTTAGAGATAAATGATGATAAACCAAGTACAGTCCTACCATTTTTATGCTGTAAGGATCTCATTGAGGAGGTGATTTTATAACTCAGTGGGGAAGTTATAAAAAGAGAAGTGAGCATTTTCCAGACAGTGATGCACTGATATGCATTATCTTCACCAAATCCTCACTCTCCTTCCTACTTCCACAGTAGCAGAGTAACCTCTCTGCTCAGCCTCATGTGGGCTTGATCATACACCTTTCTTTAGCCATGAAATATTAGAAAATACTAATTGACCTGAAGTCTTAATAGTATTCATGTACTTGGCTTGTTGGTTTTGATTATTGTGTTTTGTTTGTTTTCTACTTCTGTGGCCAGGTAAGAGAACATTCCCGAAGTGACTATGCCTTCAAACTGGACTATGCTCTGCTTGACCCTTACCATGAAGCAGAACAGCCCAGCTGAGCCCATTTTAGATGAATCAAGTCCATTTATTAATATGAACCCTCAAGCTGGAATATAACTCAATGATAGGGTGCTGAGTGCTATTCTATCATGACTGTGACCCTGGGTTCACTCTCCAGCATTGTAATTAATGGATGAATAGTTCAACAGACACTCAGGGATAAGAATAAAGTGTATTGTATTAAGCCATTGACTTTTGTCCTGGTTTATTAGACAACAACCACACACCAATATAAGCACAACCAAGGGTTATCTAATATACATGCTAGTATGCTCAAAGTTGACTTTATTATGAACTTTGAATTTAAATGACGAGTGAAGAGGCAGACTTTGACATGCCTAAAGGCATGGCATGAGCAACAACAGGCAAGTATAAATGGGAAAGTGCTTTGGGGTCCACTGAACAACATTTTAGCAGAAGATTATTTCTAAGAAAAAAATGTCAGCATGTAGCCCAGGCCAAACTGAAACTACTATGTAGTCAAGGATGACTTTGAAATCCTGATCCTCTTGCCTCTACCTTCCAAACCTAGGATTAAAGGCAGGTGTCACTATGCCAAGATGAAAAAGAAGGTTCTTGTGGATCTCTTGTTTGGGCATAAACTTAAAAGAAAATTAGGATGAAGTTTCAGAAGACTTTGAATATTAAAGCATACAAATTAGACATCTAGCCTAGGAGGAATAGTTAAGAAAGACAGTAACTACTTGTGTGATTCAGAACCACCCCTTACATGAGTGTCAGAAATAGCACTGAGGTCATTCTAAGTCATGAAATGGGTCTGGCTGAGGCAGCCTGCTCTGCTCTGTCACGTATCTATTTAAAGAAGGAAGTTGAGTCAGGTGCTAATGAAGACATTTTAGGGAATCAGAAGATGAACATTTGTGTCAAGATACAGATCAATAGAGAAGGCCGAATCACATCACTCTGTAAATTGTTCAAACACAGACTGTTCTGAATCCCCTCATTGGTGGAGATAAGAAAGGTGATGGGCAGCAGGAAGCTGAAGCATTGTGCTTGCATTTCTTCCCTTGAGGTTGCTGGAGTAACTGGAGCAGCCGTGTGTAAAATGATGAGCCTCTTCCTGGGAAAGTCACCTGAGGCTAAAAGAGAAGGTCCTGAGGCTAAAAATCTAATCCCTCTTGCCTAATCCTATAGCACAGAAACCCAGGAAAGTAAGGCAGAACAGGGCCAAGTGAGGGAGGATTTCACTAGAGACTCAAAGGACTGAAGCTCACCACTGTGGATGACAATCTCAATCTGTCTATACGAGCCAAGTAAGAAAGAGCATTTTTTATGGAGCTCTTTCCTGGAGGAAAAAAAAAAAAACTGCTAAGAAAAAAAGAGCATGCCCAGATGGCCAGAGCCTAGGGGAATATGAGATGAGACTAAAGGAAGTCAGGCAAAGGAGATAAAATAAATTCCACATGCACTGCTTCTTATTGCCACTTTTGTACAGTTGCTATGGGAACTGTATTTCGGAAGCTCTCTAAGGCTGTATCTACCCAATGCAAACTGTTTGGGGCAGAAATGACCAGTCAATTTAAGCCAACTGGTTTAATTGATTGATTTCCAACTCACGTCCCCAACTCAATCCTAGTCAAATTGGCTGGTTGCTTAACTGGATTCAGTGGCATCTTACAGCAGTAAAATTGGTTTACCTGTTGTGTATATCTGTATTCCAGCTTAATGATAAGATGGCCCTCTTGCAGTCTGTCTTCCTGTACTATGGTCCCGTTATTTCTGGAATTTATAAGTAGCTCTACGAGAGCATGGGCAGTGACTGGAAGTCAGAGAAAGACTATATGATGTTAAGTGTTCCCGTGTGCACGTGTGTACACACACATGTACACACCTATGTACATACATACATACACACACACATATGAGCAAAAGAAAGCATTAGACAAGAGTCCAGACAGCAAAGCAAAAACGAATCAGGAACAAGTCCCTTCACAACAAAAGATGGGGTTGAGATACTGCTGTGGGGCAAAGGCAATGAAAGACAAGTCCTTGCACCATACTACCCAGACCAGAGGCTGCTTATGTGGACCTGCGGAGGCCAGAGGACAACTATGGATACTGTTTCTCAGGAGCTGTCAACCCTGTTTATTCAAACAGGATCTCTCACTGGCCTGGAGATCGCCAAGTATATTAGGCTGGCTGGCTGGTGAGCTCCTGGGATTTACTTATCTCCATATCCCCAGTCACCAGTGGGATGCCAAGCACATGCTAGCATGCTTGGCTTTTTTATTCAGTTCTAGTGATCAAATGCAAGTCCTCATGCTTGTATATTAATTATTTTACCAATCGAGCTATTGCCTCAGCCTCAAAGCTTCCTATCTGTCTATCTGCTTCTTCCCAAAATGCCAGCTTGGCTCTCTGAGGTCAGAATCCTGGGCTAATGATAAAAATAGTGCCTCAACATTGGTGTGTTCCAATCTCTGTCTCCTCTCCATGCATCTACCTCAAAAGAAGTAATACAACAGAATAGCATCTTATTACCAGTGAGGAGAATTTATAAAGTCTGTATTCATTTAGCATTTCCTGGGTAAGGAACTCTGATGAGTCTTTACAAGCAGAACTGCCTATTATGTCATTTAGGCTTGAAGCTCTTTTATTTCTTATATATTGTCCTGAACTTTTAGTTTCTTGTTCTCTAATTTTGAGCCACTCCATGTACCCCCAAGCACATGACTTATGACCTAGATAGCTTTATACCACCATCACTTCATTCTTTTATCAAATGAGCTGCCCATGCCAATTTCTTCATAGATGATGGAAAAGTCAGATAACACATCTTGTCCCAACAATGAATTCATGAGGGTCCCAGTTATGGGAAACACCACTGACATGGAAATCAGAGGTAGCCTAACACAAATTCCTAGTGAGAAATCAGATAGATTGAAGAATCAATTCTCTATTTTTCTAAAATGTGCTTATTGTCTTCTAAACACTCAAATTTTAACCATGATGTAAAAATCAGATTTATTGCCAGAATTGAAAAGATTCACTGATGCCAGGTCTGGTGGTACAGACCTTTAATCTAAGCACTCAGAAGGCAGAAGCAGGTTGATCTCTATCTGGAGTTCGAGGCCAGTCTGGCCTATAGAGTGAATTTCAGAAGAGTCAGAACAACACAGATAAACCTCGTATTAGAGAGTGGTGGGATTCACCGATGATTAATAGCTGCTATGTCATTGGAGCTTATAAAGGTCTTTACATATATTGTCTAGCTGATTTCTACTTTAACTCACAAGGGAGATAGCTTGTTCTATTTTGCTTTATGTTGCTGTGATAAAACACAGACCAAAGCAACCTGGGGGAGGAATGGGCTTATTTGGCTTACAGGTTACAGTCTATCATTGAAGGAAATTCAAATTCCTAGGCAGGAATTCAAATCAGGGACCTGGAGGCAGGAACTGAAGCAGTGGCTGTAGAGGAATACTACTTCCTGAATCTCTCTCCACGGTTTGCTCAGCCTGCTATCTTATTCAATCCAGGACCACCCACCCAATGGTAGGACCAGCCACGGTAAACTGGGCCCTCCACCCCAATCATTAATCAAGACATGGCACACAGTCATGTCCATGGGCCAGTTTGCTGAAGGTAATTCCTCAACTGAGGTTTCTTCTTCCAGGGTGACTCTAGTTTATATCAAGTTGACAAAAACTAAGCCACATAGATGGCTTACCCAGTGATTAAGAGTTTAAAAACATCAAACACCTAACCTAAGTTTTCTGACAACAAACTCCTTCTTCTTGCTATATTTGCATGGGCTCCCTAATCATTGAAATCTGTATTTTCCCATTGTTCCAGTTGGTGTTTTGAAGGCATCAATTTTCCTTCCTTTGATTTTCTACATAACTGCCTGATAAACTATGAACATAAAGTCAGATTTTCATCTAAATAATGAATTGTACTTATATCTATTGAAGTTTCTCTTGTTGTTAATAAAACATTTTGAACTCCAATCTTGCCTAGAAAGATTACTTTAAAATTCTGCCTTTCTCCACCAGTACAAGATAGAATACACATTGAAACAGGACATCTAAGAGTACTGTGAACTGTGAACAGGTTGAAATCATTAATCCCTGGTGGTATCAGGCCATCATTCAAATGGAACTGCATTTACAGATTGGGGCTTTATCTAGTGTGGTTTAATTGTTCACGTGTGTGTGTTTAGTTCTCTCTCTCTCTCTCTCTGAATTCCTCTCTCTCTTTCTCCCTCTCCCTCCTCCCTCTCCCTCTCCCTCTCCCTCTCCCTCTCCCTCTCCCTCTCCCTCTCACTCTCACTCTTCCTCTCCCTCTCTCTCTCCCTCTCCCCTTCCCCCCTCTCCTTCTCTGTCTCTCTCTGTCTCTCTCTTTCTTTCTCTCTGTGTGTGTATGTATGTATGTATGTGTGCATGTGTGAGCATTGGTTAAGCAGGAATATCTAAAGGCTGAGTGATGGGCAATATCATCCTGTCCTTTGGGTCAATGCATTTGTTAGCCATACAAGAACATTCTAATATTCCCCAGGTTTGATTGTTCCTCTTTCATACTAGCATAGTCCAGTCATAATGGCTATTTTAGTTACTTGTTTATTTATTTATTTATTTATTTATTTATTTATTTACTTATTTATTTAATGTATGAGTGCTCTGTCTGCACATATGCCTGCATGCTAGAAGAGGACATCAGATCCCAGTGTACATGGTCACGAACTGCCATGCTGTTGCTGGGAATTGAACTCAGGACCTCTGAAAGGTGAGCCAAAGCTCTGAACTACCAAGCTACTTCTCAAGCCCTATAATCAGATGATTGATTCATAATTTGGTTCAATCACTTGTGGTTGGTATTTCCACACAAAACCAATTAATAACCATTGAAGATATACTAATTTAAAGCTAGTGTCTGACCAAGAAGGGTGAATTTCTCTGTGGATTTTCACAATGAACTCATTCTGATTAGAATGGTGCATATCCTGAACATTTAATTCAATGGTAGCCTGCCAGGGAGCACAGGGAAGAGTGTACTACTCTACAGTGGAGTACTCTTCCTTGAGATAGAGCTTCATGACATTAGCAAAGCACTACCAGACACTCTCCCCGAAGGCTGACTGCAAAAACAAATCAGCACAACGCACGTTTACAGATACTAGAGAGAAAGGAATGTTATGGTTTCTTGGAAAGATTCTCCTGAAACTTAGAAGCTAGCATTAGAGATCCTAGTGAAAAATAGAAATGTGATTTTCTTCTGTGAAAAAAAATAAACTAATCTATAAATAGTAGTATATTCAGCAAACTGAACTAGTTTGGGTCCTAGAGATTTAAAGTTCTCTAAGTTGATTGAACTGAACGGTAGGATTAATTTGTAGAGTAAAATAACAAGCTGGGGACGACTCAGTCTGCAATCACAAAGTTCTTATGAATGGGGACAAAGGGCTAGATTCCAAGGCCAGTTTTGAAAATCGATTGTAATTCTTCCTTTGCTTCTCAGGCAAGGGAAGGCAAAGAAAAGGAGAAAAGAGTCATATCTCAACCTTTCCCATTAAAAAACTAATATTCCCTTGAATCTATCCCCTTATACAAGTTCACAGGCTGCCCTGACCCCAAGAGACAAATAACTAAGGAAGAGAATGGTTTGTCAACAAATTTCGGGCAGGAGAAAAGTGAGTAGATCCAGGGTATTAGAAGAATGAAATGGACATCCAGGCACCTCTGAGACAGAGGACATCAGGAACAAATGCAGGCTGCCTTCTGGCTCGGCTTCTCTTGGGTCTTCAATTACAGTGACATGCAAACAGGAGCACAGCCCATGATCAGCCAGAGTTTGAAATGTAGTACCCATTCAATGCACCCTTTCTCTGACCTGCTCACCTGACACTTCCAGAATATATCTCATGCATCAGTTATGTTTGGCACAGAGCTATCACTCAAATAAAAGTCAATGTTTGCCCAATGAACCTTAACTAACTAGTTCCATGGAGTTTCTACCATGTGCCCAACATTGTGAGAGACATAAAGTCAGTGATTCAGAAATCTGTCCTGATGGGATGAGCTCAATATTCAACAATATCTGAATCAAGATAGAAGCCAAGTGTGGTAGGTGAGATACAAAAAACACAAGGTGGGAATGGGAGAAGATATGTGTCAAGTGGAGAGACAGGAACTGAACTAAGCAGTCTCCTTTTCACCCTACAGGCCAAAGCAACTTTCTCAAACTTGACTGGGTGATTCATTGTTTCCGATTTCTTCAGGGTACTATAGGATGTTAGGCCCATCTCATCTGAGGATTCCATATGCCTGTGCATATTCTTGATCAAAAATACAGTGTTATGGTTGAATGTCTCTTGACCATGGACAGAAGTTTTCTCCTGTAGCTATCTATAAATTACACAGCATAATCACAATACAGCATGTACATAATATTTGGATTGTAGTAGGTATGGCAAGAGGTGATTTTCAGCATACAGAAGGATGTATGTGGTTACAGACAGACACTATGCCATTTTTATAAGGAACTGGAGCATCCTCTGGATTCGCTATTCACAGGGGTTCTAGAACCAGTAAATGCACTGTAGATATTGAGGGACAACTGTGCTATATGCATTGTACCAGCTGGTAAGGATTTCAGGGTCTAGGCATTCTCCAGCTAACAGGAACGCTTTGGGAAGACAAATTTCACGTTTTACTCATCTCTTTGAAGAAATTTGCCTTACTGAAGCTTACAGCTCTTCTGGCCAGCCAAAATTTAATCAGAATGAAGTATTCAGATTCATTTATTTCACCCAATGTGGGTCAACTGAAAGGTGATGTCAACTCTAGACCTCTACCCAAGGACCTTCTAATGTTCTTATTTGCAGGGTATGTGTGTGAAGGATCATAAATCTTTATACATGAGCACAGAGTCTACAATACTCCTGCCTCTCTTCTCTGACTCCAATTCCAATTCCTCCCTCCCCCTCTAACTCCTTCCATATGTCCATTCTCACTCTCATGATCTCTTTTTAAATTATTGTTACAAGTATACATGTGTATGTCTACACATACATGTATATAAAAACCACTGAATTCATTTAGCACTGCTCATATGTGTAGTCGTGTGTCCAGGACAAGCTACCTGGAATTGGTCAACCATGGAGAAAACTGATTCTCTGGCATCCATGTGGACATATTTTTCTTTCAATGGTCTGCCACTCTGCTTGGCCCCTTGTCTACTTCTTCAACCTCATGTGTTCAGAAGTTGACTCATCAGACAGGTAACCTAAACAAAGCATCCTACACAATAATCTTTCCCAGAAAAGTTTAAATCTCATTAATGAGGAAGATGATAAAACATGCCATTCTAAGAATCTAAGTAGCTCTTTCTTACCCAAACCATCACTAGGCATGACCAAGGCTTGGGGTTTTGTCCTTATCATGAGGCAGTAGCACATAACACCACACCTACTCCTGGCTCCAACAGTGCCTGAGAGAAAATTCATTTTTCCTTTCTGCTATGGAAGGATCAGGAAGGTGACACTCCACAGAGACAAAGCGGAAGCTTTTAAATGTCCCCTCTGGTCTCATCTCCTACAGAGTGACTTTTTCCTGCTGCTTCTTTCTGTCCAATTTTAACCGGAATGGTTCATGTCTTCTCTCCCTGACTTCCCTAAATAACTAGCCCTTTTCGGCCCTTGTGTCCTCCTCATTCTCACCTCTGAGCCCAGATAGAAGAGGCTTTTTAAAAACACGGTTGGGAAAAAAAGCCAGTGCAATACATGTGAAATTCTCACTTCCTGAAACAGTATGTTTGTCCCTAAGCAAATTAGATCAGTGTATTCTCTGGCCATGAGCTCCCTCTGAGTGGATCTTCTCTTGACCCATGCCAAGGCTGCAGTGGTCACTCCTCGGGAGCTTACTCAGCCTCTATACCTTCTGAACTGTCTGGCTCCTTGTTTGCCTGGTAAAATCTTTGTCATTTATTTGGCTCCTGGTTGGTCTTAGTGATGCTCTGAACACATAAACTATGATGTGGTATATAACTAGATTAAGTTATTTTGCTCACGTTTTCCAGGGATATGGGTGCAAGCAATTCTAGGTGTCAGGGAACACATAAGGAACATTTCTGGGCAAGGTAAACTTTCTCCATACTGGGAGCCACCTTCAAAAGACCTACACACACACACGCACACACCACATACACACACACATGTAACAACAGTAACTCAGGACCCCAAGGACTTCTGTCCTGTTATTATCACATGGTGCTGCAAACAGGCCAACCTCTAGGCCAGTGATTCTCAGACTTCTTATTACAACCTTTTAACACAGTCCCTCATGTTATGGTGATGCCCAACCATAAAATTATTTGTTGCTACTTCATAATTGTAATTTTGCTACTATTATGAATCATAATGCAAATATCTGTGTTTTCTGATAGTCTTAGGTGACCCCAAAGGGTCGTGACCCACAGATTGAGAAACATTGCTCTAGGCAAACCCAGTCTCAGGAAAAGTTACAAGAAAATCACTTCAACCCACCAAGCCAATGTTCAGGAATATCTGACTCCTTTAACTTAAGCTGCTTTAGTGCTTCTGGGAAGGAAACCAGCTGATCTTTCTTTTTGACCTATGTTTCTCACTCTACTATGAAGCCTATTCAGCACTCACTATGGGACTTCATTAAAATAAGTCTGTAACAAATCACCAATACAAGAATACAGCATTGTCAATTTTGCTCAAGAGCACACAGGATTAGCTCTCAGGCCATCCCACAATCCCTACTCTCAAATCTTCATGAAGCTGTGCTCAGCAAGGTTAAAGGATGTGGGAAAGCCAACCTCCAACTCCAACTGAGAAGATGTGGGACAAAGAAAGGAAAGAGGAAATATTTATCAGTCTCCCAAATAATTCTACCCATAGATCAAACTAACCTGAGTAGAACCATGAGAGGAAGAGGTGCCTCTGGGTATAAGAGCCATTATCATCTTAACCAGAGCCACTGGGATTACACCCAAGAGATTCTCACAAGATGAACAGGGCTATTAATGTTAATGTCTAATCCAGAAAAGGAGGGGTCAGAGAGGGTCATTGAACCCTCACCTGAGATACCCCAACTCACTCCTGCCCCAACCCAGGGAGATATGATTCCATACCTGGTCTCAGGAGTTATCAGAGTGCATATGAGGTAGAAGGTTAACAGGATGGGGGAGCTCCACCTTAGGCAGCTTTGGTGTTGTTTAAGGTCACTTGTGCTCCTGAAATTAACCCCTTATCTGGGCTTAATAAACTCAGTAGTTCATCAGGCTAGATCTGGATGTAATCATGTCTTTTTTTTTTTTTGTATTAATGCTTTATCTGAGGTAAATCTATTTGTTAATGTCTCCCTGGGAAATGATAAAATAAAAAGAATTTTATACTGTGTAAAAAGGCCTAAGCCATCCTCACAAGGCCATGCTTTGGAACAGGTTATTTCCAAAACGGTAGGTTACATGCTAACTCCTACCTACCCTCAGCCATCTTTTAAAGGACATGCACAAATTACCACAAGTCTAATTAGCATAATGAGTCTACTGCAAATTAAGCACAGATTTCTTAGAGTATCATCTGTAAGAGCCACTTGTAAACATCTTGTTTCTTACTGTGCGCACTCAGCTCACAGAGAAAATATTTTTGTTTCCTTCAAAGAATATTTGCAACCACTATACACTCGGCTGATTGAGTTAGAACTAGGGTAAAGAAACCAATTTTCTTTCTTTTTTTTTCTGTTTTCTTCTTTTTTATTTTTATTTAAATCAAATCGTAATTTTACACAGGGGTGATAAACACAAAAAGGCAGGACGTGGGAAAGGGGATGACACCGTAGCATAGGTTCAGGGAGAGTACAGATCTCTTTCAGAATAGGGTATACGCTGGGTGAAGGTTCAGGGGAAGGTCACTATGATTCACTTGTCCTTATCTAAGTTAGTACTACCCACCAATGCTACCTATTTACAAGGTCTATGACTACTCAGGCTGGTAAATTTCCACAAAAGCTGCCTGTTTACAATAGCTTATAGCCATTTGTTTCAGTGTTTTTCCACAGAGACCCAAGACTTTGTGTTAGCATGTATGTATGTCAGGCCTATTGCTGATTTTAGGCCTATGGTTGATTGCAGGCCTTCAGTGTATAAGCAGGGCTGTCCCTGACATCTCTTCCCTTCTCTAAGTATAGAAGGGCCATGGTGATTCTAATCTTGCAAAGGCGGGGATAGAGGCCTGACCTCCAATAATTGAAGGCGACCTTGTAATGGCTCCAGTCCTCCTATCGTTGTCCAGTGAGGCATGAGAGCCATACCCATCCTGATGTCTTTTTCCTGGAGAGAGGATACTTTTGACATCAACCCCTATGCAGTCAGGCTTGTCCCTCAGGGAACCCAGAGACATATTTTTAACCTTTATTTATATTCTCTTGCAGTGCTTAGCCTTGCAGCCTAAGCAAGAATTCAGAACCAATTTTTTTATTCCTTCTCTGTCTTAGTCTCTTTGTTTTTCTATCCCTCCCTCTCTCCATCTTTCTGTCTCTTTTTGTCTCTCCTATCTCCATCTTTCTCTGTGTCTGTGTCTCTCTCTGTCTCTTTCTCCTTCTGTCTCTCTCTGTCTCTTTCTGTTTCTGTTCTGTCTCTGTCTGTTTCTGTGTCTGTCTGTCTATCTGTCTCTCAGACTCTGATACAAAGCTATAATTGGTACTTAGTATGAGTGTTTTACCAAAATTGTTCTTGGTTCTTCATCTCTTAGAAGATTCGTGAAAGACTCATAAAATTACCGTTGCTGAGTTTGTCCAGAATGGTTTCCACATACACTGAATAACTGACATGATTATCTCCTGTGATACTGCCCTCAACCTCACCTTTCAAGTACCCTGTGAGAGTCATCACTGCTTGACCTTGATCCTATCTATCTATATTCCCCTCACAGCAGGAGCAACTTCAGTTTTGTTTTGTTTCTTTTGTGTGTTGTTGTTTCATTAGGTTTGGGTTCTCTCCTAAAGTGACATATTTTATAAGGCTTTCCTGCAGCCTGTTGTCACCTGAAGCCTTTGAATGCTGATATTGCTTGCTTATCACCCTAGTAACCCCAACACCATTTCCTCCACAGCTCTGTCTAGCATACATTTGTGGTGCCATTACCAACATTTGGATTTCCAGATTTTAAGCTTTTCCTTAATTTCATGAAAATATTATTTGATAATACTAAACACTTAATTTTCTTTGTTTTGCTTTGTTCCTGGGGAAGAAAAGAGTAGGCTCCAAGCTAATCTTTCATGGCTGCACCAGATAGCCTGCTTATATGGAGCTATGTGGAAACAGAGATAGAGCCCTCCATATACTGCAAATACTTAAACCAATAGAATCTTCTCTTGGAAGCTGAATTGCATACAGAGAGAGCTCCTCACTCAATGGAGAAAAAGAGTAGGTAAAGAGATGGAGAAGTGCTGAGTCAAGAGAAGGCACATCCTACCCACTCCACTTCTGAACATCTTCCTGTTCTGTGCTGAGACAAGATCCTAAGCCAGCAAACACATCGCCTGATGCAGCCAGCTGTGGCGCAGGACCTGACAGTTCATCAAGCTCAGCATGCATGGTCCTGAGATAGACAGATGCTGCTCCTACTCCTCTGAGTGATTTATCACTTCTTCCTTGACTCATTTCTCCCATTTTACAAAATAAAAGGCAGTAAATATTCTGCCTCAGTACTCAAGAGTCCCTTTACTTACATGTGGGCAAATGACTCAACAATCTACCTCTCAGTCTCTCTATCCCCCTCTAAATATATATGATACAGAGAGACCTTCTCCCTCAATGGAATGTGTGTGTGTGTGTGTGTGTGTGTGTGTGTGTGTGTGTGTGTATGTGTGTGTACCAGTTATCAATGGTATATTCATCTTTCACTCTCCTGTCCAGAAGTGCAGGTGCAGGTATAGAACTCACCTTCCTAGAGATAAGAGAGAGAGAGGAGAGAGAAGAGAGAGAGAGAGAGAGAGAGAGAGAGAGAGAGAAAAGAGAAGAGAGAGAGAGAGGGGGAGAGAGAGAATTTCATATATGAATATGCTATATTTACATTATTTCCATTCTACCACTTGGATTCATGACCTTTTCTAGAGTTATTATTCACACACACACACCTACTAACTACACTTAGTGTTGCCTTTATGTGCAAGGCCAGCTGGGATTGGATAACCTATCAGGTTATTAACCTATCAGATTCACAGGATATCTTGAAAGAGAGGTGAAAAGGCTGGAAAAGCCAGAGGACCAACATACCTGTTGTGAGATGCTGGGCATCTTCTGTTGTTTTTTTTTTTTTCACAGTCTATCTGATCTTCCCACTGCCTGCTGGGCCCTCTAGTAGGTCTCACAGGCAACCCTGACTGATCTCACAGTTAAATTTATTAGAACAGTGGAATCTTTCATGAAGAATATACTTCTTTTTTCAATTATTTTATATGAATTTTTAAAACTGCCTTTTTTTTTTTTTTTTTTACAAATCTAGGTTGTAACAGAACATCATGTAAGTATCTCCAAGTATATTTTCTTTTCTGGATTTTCGAGACAGGGTTTCTCTGTGTAGCCCTGGCTATCCTGGAACTCATTTATAAACCAGACGGGCCTTGAACTCACAGAGATCCACTTATCTCTTCCTCTTTAGTGCTGGGATTAAAGACTGTCAACTCCAAGTCTATTAATATGGAGGTCAGTAATCCTCATTAATACATTGTAGTAATGATATGTGTATATACAATATATAGTATAGTCAATATATTATTTAATCATTACTACAAGTGAGTATTTATTAGTTTTTTTATTGGTACAAATGATACCAGAATAAGCACATCCATCTATGTCATGGATATAATTGTTCTTTTTGATCAATAGTAAAACTAATTAATGCCATGATTCCCTCAGCTTGTCATTGCTTCTCTGTTAAAGTCAATATGTCTCCCAGTCATGGACAATGACAATGTCCCCACTGTCACCACCACCTACCACACCAGTGCTGTGATCTCAGCCCTAGTCCGGACACCCACTCCGTCTCGTCTTAGTGATGGTAGGAAGCTGACTCTCCTTTTGAAATCTGCTGGATTTGGACTGCTGCATTAAACAGCATTCTCCTCAGATATCACTAATCCTTTAAATACTGTGACTTCTCTAAAAGGGGGGTAAGTTCTACACCTTCTTCAAATTTATTATGGCTTGTTTTTGTCCATAGCAAGTCTTACGTGGTAAGTATATAAATGATTTGGAAAGTTGTTCTGTGACTCACCATAACCAGCTTAGTAGACTTTGTTCTCATCTTTTTCAAGAAGGTAAATTCATGTCACATAGACACAGTCATAGACCTCCACTTAGCTCTTAAGGACTACAATCTGAATTGCAGTTGAAAACTATTATTTTTAGGTGTTCATGGTAAACTATATTTAGTAAACCTTAAATAAAACAACACAATTTCAGGTAACTAGGGTGTGAAAAGGAACAGAAAGGGGCATATAATTATATACAACGAGCTGTAAGTCACTCTTTTTCATCTACAATGTAGAAAATTACAACTCCTAAATAATAATAAAATATATTTAATATGGCTGTATCTCTGTAAAATCAACCACTTTGAAAGTAAACATCATCACTCAAAAATATGGTATCATATAACATATACTTGGAAATAAATGAAATTTTTGATGACACCAATGAGCTATACAAAATCTCTGTCACAGAAAACTCTAGATGGTTGGTATACACATCAATCGTTTCTCTCTAAGTTTTTTCTCTGTCCTTTCCTAGAATCATCTAGACTTAGGAACTACATTTCCTTGGTTTCTCTTTTAATCAGTGTTTGGATGTACCTGGCTAATGGGAGGGGCTGGTAGCACAGCAGAGAGAGGAGATGAGAAGACAGGACAGGGGGGTCGTCTTTTAATTCTTCTCATGGTCTCTATCTTTAGCAGGTGTCCCAGGGACTCAAGCCATCAGTAGACAGTATGTGCTCTTTAGGCAGAGATATTCTACATATCTTTTCTTCTCTTGCTCACTGGTCCTACTTCCTGCTCTGGACATGATTTTTCTCCGACTGTCTTTGCAGCCCTAGAGTAGTTACAGACTTCCACTATTGCTGGTCTCCAATTTCCTCACCTTTCTCTGTTTAATTCTTTCCTTTGCCCACATAGGCACTCTTCTCATTACTGGCTCATCCTTATGAAATATCAAATTGATGCAATACTCCTACCCACAATGGCCAATATAATGGAAATGGAGTACTTGATATATTTTAGGAGATTAGTCAGGAGTCACAGAACACATTATACTTTATCAATAATATTATTTCAGTGTAGCTAGGGTTCTCAAATGATTAAAAATACATAAATGTATGAACACACAATGAAGAGCAGGGAACCAGCTAAAGTGTCACCGATGAAGGATAGTCTCTGTCTGCATACTAGTATGGACAACAAGAATTCTGAGTCTAGACAAAAAAAAAAAAAAAAAAAAAGACACAATCATGATATTAAAATAAAATGAGCATAGAGAAGCATGGTGGTGAAATGGGGGAAATAGAAGCTGTCTACCAGAAGGTGAGATAGAATATTTGAAATAAAGCCCCAACTCCTTGGCTTATTGGATGCAGGATTAAAATCAAGGTCCTATTTCTCTTGTGTTTGCATTTCCTCATCTATAAATCAATTAATCAATGTATTCACATAATAAATTTTATGATTTAATCCATGTTTGGGAGAGATTGCTCACAGTCTTTATCACTATCATCTTTTTATTGTTGTTAGTTTTAGTTTATAGATTCTGTGTAAATTATGGTTCCCCGAAATAGGTCTCTCTCGATTTAATATTCTTAGAGGTGAACGTGGTCTTTATGCAGCTTGAAGATGTCTATAGTTTTATCACTGTATCCTTATCAACTTTGCTTCGTATCAGGAAGGGAAAAAAGTAGGCTAGTCTTTCATCTAAATCTGGAGTGACACTGAAAGAAGACCCTCTGACTCACAGCTTTGTGATTGTTGGACAAGTACTCTACTACATTCCCAGCCAAGACCCCCTGGAGGAAACAGAGGCTTTTTGTTTGCTGTGGTAGGCATTACTGTTGTTTCCCCCCGAATATTTCCAGTTTCTCCACTACATCCTAAATTTCTTGTTAGAGTGGAGCCAGATGACAAGATTTGGAAACTGCATTTTGGTGGGAAGGTATAGGTCATTTGAGAACCAGAATAGAACTCCCTTCTCCAAACCAGGCTCCTTTCACTCTTGAGGGCCCCAGCCAGCAGTATTGGAAATAGCTGCCATTTTGCTTGTCTGAGTGGTTGTAATGACTGGAAATAGAGCATAAGAAAGATACAAACTTTGTGTGACAAGCCACTGGCATTTGGAGGTTATTTACCACTACAGCATCATTGAGTTTTTCTTTTATAAATTTAAGAACTAAAAATAGTAGCAAAAAATATAGGCACAAATTATCATTCCCAGAGCCATAATGGATTCATCACAGCTGTAATTATTTTTGCCACATAATAATATTTTCACAGTGGCAAGCAATTAATCCTCTTGTGCTAAAATGACCTGTGATCAGGTCAGAGAAAAGGGAAGAAGAGGCAAGACTTGGCCTTGCACATTGGTAGGTTTCATATTTTGGGCTTGAAGATTTCAGGTACTTGACTTACATCTGCAGCTGTAAGAAAGGCCTAAAAACGTCCACAGAATGAGACTCACCATGCCAGGGAGCACTTCCTCTTCTAATGCTGCAAGGAAAGAAAGGAGTAAGTTAAAAAACCGCAACAGTGCCTGGTATATAGTATTATTTTTTTCAATGAATAAGAGGAAAATTCAGATTTTAAACAAACAACAAATTTTTAACATAATTGGGTCCTGTGTGATAGAGTAGATATTTTTGCATGTCTGATATACTTAACAAAAACTTAGGTTTTTTTTTTTTCTTTTTTTTTTCCTTTTTTTTTTTTAAATTTTTATTTTTAATTTTTTTTTCAGCAAATCAAAAAAATTTAAAAAGCATTCAAACAGAATAAAATGAAAAGAAACAAACAAGCAAAATACCAAGGGTCAGATATACTTATACAAGAATTCTATAGAGCCTTCAAACAAGCAATACTTTTTGAGTTATGTTTAAAAAAATTCAGAACCACAATAAGCTCCTTCACAAAGCAAATAATATTGAAATAGTGAAATCAAGTGTAAACCCAACAAAAATATATAAATTATAGTCCAGTATCCCTCATGAGTATACATACAAAAATTCTCAATGAAGTAGTTGCAAACTGAATACAAGAGATATAAAAAAATAATATTCCATGAATAACTGAACAACTGTTTTTTGTTTTTTTTTTTTTTTTTTTTTAGAAGACCATACTCCATATGCAGGCTGCATGTTTTGGGATAGCCCCCACTCCAGATGTTTGAGACCTACATGAAAACCATGCTGCACATTTACAACATATGTGCAGGGAGGCCTAGGTTCAGCCCATGGAGGTAGATCTGTGTAGACTAGGTATGCTCCACGGTTGGTGATTCAGTCTCTGAGAGCTCCAAGGGTTCAGGTTGGTTTACTCTGTTGATCTTCCTGTGCAGTTCCTATCTCCTTAGGGCCCACAATCCTTCCACCTATTCTTCTATAAGAGTCCTCAAGCTCCATCCACTGTTTGGCTCTGGATGTCTGTATCTGTCTTAGTCAGCTGCTGGTTAGAGCCTCTCAGAGGACAGCTTGCCCCTGTCTGTTCTCAGGCTGGAGGTTTAAGATTCAACCAGAGCTCCCAGAATCTAAAAACTTAGGTTTTAAAGCATAAGAGTTTATAAGAAATAAATAATAATCATTTAAAGATCCACAACTAAAAATGGAGGCTAACAAGGTCATGATAATACCCTTTTAAGCATATAGTGATGAATCCATTTCTTATTTATACTGTCTTTCATCTGAAAAAGTAATTGTCATTCTGAATCAAAGCTCATGGTGGCTTCATGTCCCATAGTACATTCGTTTATTGCATCTCTACATATTCACAATTCATATATTCAAATTTTCATTCTTTTACTTTTATTTAAAGAGTATTATTTGCCATTGAGAAAGCCTTGATAGCTTTAAAAAAAAAAAACTAGAGTCGATAATATGCCAAAAACCAGAATAAACATAATCACATGGATATACATACATACACATATATATGTATATATATGTGTATACATATATATGTGTAAAATGATTAAAGAAAGCATATTATCATATTGTGCTTGGAATATAGCTTGGCAGAGTGCTGTTCCTTATGCACCAAGCCCTGGATTTGAGCCCCAAATATGAAGGACAGGAGTTCAAGATCACTCCTATGAACATAACAAGTTCAAACTCAACCTGAGTAACAGGACACCCTGCCTCAAAACAAACAAGCAAACAACAACAAGCCCAGAGGAAGAAAGAAAGATAAAGCAGAAAAAAAAATGAAAGAAAAGAGAAAGGATTTGAAACTGAATAATGGTTCAAAAATTCTCAAGGCAATAATAGAAAGACTGATAGAGGAAGACATTGAATGTCATCTTTCAGCCTCTAAATGCACCTGCACAGGCTCACAAATATATAACACACACACAAAAACACATGCACGCACATGCACACACGCACTTATGCACATACACAAATAATGTTTAATTGAAAATGTCTCATGTATAATGTTATACATAAAAAAATTCAATTTACTTAAAAGGGAAGTTTCTCGAAGTTAGAAACTACTAAAATTAAAAGGAAAATAAGAAAAAAAAAACTTAACAGTTTTATATCTGTTTAACAGAAATGACTGTCTATTTAAAATCCAGCCAAAAAGAAAACCTCACACCCAAATGGATTTGTGGCAAATTCTTCTAACTACAGAAGAAAGCAATAGCAGAATCTTGCACATAGTGCTCAAGCACAGAAGAAAGTAGTAAGACTTTAGGAAAAATATAAGAAAGCATTTCCATGATCTTCAAGAAGTCACAGATTGGCACAACAGGATCCAAAAAAAGGACAACTCATAAAATAAAATTCTGATAACCTAGACGTTGTTAAAATTGAGATATTCCATTTTTATAAGACACTACCCAAGGAATGAGAAAGTAAATCACATAACAGATTGAAGATGTGTACAGTATATCTCTATATAAAGATATATCTATTCAGACACATATATAGCTATACCTATATAAAGATAGATCTGAAAAGGAGCTGAAATCCACAACATGGGAGAAATTTGTAAGTCAAAAAAAAAAAACAAATACTGAAAATTTATTAGAAAAAAACTAAACAAAACATGAGCAAGTTCTTTAGAAATGAGGATAGTCAATTGGCAAAAGACATAAATGGATGAACAACCAAAAAAATTTACAGATGGTAAATTAACACACAAAAGGATGCTTAAACATCAGTCAGTAGGGAGAATACAAATTAAAACTATGTACAGTAGCAAAGGACACGTGCAGATGGCTACAATTTAAAAGCAGCAGCAATATCAAATGCAGGCAAGGATGTGAGGAAACTCATACACAGCTGAAGAGACTGTAAACTAGGGCAACCAACTCTGTAGAAAGTTTAGAGGAGCTCATGACAGCATTTATATCCAAGAAAATGGAAGCTTATGCTCACCCTAAATGTGTATGCAAACGTTCAGCACAGCTCTATTCATAATAGCCCCGCATTGAAAGCAACACAGCTGTTCATCAGTTGGTGAATGGCTGACAATGTTGTAGTGCACACATACCACTTATCATCAAGAAGAAGAGGTATTCTTAGGGAAACAGAGCCTTGCCAAGATACTTAAGAGGCTGCCCACTTTCCACAAAAATAGTTTTTTTTTTTTTTAAAAGGCAGGGTTTCTCTGTGTAACCATCCTGACTGTCCAACTTGCTCTGTAGACCAGGCTGACCTCAAATTCACAAAGATCCGACTGACCCTGTCTCCCAAGTTCTGGGATCAAAGGTGTGCACCACCACCACCTGGCTTCCATGCAAATCCTTAATACAGAAGCTCTTCCTTACCACACTGTCTCCTTGGGTAGATCAAGGCAGTTATAGGGAATAGCATCTAGACATGACAGATGCAAAAGAATGCAATATTCTGGTAACAAAAGCAAACATTGGGGACATAAAGTGCTAAGGACCAAAGCATTTCCTTTGGCAGGAAATGTGATAAGCAAGGACAAGAGTACCAGACTTGAGTAATTGACATCCACAAAATGTATATGAGTTGGAAGTTTACCTCTGTCACTTGTCATTATGAGTTCCCTCCCTCTACGTCATTCAAGGCTTTAAGCCACTCGTGGTCCCTTGGTGAGTGAACAACTTCATCCCTTTGTTGGGAAGAGTGCAGATATTTGGGATCACAAAGAAGGTGACTGTTTATCTTTGGAAGATATTGAAGAAAGACTGTTTTAGATTCATTTCTTGGCAAATGAGAATGTTTTCTTTGTTAACCAACATTCCAGAAATGAGTTTGCTCTATTGAAGAAAACCTAATGAAGGAAAAGAATCAATCACTTCTACACAATGTCACCGAACATTCTTTCCCCAAACTGAAACTGACAATTTCTTAGATCTAGAATCAACTTTGAGATAAATTCTGAACATGTATGTGAGAGATTTTTCTAGATTAGGTTAATTTGCATGGGAAGATATATCCTAAATGTGGGAGCACCATAGACTGAGGTCCTGGGTCCCATAAAAAGGAGGAAGATGGAGGACAATGAACATTTCTTGTTCTCTGCTTCCTCACCAAGGATGTATCAGCTTCCCAACACTCTGGTTGCCATAACTTCTCTGCCAGGATGGACTCTAAGATAAAAGACCCTACTTGCTTCAAGTTACCTTTCATTAGATATTTGATTATAGCAATAGGAATAGTAACTAATATACAAACTATCTGAGATTTGTACTACAAATTCAACATAAAACCTGAAAAGAAATGCAAGACCAGGTTCTCAGGATTACACAAAAGCAAACACCATGTTCCACCATTCATCTAGAACATTAAAAACCAAGGGAGAGCTCAACCAAAACACTGTTCCCAGGACAAACCTATTTTCCAGATTTGATTGCACCCACTCTAACCCAGTGAATCTCTAAGCATTTAGACATATCCAGTTGGTGGCTCATACCTTTAATTCCAGCACCCAGGGATCAGAGGCTGGAGGATCACTATGAGCTCCAAGCCAGCCTTATCTACATTGTGAGTTCCAGGTCAGTAAGGATTACATAGATAGGTAGATAAATAGACAGACAGACAGACAGACAGACAGACAGACAGACAGACAGATAGATAGATAGATAGGTAGATACTGTCTCAAAAAACCTACCAAACAAATAAGCCAATAATAAATAAATAAAGTCCAGATGTAAGCAGATGAGTCTTAAAATATCATCACAAGATGAAATTCTTAAAAATAATATTTTCCACAATGACTACAGAGAGCAATGAATTTGCAACATCTACTGTCCAGAAAGAGAAACTTAAGGAAGAAGAGAAAGAAGACCACATATATAAAAAGACTTTGAGTACCTCACCTACACTAATTTAGAGTTCATTTGAAAAACTGGCCGAAGTCACCAACAGCAGGGGGTTTACAATACAGTCTTGGGGAAGCTATCAACACAGATACTGCTGAGACAGGCTTGGCAGTCATTTCTAAGAGACATAGCAAAACTTTGGTAAAGATTAAGCCATTGCATCTCTTTCCTCACATCATAACCTACCTGGTCACCTTCTGTTCATTCTCAGACTTTCCTTTACTAGGCTGTTCATCTCACTTTTTCCAAAGGAGTGGGAATGCAAGCACAAATGAAAGACAGAGTTATAAAAATTTTACGTGGGAATATGTGATATGAAAGCCCCAACCACTGGCAAGCATCTAAAGGGAAGGCCAGTTGTGGGAGTTTATAAGGCTTTGTGGGGGAAAATGATAGATTCTGTCCCCTCCAGTCCAACAATCAACCTTGGACAATATGTTCTCGAAGTCATTAGCTATGCCACTGCTCCTTAATTTGTGCAGAGACTTCGAACTACATTATCAGTTGCAATGCCTATGATAGAAATTAGCCTACAGAAATTGGTTCAACAAGTCAAAGAAACAAGTCTATGACCTGAACAAGTCCCTCCCCAAATGGGACAGAACTGTAAGAGAGGCTCAGCTGACTTTGATGTTGATGAATATTGGAATTCACAATCAGAGAAAGAAATGTGTTACGCTATACACGTACTCTTTCAGTGACTATTTACTAAGCATCTGCTGTCTGCCAGACACACCCTGTGCTAGGTGCTAGAACACAAGAATTCCAACCAAAATCCTTTCCCTGTGGCAATTAGAATCTAAGAGAAAGAGATGAAATTAAACCAATAATTATGCACTTGGTTATTAACAGATGGGGCAAGTCTAATTGAATCACTTGAAAGTTAAAAAAGAAAAATTAAGCTGAGGGAGACAGTGACTTCCCAAAGGGCAGTTGGGGAGATGAGTCAGAAAGGCATATGGTATAAAGAGTGTTCTATGGAGCAGGATGAGGACTAGATGGAGGTGCTGTCCCCACTGTTTAGGAGTTGTGACATATCAGAACCTCTGCCAGTGACTCCTCTATCAAGGGGTGGTAGCAGGCCACATCCCCCAGTTTTGTAATCATTACAAGAAACAAGGCACATGGCACACTTAGCACTCAATAAATGTTACTTGTCACCCCGTCAATATTGACAGTTACTACTGCTAAAAATATTTTTCTTAACAGCAAGGCCATTGCTTTTATCTCTGCATCCCACTGCCTTTATACCATTTCAATTTTTCCCCTCTTTCTTCCCAGCCCTAAGAAGTTTCCTAGAAAGTAGGTCAGACACCAGCAAACTCTCGGCACTGTAGCTTCTAGATGAAAGAGGGAGCACAGGAAGCTTTTCAGCAGCTCTGGGTGCCCATCCAGGCTTCCAACGGATGACAAAATATTTCCATGAGGATTTATTTAATTTTGTCCCCAGGCTTGTTCATAATTCTGACCATCTGGTACTGGAGGTTTCTCTATTTTTAATATTTCTACTTTGGGTGTTTTGCTTTTTTAACCTATTCTAGGATTAGTCGCCCCCTTTCAGCCACCCCCACTCACTCTGCCAACCCCTGATTTAATTTGCTTGAACGAATTCTTTCATATGACAAATTTGCCACAGTCTATAACTTTGATAACCTCAGAGCCGTAAAGCAGAGGCATCTCAAGTCAGCTCAAAACCAAATGTTGTCCTGGACACCTATGACATTGTTCTAACAAGACCACCTCCAGGGGTACAGGCTGCCAACATACAAAGAGCTTCCTGAAAGGAGGCCCATCCACCCCAAAGTCCTAACAGCCATTCTAATTAAGTCTGGTCAGATAATTCTTCTAAAGAAAAACAGCCTGAGCTATTCACACAGGTCCCTTTAGACCATCTGTCCTAGCTTAGCTGATCAAATGGTAACTATGTAAGATTTTTTTCCTTTCACCTGGAGCATAGTTGTATTTAAAAAGCCCATTTCCAGCCAGGGCTACACAGAGAAACCCTGTCTCGAAAAAAACAAAGAAACAAAAGCAAAAACAAAAAGCCCATTTCCCCAAGATACCTATCAAACTTAGTAGGTTTGTTTGTTTGTGGATCATCATTTAAAGTGGTTGGGGGTAAGACTCCATAAGAGTACGTAAAAATGACTTTGAGGAAATAGTGATGTGAGGGAAACCTGTCCCTTCACTGTCCTGGTGTTCCTTACTCCCTCATTCTTATCTGTACTTCATGTGTCTACTCAACTATTTCATCATCATCCCTGAATATCTTGTATCTCTGGATGAGGTTTTATAAATGTTTGAGTAACCAGGTAGTGACAAAGTGTTGGAAATATCACAGAAAACCACAAAGACAAGGGATGCAGAGGATCCTATGGAGCTTGGAAATCTTGTTGACGGAGGACAGGAGAAATGAATCTGTAAATAAAATTTCCAGGATGAATGCAGCCATTCTGTCTCCTCCACTTCCATGAAGCTTTGTTTTATAAGATAAAGGTGTCTCTCCCTCCCACCCCTGCTTCCTGTATTTTATAAACACTTTCATTTTTCATTTATAGACCTCCTGACCACCAGAGCAACAATGCACACAACAGATATTATTCCCATTTCTCCAATAATGGAACTAAAGATCTGAGAAGTAATAAAACCTGCCCAAGATCACACTAGTGGTAAATTTAGCCAAAAGAACCTCAATCATTTTTTCCCTTCTGATAGAGTGCTCAGCATCTCTCTGCTTTACCATGTTCATTTTTCAGGAACAGTGGGGTCAGGGCACTCAGAAAGAAAGAATGCAGGGTTTGGAGTGTATACTCAAATCTTGTAAGAGTTTGTGGTTTGTGTTAGGTTTTTATTGCTGTGACAAGATCCTAGAAAAAGCAGCTAAGGGAGAAAGGATTTATTTTGGTTCACAGTTTACATCCATGGTCACATGGAACCATGTGTGGTCAAGCAGAACATCATGGTGGAGAGAAGCTGCTTATTTGTGGCAGACAATACCCAGAGAAAGACAATGAAAAGGACAGTAACTGGAATAAGACAGAAGCTTCCAAGGTATGTGCCATGAGCCTATTTCTCTAGCAAGGCCCCATATCCCAGTAGTCAATTTAGCCATGACTTTAATCCATGTATCAATCCACCAGTGATAGAAAGCCCCAGGTTCATAACCTCTTCAAAGTCCACCAGCTGGCAGCCAATCCTTCAGCACATATGTCATCAGGAAACGCATTTATGAACAACTCATATCATTGTTTTGGTTTTGCCCATGCTTGTATACACTTGACACTTCGAGGAAGCAACTTGAAAACTCCTGTTACAAAATACACAGTAGAACTTAACAAAATATGACATCCTTTTAAGTACATATTTAAGCACTTAGGAAAGTAAGAGATATATTTTAAATTCATTCTCTTAACTACACATGTAATCGTTTAGGAAAGAAAGAGCCAAAAAACAAATGATAAGACCTAAACCCCTGATAATGTACAGTCACATTGAGTCACTGTGGCAATAATTACCATGGAAGGTTCAATTCTTACCATTCAAAGTAGTTTTTCTAACACACCAGGACATATATCCTTCTATATATGCAAACACAAGTATATGAGGGTTCACATATACCATAGACATGCATATATAAAGGTTATTTTAAATGTCATTTGTAGATAGCACATTTCAAGGTTAATATCAACAAAAGTGCTTTAAAGGCAATACAACACATGACTCATTAACATATTTACTTACACCTGCTATGTGCTGTTCAATACAAGAAAATTATATATATATTATATATATACAATATTATATATAAGCTAATATATATATATATATATATTATATATATTATATAATATATAAGCTAAGTATATGAGTAGGTCTAAATGATTAAGAAATCTATAATAGGAACCTAGATATCAAAAGATCAAGGATTTACAATACAAAGGTAGAAACATTTTGACCACAGCCTACCACATTGTTTCCCGTGCTGACCTTGTCCAGTACACATCGCCACAGTGTGCAGTAACTGAATTCAGAGGAAGGAAAAGCATCAGCAAAAATACTGTGGGTCTTCGTTTCCTTTCATTTCATGTATGGAAGACTTCAGAAACAATTATGCCTTTCAGATCCATCATTCTAGTTGCTGATTAGACAGCAAGTATCAGGTGGCATCCTTTCTCCTGGGAAATTGTTATGGTTAACAAAACAAACAAAGCCTGTAGTCAGCAGGTCTTGTATTAAGAAAAAAAAAAAAAAAAAAAAAAAAAAACTTCAAAGGGCACAGTGGCAGCTCAGTTCAATAAAAGAGATTCTAAACACATCGATCAGACTGGGGCCAGACTCAAGACTTCAGTAATTCTCATGCCAGAGTTTTCCAGTTCTTAGCTTTTGCTGGCAAAGCCCCTGTGATTGGGTGGGCATCTCTCTCACATGGCTGTGTATTATTCCACCATAGTACTTTCAAAGTCTATTTTAAAGAAATGCAAATAGCTACTATTTTAATCTCCTAGTAAATAGATATTTTCTCCCTCAACAGAAACAAGTCTAGCATTTTCACAGCTTGAGGTTAACGTTTCTAAATAATAACTGTTCCTTCATCCTGTTCTTTTGTGCTTTTGAGGATAAACCCATGAAGGCTCAGTAGTGAGTATAATTCTTTTTTCTCCTTTTGACAGTAGATTCCTTTCCTAGGAAATGAAAATACTTTCGTGTTGAAATAGCAATCCATGGTGGTTTCTCTGCTGAATGGACCCTTACAAAACCCACATTCAGAACCTATTCAGTTCTTATTCATCACCGTTTTCGGCCTGGCAGGAGCCATCAGACTACAGCCATTTTTGCAGAGATTCTGCAAGTAACTTCCGGGAGTCTCTAGGCACGGAGAGGGTAGTGGCAGGGGCACAGAGTAGGACTCTGGTAATGGCTTTAAAGTCTAAGGGTCTCAGGACTTTCTGGCTCTCTGACCTGTACTGGAATGCTGATGATAACTTCTAAAAAGTCCAAAAACTTCTTGCTCCTTCTGAGAGTAAGAGACTGCAGGCTTAGGTGATTAACACCTGTAGCCTAGCAGTGGAGGATTAGGCAAAGTGGCCTTTGTTCTACCCAGCCAGAACTGCTGGGCTCTAACTTTCACCCTGCTAATCAGAAGTTGCAGGATGAAAAGACACTTAGAGATGTGGTTATAGCATTTATTACTAAGTTGTTAAAAGTTTCCTATGAAAGCTATCTAAAGGGAAAAGTGAGGAAAGGAGAAAATTATCTGGGGAAAGGGAAAAACTTCTATTCTCTCTATTCTATCTCTCTATTCAATCTCTCTATTCTATCTGCTTCCCATCTCTTTGTCCTCAGTACTTATACATCTTTCAGAATACATGATCACATGTTACAAAGTTTATCACAAGTTCACACCAAAAATCAAATCATAAATTGAAATAGAAGTTTACAACAGAAAATATTTACATGCATATCCATTAGGCTAAACATCCATCACCTGTCTAGCTCCACAGGTTCACTGAAGGTTTAAAACTATAAGTTGTTAGTGAAGTTTGTATAGATAAACCCAGGCAATATTTTATCTTCTGTCCTAGTACCTATAATAAATTGTTAGTTCTCTTTAATGACCTTTGGTTAATTATTTTACAATGTCTTGGAATGTGTTCTGAGTAAGAGAAAGTCTGGTTACTATCTGAGAGCAATTAACTGGTGACACTTGGGAGACTGGCAGAGTTCTCATCGCAGTTTTGACTATCAGAAAGGGACCTAATAGCAGTCCCACTATAAAAGAGCTTAATAATCAGTGATATAATTTTAGGAATTCTTATAGGATCATCATTAAGACTTAAGAAGTCATCTATTTGTCTGTATAGCATCACTATAAGATAGAACATCTTCGTAGATCTGCAGAGATCTGTTCCAAAGGGGAGTGCTATAGCTTAGTGATTCTTACATATGATTAATAATAAGAAGAAAAGCACATTAATAGCAGGAACCTTTCCTAAAAATGAGTTCCTTACAACCTTGTTGAATAAGAACGTACCTGTTGCAGATTATATAAATCCAAGGCAGGCCTTTTCAGATGATCACCTGCTAGTTATTAGCTTGTCCCATTTGGCTCCTGACAAGAGCTGAGTTTGGAGCAGGTAACTTGATGTTCAAGTCTCAGCTCTATCAATGACTGACTGTGTGACCTCAAGAACTTTACTCTAGATCTTTGAGCTTTCATTTGCCTACTCCACAAAGGGGAATGTGGGATCCTAAGGGATTTCTAAGTCTCCTTCTGTGTTCAAAAGTTCTTTATCTCCTGTACTGGAATATATACTGAAATACCCTTACCCTTTCGTAAAGCTCATCTTTAAAATCATGAAGGATATGTCCAATTTTCTGAGGAACCACCAGACTGTTTTCCATAGTGGTTGCACCATCTTGCAATCCCACCAACAATGGAGGTGTGTTCCTCTTTTTCCACATCCCTGCCAGCATCTGCTATCACCTGAGTTTTTTTATTTTAGCCATTCTGACTGGTGTGAAGTAGAATCTCAGGGTTGTTTTGATTTGCATTTCCCTGATGACCAAGGATGCTGAACATTTCTTTAGGTGCTTCTCGGCCATTCGCATTTCCTCAGTTGAGAATTCTTTGTTTAGCTCCTTACTCCATTTCTTAATAGGGTTATTTGGTTGCCTAGAGTCTAATTTCTTGAGTTCTTTATATATATTGGATATTAGTCCTCTATCGGATGTGGGATTGGTAAAGATCTTTTCCCAATCTGTTGGTTGCCATTTTGTCCTATTGACAGTGTCCTTTGCCTTACAGAAACTTTGCAATTTTATGAAGTCCCATTTGTCAATTCTCGATCTTAGAGCATAGGCCATTGGTGTTCTATTCAGGAACTTTTCCCTGTGCCTAGGTATTCGAGGGTCTTCCCCACTTTCTCTTCTATTAGTTTCAGTGTGTCTGGTTTTATGTGAAGGTCCTTTATCCACTTGGACTTGAGCTTTGTACAAGGAGATAGGAATGGATCGATTTGCATTCTTCTGCATGCTGTCCTCCAGTTGAACCAGCACCACTCCTGAGTATATATCCAGAAGATGCTCTAACACATAACAAGGACATATGCTCCACTATGTTCATAGCAGCTTTATTTATAATAGCCAGAAACTGGAAAGAACCCAGATGCCCTTCAACAGAGGAATGGATACAAAAAATGTGGTACATTTATACAATGGAATATTACTCAGCTATTAAAAACAATGAATTTGATAAATTCTTATATAAATGGATGGAACTAGAAAATATCATCCTGAGTGAAGTAACCCAATCACAAAAGAACATACATGGTATTCACTCACTGATTATTGGATTTTAGCCCAGAAGCCTGAAATACCCAAGATTCAACTCACAGACCACATAAAGCTCATGAAGAATGATGACCAAGTAGGGGGGGCTTCAGTCCTTCTTAGAAGGAGTAACAAAATACTCAAGGGTGCAAATATGGAGACACAGTGCAGGACAGAAACTGAAGGAGGGGCCGTCTGCAGACCATTCCACCTGGATATCCATCCCATGTGCAGTCACCAAAGGTAGAGGTTGATGTGGATGTCAGGATGTACATGCTGACAGGAGCCTGATATAGCTGTCTCCTTAGAAGTCTGCAAGAGTCTGACATACTCAGAGGCAGATGCTCACAGCTAACCATCAAACTGATCATGGGGTTCCCAATGGAGAAGATAGAGTGAAGGCTGAAGGAGTTGAGAGATTGCAACACCATGAGGAAAGCAACAATCCCAACCAACCAGAGCCCCAGGGTCTAAACCACCAGCCTGGGAGCGCTTAGGGAGGGACCCATGGCTCCAGCTATATATGCAAGGGAGCTATATATAAGTGGGAGAAGAGATCCTTGGTCCCATGAAGGCTGGACGTCGTGGTGGGGAGGATACTCGAGGGTGGGGAGGTGAGGTATGGGGGAGGGTGGGTGGGGGTACACCAACGTGGAGGTAGGAGGAGGGGGAAGGGATAGTGAGTTCCTGGGAGGGAGGGGGGAAATGGGGTAAGGAGAGAATATCTGAAATGTAAAAAAAATTCCAATAAAAAAAAAGAGCAAAAAAAAAATCATGAAGGAACTGTAAAATGTTAAAAGTAGAGGAATGGATAAAGGCAGGCCCTGACCCAGAAGAGTATAGGAGAAAGTTTATGTCTGAATTAGACTCAACTCCCTTCCTGTATGGATGTTTTAATGTCATTATCCAACTGTTCTTCTCTCTCCTCTCCTCTTCTCTCCTCTCCTCTCCTCTTCCTTCCTTCCTTTCTTTCTTTTTTTATTTATTTACTATCTTATTTAAATTTATTTATTTTCTGTATGAGTGTTTCTGTGTATTCTATGCATTCCTGGTTCCTGTTATGACCAGAAGAGAGTATCAAATACCTTGGGACTATAATTACAGGTGGCAAGTCACCATGTGGGTGCTGGGAATTGAATTCAGGTTCTCTAGAACAGCAGTGCATACCCTTAACTGCTGAACCATCTCTCCAGCCCCAACAATGGTCTTTTAGATAAATATTCTCTTAACAAGAGCCAGGTACTGGAGCAGGGAGGGTGGACCTGGCCTCCTGAGACAGGGTATTCAGGAACTGGGAGTAGTTTAAGGTGTTCTCCTGCCCCACACCCTGTGGTGATTTTCAGAAAGGATTGAGATGATTCAAGAATGGGCCCTCCCTACAAGTTACTAAGTGTAGATAATTTAAGAGAGTTACCCAAGTTTGATCCCAGCACCAAGTGAAGATCAAATTCTGTTTGCCCCAAAATTACAGTGAAGGAAACTCAGCACAGGGAGGGTCCCAGAGCTACTCCACAACATCACTGACACCCTTCCTCAGGCAATCACCAACTCAGCCTTCTTTTCCCTTTTAAAAAAATTACTTCTTTTACTTTTGAGATTTAATACAATTATATAATTTCCTTTTCCATTTCCTCCCTCCAATCTATCCCACACAACCCTCATTGTTCCCTTTTAAATTCATGGCCTCTTTTAAATTAGTTGTTATATACATATATGTGTATACATACACACAACACACACATCACGCACGTGCATGCACACACACACAGACACACATTTCTAAGTATATATACTGACAAATATTGACCAATCTGTATGATGTTACTAGTACAAATGCTTCAGAGCTGACCATTTTATTGAACAACCAATCCACGTACTCTCCCTAGGGAGAGCATTCCTTATGCCTGTAGTTCTTTGTGTAGGGTTGAGGCTCATAAACTTTCCTCTGTCCACTTTAGCATGTCTATTGTTATCCATGTTCAGTTGATGTTGGTAAGACTCTATGGGTGGTGACTTCTGATACTCCTAGGAAACATAATCTCTCAGCAAATTATCTGGCTCTTACATTCTCACAGTCCTTTCTTCAAAATGTTCCCTGAGCCTTGGGTGTTTTATAACTGTACCCATTGGGCTCTGGACTCTACATTTAGAGTATGTGTGGTTTTCTGTAATGGTCTTCATCCGTTGCAAACTAGAAAAGACCTATTGAGTCAGGTATCCCAGAACCAGAAAGACAAACATCTCCTGACCTTCCACTTTTTGTTTGTTAGTTTCTTCTGTTTCTTTTGAGACAGCTCTCCTATATCAGAGTCTGACCTCAAACTGAGTATGTTTCAGAGGATGACGTTGAATTTCTGATCTTCCTGTCTCCACCTCCAGAGTCCTATGATTACCTTCATAAGCCTTATCCAGTGCTAAGGGTCAAACCCAGAGCTTCTTTCATGTTAAGCAAGCACTCTAGCAACTAAGCTACATATCCAGTTTTATTCCATTCCACACTGGTGAGGCCCAGGACATCAATCCTGTGTAGTTAGTATACCCTGATCTTGTATCACCACCACTGTTTTCCTGCCAGCTAACAAGAAACTCCTTCATACTGCTGAGTAATGAATGCCTTTCTGTCTCCCATGGGGAAGCAGATATAGGCCATATTACATCACACTAAAAGTAGAGATAAAGGCAGATTTCTTAGAAGGCAGTTTTCAGGTGGGTTTGCTGATCTTACAGGAGGAGATCAGTGGAGTCACACATTGGGCTAAAGCAAGGAGTTCTATAGAGCTTAGGCAAGGAGTGATGATGTGGCAGCTTGGAGCTGGGATGGTGCCCATATATGGTCAAAAACTAAACCTCTGAGTCGGAACTTGGATGGATTGCTGCGGGAAGGAGGACTGATGGGGTTTCCCAGCTTATGCAGGGGCAAGCAGGGGCTCCAGCCTAACAAGTAAGTCTGTGGATCCTGGGTGACTCTTCAACTTCCGGACACTCGGAACCTTTGGACATGAAGCAAATTACTGCATATACCTTTGCCCCACAGCTCTACAGTTCTATAGTTTATTTTACCCCAGCATCTTTACTCAGCCTCTCCAAGAACAAATGAGGAGCACCTGCTGATTGGTCAGCTCGGAGCTAAGCTCTTGGCTTCACACAAGGTACCCACACAATAAACTAGAGGTTACTAGCGGCTGCCACGGTGAAAGATAAGAAGAGCAGAACCTGAAACCTTGTAATGCTTACCCGTCCCCACGGTAAATTTCATTGTCACAGTGGCAAATTTCAGACTACTGATGTGAGGTTATCAAAGGTGAACCTGGGAATACAAATGCACAATTGGATTTTCAGAGATGGTAAAATTAAATTACAGAACACCACTGAGCAGGACAGTAAATAAGCATTTGTTTTACAGATTGTTTCGTGACATGATGAGCAAAGAAAATAATTTTAAGTGGTAATATTTACCCAGAATTATATTACTCACAATCAGAATGCTGACTGCCACACACTCACTCTCCCAGTCCTCCTCACAGCCTTCTGAAGGCGGCATTACTGACACCCAGGCTTAATAGAGAAGGTCGTTCAGCAAGCAAGCAAATCTGATAGTTCATAAATAACGATGACAGGATGCAAATCCATGTGAGTCTGGTTCTAGAATATGCACCTCTCAGGGAACATGCTAGGTTGAGACCACCAAGAAGAGTGAGTAGGTTTAAAATCAGAGAATGAAATCCTTTAAATCACCCTCCTAGGCCTAAAAACATTTAGATGCTTTCATTCCAGTTTCCCAATAGACTATGAGTCTCAGTGTCCCTTGGGATTTTAAGTGACTATGTGAGTGAGGTAAGTGTGTGAGTGTGTACGTGTGTTGTATGTGTGTGTGTATATATGTGTGGTGTGTGTGTGTGTGTGTGTGTGTGTGTGTGTGTGTGTGATATGTTACTTTCAGAACCTGTGCAGAATGCTTCATTCTCTCTCTTTCTTCATGCTGTAATGAGAGGGGTGGGCTTATAGTCAGGACACCAGATAAGAGCAGGCAGTAGAGGAGGTCAAAGGGAAGAGGAGAGATAACTTTCTGAATCAATACATAGATGAAGGTTTCTATAGTTGCAAATCACAGCGACTAACTCCAATTATACTATATAAATAATTATTTATTAAAGAATATGAGGTCATACATATCTCCTGGGAGATCAGAGAAACAGTAAAATGTCTACAGCTGTGAATAATGGCAAAGTTGTGCTACCATGCCATTTCTCTGGGAATGCCATTTAACACCATTGCTGGCCTAAGGACTCTAGTATGGCGACTAATGCTGAGTACAGCATATACATTGCTTGTAACCTAAGGCCCTCTGGCTTCAGAAACCTAACATACTACTGCCACCTTTGCCATGTTGCTTTTTGCCCCTTCTTTTTAAGGTGGAAGTTGGGAAGACACATATATCTGTCTTCCATAGTGGCAGGCTTATTTTAAGGTCATAAGTCAGTCTATCATAGAAACATTAAAAAATGCTGAGTAACAAAAGCATAGCAATAAGACAACTATTCATCTGGCCACCTTCCAAACAGAACCAGGGTTGGCATATTGATTAGTCTGCATAAAAGTATTGACAGAGACAGAAACCCAGAATGGAATTACTTCATTTCAAAACCATCAAGGAAGAAGGAGTGACTAACACCAAACCCCTAACCAGTTCTCTTCAAAATACATGGTCTACCTTTATTTTTAAAATATATTCAACGAGTTTTAAATAAGATAATCTGAATTGACTGTCAAAAACAATTTCCTATAGAGTCCTTTGGTGAAGTGAATGACTGCCTCTCAGTTTAGAACCCCTGGTTGACCTAGATTGGTTTACTCTAACTAGGACACAAGCATTCAATTAATGGAATGTAAAGGAAAGAATAGTGGTTATTAAAGATGCAAAGAGTATCTGGTGAAGGATAATGTGTCTTTGGCTGAAACTTATGACCTGATTATATAAGAAGACTGCATATGGGGGCCTGTCTGGTAAAATACCAAAGGTCACAGAGACCCTGGGAGGCTCAGTGGTGGAAAGGAGAACCACCTTATCTTACCTGAAGGGCTATGAAGTAATGCCAACTCAATGAATAATTCACCACTTAAACTCTATCAACATTTCTGTGTCCTTTGGTATACAAAACACTGGCCAGGACTCACCACTGAGAAGACAGGCAATCAACCCAGTCCCTGCCCATAACGGCATATGAACTCAGTTTGTAAGATGAGAAAGTAGGATGGAAAGAAAAAGAAAAAAAGTCTAGTGAAAGGGTACAAAGTCACATGGTGTACATAGGCAGAAAGGGTGACTTGCAGACTGGGTCTAGATAGGAGACTAGGTGACAGATTAAGAACCTATAGGAGATGATACACAAACCACAAGATATGCATGAGAGTTGGGGGTGGACAAGCCATGACACTGGGACCACAGGCATCAATCATAAATATCCTAGCCATCTTGGCATTCAGTGTCACACGATGAATTGTTTCTCTAAGTCCAAAATACATTTGACCACAGCAGTAACAGACATCATGGCTTTAAATTTATAAAGCACTGAGAAGCGGAAAGAGGAGGAAGAGGTGTAGGAGGAGGCCATTTTAAGAGTTAGCTCTGAGGAAATATGAGCCCCTAGTAGGACAGAAGTAGTAAGGACAGGAATTAGCCTAGGAGGTAGTTGGTGATATTATACAGGGTACATTTAGCCAATGGGCTGAGTTATTTCTTTGAATACATGTATAATTTTAGGCCAGAACCCAGGCACATTATAGGGGAGAGAATAAGAAATTCCAGGATGGGCCACTGAAATGCTTCTTGTCTCTACACCACAGACCATAGGGCCATGCTTAACAACAGAAGGATCTTTGTGTTATATTACAATATTTGTTCCCTGCCTTTTGGTCACCACTACCTGAACTGCCCCCCACATCTGATTCTCACCTCTGCAGCTAAGAGACTGCATTTGGCTTTAACCCCTCTCAACTACAATTCAAATGCCCTGAAAAGGGAAGAGTCCTTACATTCTTATCAGTCTCCACTCAATTCTGCTTCCCTTATCAGAAGCTCCCTTATCATAGCCAGTCTCCTTTTGCATCACCCTTACAGAATTAAGTCTTTGTTCATCTTTGCTCTCACAGCCTGGTTTCTAATCTTCTGATGGCAGAGACCAGCTATGGTTTTTTTTTCATTTTTGGCATCTCAACAACTAATCCCATGCCCTGTGTACTGAGTGATAGATATTAGATGCTAGATTTTCCATGAGGAGTTGAGACCTTAAACAAAGTCATTTAACCTCTTGAGCTTCCTTATCTCTAACCTATCTGCAAGATGAAAGCATTAAAATCCACTCCTTGGGTTGTTAAGAGCCTTGTACTGGAACATAGCTGGCAAACTATAAGTCACTGTAGAAACACAAATCAATATTTGCAAGCAGCTAACATAATTCCTGGCCAGTAACTGTGTGTTGATTGGGTAAAGGAACAAGTGTGCATCTCTTTTATAAACACCCTTTCTCTCACTCAGGAGGGGTCTTAAAATGCAATAGGGGCATCAGAGGGCCAGCCAAGAATGCCGATGCTGGAACCACAGACTGGCATATGGATCTCCATTTGATGCTGAGACTTAGAGGAAATTGGAGCATGCAATTCCTGGTTCTGGAGCCTTTCTCAGTGAGAGGCATCAGATGTTCAACACTGCTGGACCCCAACTTCTCAGATGAGCTCTACCTTCTTGGGCCCCCTCCTTCAAATCCTCCCAGACAGAGCTCACTACTCATGCATCAGCTGCGAGGCCCCATTGCAATATATTATTCTTATATACTGGGGTTTGGTTGCATCTCCAGGTTTCTGCATCTGTTTCTCTTTGAATCTGTTAACTAAATATATATCTGCTGAGCTCAAAGTATTTTTACATCTTTTCCTTCTAGCTCCCCAGCCAATTCTGAAACCTGCCTCTCTAAAACAGTCGATTTGTAAGTGGGTTGGTTTGGAACATCCTTAAGCAAAGTTCATGCTCGTTATTTCTATAAACCCCCTCATTCTTTTCCGCTCTCCTCCCTAAGAAAAACCCAACTCCAGAGAGAGAGAGACAGAGAGACAGAGAGAGAGAGACATACAGTGTATGGGATGTAGAGACATAATGAAGTCATGGAAGAAGTGGTTATTAGAAGCATGCCCAGAGCTGAAGGAAGGAATGCTGGTAACAGGAACTCTCCTGAGGCATCAGCAATCAGCCTCAGAGGGGAAGATGCAATAACGCAGTCATTTAAGGAAAGGAATCTTTGCAGGAACATTAGAAATTATGAGCCAAGAAAGCCACAGAGGACCACAGGTCAACACAGAGATGTTTCCAGCACCACATGGTAGCACAGGACGCCCTGGAGGACAGACAGCTCTGCTCCCCCAGATTGGCAGCCTGGACTATGAACCAAGAGTCAGCAGCAAGGGTGGCCACATCCCTCCTCCAGTTAGCTCTCAGTCCATCTGTTTCCATTTATCTGGGTCAGTGATAGTTAAGACTTGAACAAGTTAGAAAGAAATTATCTGGCTTGGTTTGGGCCTTTTATCTCCCCTTCCTACTGCAGAGTCATCTGTCATGCACCTGTACTCTACAGGAGCCTCTGGCAACCTGAGTTTAAAATTTAGGTTCTGCAGAAATGTAAAGCTATTTTGAAGTCTGATTGCCCAGAAATCCACCATCACTGGTACACTGGTGAAGCCAAACCAGAGTGTCATATAACAGTTAACCCCAGAAGAAAACAGCTGGATTGAAAATAAAGAATTGGGTAGAACCAACTCAAAAGGAGGAAATTTTGCTTCTAGAGGAGACCCTCACACAATGAGCTCACTCAGTGAGCCCTCCTTTGGCCTCCAGAGCATCCACCCTGCCTCTCAGGAGCTCAGAGGGTGCGTGCTAGAGTAGGTACCCATGTATTAGCCATCAAAGACCAATCAAAATTCTCTTCCAGAAATCAAAGGATAGAATTTAAACTCTCTTTAGAAATAGATAAAACCAGAAATGAGTGACTGGCCAGAGGCATGGCTAACTTCTCAGAATCCCAGGTTCTTCATTTTACAGGAGGGGAGTAAGACTTTCGCTGCCAAACACTGAGTATTACGTGTGAGTGTGTGTTTGTCAATCATCCCACAGAAGAAGGACAGTGTGGAGATAATGAAACATGGATGCATGTTGATCGTAGCAATACTGATGAATAAAAAAGAGCAAGAGAGGAGGAGGAGGAGGAGGAGGAGGAGGAGGAGGAGGAGGAGGAGAGAGGAGGAGGAGGAGGAGGAGAGAGAGGAAGAGGAGGAAGAGGAGGAAGAGGAGGAAGAGGAAGATCAATCAACCAGGAAAGGTTCCTTTTCTTGGAAAGGGAAGGAATAACAACTTTTATAAAGGTAAAATGCAAGTGTCCGCCTTAACAGCACATATACTAAAATTGGAATAATAGAGTGAAAGTTAGCATGGCACCTGCACAAGGATGACTTTCAGATTCCTATATCACCCTCCTGCCACTCTTTTTTGCATTTTATTTCCTTATTACTCTTTAGATGACAGTTTGTTTTCTTTTTTCTTTCTTTCTTTTTTTAAAAATTGGGCAGTGTTTTATTTTCCTTTACACCTTAATAAATACTTCTTGATGAGGAATTATGAGGAACTGAAAGAAATGCCCAGTTAAAGAAGGACACCATAAATGTACCTATATAAAATTTAGCATTGACTCCATTACTTTGTGCAACAAATATATGTTAGTGTATATATATATATATATATATATATATATATATGTATATATACAATATATATACATATATGTACACACACACACACACACATATGTGTGTGTGTGTGTGTATTAGATTTAGTTTTGCATGTAAATACATGTACTATGTGCATACTTAGTGCCCACAGAGGCCAGAGAGGACATCAGGGCCCCTGGAACTGGAGTTACAAATGACTGTGAACTGCCATGTGGATTTGAGGAATGGAATCTGGGTCCTCTGAAAAAGCAGCCAATGTCCTTAACCACTGAGTAATTTCTCTAACCCCAATATTATTTCTAAATAATATTATTCTAAATAAGTAAATAAAAAACACCAAGAAAGAAAATAAAGAAGAGAGGAAAGAATGAAGGAATGAAGGAAGGAAAGAGAGAAAGAATTCTCAGTAAAGGGCTTCTTCATAAAACTCCATCCTCTTCCATCTAACATAAAACGATTTTTAAACACCTCAAAAAATAGATTATATCTTATATATTGAGAAACCTTCTTCCTATCTCCCAAGAATGTCCCAGAATGTAGAAATGCATGTTTGTTTAAGACATAACTTCAACATACATCCCTGACTGGCTAGCTAGCTTTGAATTCAGGGAGTTTGGCCTGTCTCTGCCTCCCAAGTGCTGAGATTAAAGCCATGCACTACCACACCTGGCTGTGCTCTTAAAAAAATTATTAACAGGTTTGATCTATTGCACAGATTTTCAAATCTGCTTCAATTCTTTCTCCAGAAACATTAATGAGAACACATTAATCACCAGTCATTATACTAAGTGCTAGACATCCAAAAATAAATAAATAGGAAAAGGGAGGTTGTCACTCAAAGGGGGACAAACTGGATTGATATGCCACTAAATTTGGTACCAAGTGATGATGCCACAGACACAGTGCAAGTTGCAGCAGCAAATACAGCAGTTACCTGCTTGACAGATGTGGGGTTCTTCATTGAAAGTCTACTGAACTTCTGACCAGGAAGGAGCAAGGCAAGGAAAAGAGGAAGACCCTCTAGTTGGGTTTGGCAGAAAGAGCAGGACAAGTACCTTGTGTGCTCCTCTTGGGGGACTTAGCACCTCCATACCCCAGGCAACACAATGCTGCCTTACTTGCATGTAACCTGTGAAAAACAATTCTTGACAAACTGTTTTGTTCAGTATTGTAATGTTCTGTGAGAAATCAACTTGTTCAAACATTTCACAATGAAATGCCCATCGATATTTATGGCTTCATCACCATTATTGTTAATTTCTGGAAAAATACTGATGTAAAACAATGTACTTTCAATCATGAGAATTTCACTCATGCTGGTAAGTCGGGTCAAGGTAGAAGTTGGGAAGATGGATCATTTGGAGCTGAGAGTCACATAAGCATAAGCATGTAGACACTTCTTAGTAATTTCTTGATTCATAGACATATTTGGAATAGCTGCTATTAGATAGAAAAAAGTCTATCATTGATTCTAGACACCCAGAAAAAAAAGATATAAAGGGGGAAGGTCGGTTATTTAGTTTTGTGTAGTTGGCTTTGATTGTTTAAATGTATGTTCGTAAGCCACTTATGGGGAAGGGAAGATAGATTGCTTGTACACAAAGTTCAAGACTTGGGTTTGCAGAAATGATTTCTTCTTTTCTCCTGATGTTACTAGCACTGTGTCCAGTTTTGGGTGGGACACTTGGTAAGACCATGATTATAAATGTAGTGATCATAAACATCTGGGAATTGTGTAAGTGGAGAGTCTTCATGATTCCAAAGTCAGTGTTGTAAAGTGGAGCGGCAGATTCCAGAGACACCATCCAAGATTGCCCTCCATCTAGAATTTACAGTGCACAGGAACTGGCCTGAAGGTTACTGACCCTTCGAAAATTTCTGCTCAAGCTGATTATGAAAAGTCCAAAGAGAAGAAAGTGGTATTTTAAACAGAGGAGGAAAAATAAGCCTTTGAAACTATTTCAAGCATATGGCTTGCATGAAAATTACAAGCTAAATACTCACCAAACCCATTGAACAGCTATAGTGTGCAAACGAATCGGCAAAGGGACTGCAGGATCCTTTGCCCTCACATGTAGATAATTGCCAATGAATTAAAGAGACTAGGAAATGTGGCCCTCCCTTCTCCCCATCAGGTAGCAGGGACAAGAAGCGAAGTCAGGTAGAGGTGAGTGGGGGCGGGGAGGGCAGGGTTCAGACTGCTGTGAGTGTGAAGAAAGGACTTCTAAGGATCATTGCAGTGAGACAAATCTACTTTACTGTTTCATGAGGACTTTAAGGGGTACAGGTGGAAAATTTAGTTCATCATAGCATCAAGTTGGGCAGGAAGGGCTGATTGGACATAATACAGCACCTAATTATCATATGGGTGGAAGCCAGAAAGGGTCTTGTGTGCTAGTTATGCAGCTGCCGCGCTTGCAGAGAGCTCTGTACAAAGTTATTTTTCAGACAAGGCCCGTCTGTGTTCTGGGACACTCTCCAGACAAGGTCAGGCAGAGAAAGGGAAGCCCCGCTGAAAGGGGGAGTCTTCCATTTTGTGCCGAACTCAGAAAACCATCCGGGCATGGGGACTGCAACCTTAATAGCAAGGTTCTCCAACAAGGAAATGCAAGGATAAAATATACATTAATAAATGTAAGTATCCTGGGGTGGGTTAGGGATGGGGTTTGGGTTAGGACTTCAGTTTGAGTTGGGGAATGGGGAGGCAGCTGAGTTGGTATATTGTTTGCCTAGCATGCACAATGCCTTGGATTCAACACAAAACTAAGTATGTGGAACATGCCCATTGTCGCGTCTTCTCGGCCGGCAAGTAAGACACGACATGCCTGGATTCTTCTTTGACAGCTCTTTTATTCCAGGCACAATCTTCATCCAACGAAGGGGCCCCAAGCAGCAGAAATGCACTGCTTATATACCCTTCCAAGGGGGGCGGGCCAAGCGGCCTGTTCTCTCAGGATTGGTTAGGGCCAATACCTCAATTAGCATAAAGCCCTGTGATTGGTTAGGGCTTGTGTCTCATTAGCATAAGCCCTGTGAAGCTGTGCCTCATTAGCATAAGCCCTGTGATTGGTTAGGGCTCGTGCCTCATTTGCATAAGCCCTCTCGGGAGGGGCTTGAGGCTGACGCATGCGCAGTAGGCTTATACAGGAGCTGCGCCAGCCATGTTGGAAACCGGCGCTGTCTCTTCGGCCGCCTACAGCCCATAAAGTCACTCTCTTCTACATAGGGAGTTCAAGGCCAGTGTGGGCTATATAACACCGTGCCTCAATAAACAAATAAACAAACACATAAATACATAAATAAATAAATTAATTAAAAGAGTTGGAAAAGTGCTAACGAACAAATGAAAAGCATGTTTTCATGTCATTAATATATAACTTATTTGCTGTGTGGCCTCTTGCACAACTTAAGCCTATTTTCTCATCTATAAAAGAAGAGACTTCAAAGGCATGAAGGATGGAAAGCAGAATTGAAGTTATGCATTGACCCTAACCAATCAGTGCTGTCTCCTGAGGGTTGTATGGCATGGGTTCTAAAACTACTTCCAGGTTCAGTGGGGTGGGGAGGGGTAGATTAACAACAACTAGCATGAATTTTAAAATGTAGAATGTTGGAGAAGGAGAGATGTACATAGTTATCCATTTGAGCAAATGAGGGGGATGTCTTCCAACTCTAAACAGAAGGGGCTGGTTTGTTTTTAGTCTGTTCACTCCCTGTGAGTATCTAGCCATGTGTGCCACTGCTACGCATTGAGATAACCACAAAGTTAATCACAGAGACCCAGCATTCAGAGAATTTGAACTATTTTAAAAATACAAATGCATGTTCATCTAGAATTCAGTATGACTGTACTATCATGTAACAATACACCAAGTGCTGCATGCATATAAAAGGGAGGATAGAGTTGCCCGGGAATGTGACTCTCAAAGATTGACTTTGAAGAGTAATAAGGAATTTCTAAACATATAGGTGAACAGAGTGACAGTATGGCAAAATGCTTATATGTAGGAAAAGCAGGGTACCCAGTAAAGGTATAATATCGGGTACTTTTTCAGGGATAACAAGAAATATCCAGAAAAAATAAATCAAGACAATTTGGCCAAGTTTTTGTGGGATAGAGTATAAAATGTAGAGTAATTAGGCAAGGAGATCCAACAAGATTTCTTAAATGTAAATACTTGAACTTAAAATGAAAGTTCTTCCAAAGCCCAGTAAAGTCCAGAGTAGATGAACAGGGCATGAAATTCTGCATCTGAAGCAAAGGTTCCAACATCTGCATAATAATGCATGAGAGAAGGGGGACCAGGATTCAAGTCAGAGAGGAAACAAGGCTCTTGGCAAACAGTAATGGCAAAATCAGGAAGAAGTTAGTGTAAGAAACTGCAAGTTTGATGAGAGGAAAGAAAGCTTAGGTTGGTCAGAAAAAGTTTATGGAGAAAGCCGATGCTGAAACTGGAAGTGTTGAATGACTAGTGTCCGTGAAGTCAGGCAGAGAGCAACTAATGAGAGAATTCAAACCCATGACCCTTTCTATTAAGTTTATTTGCTTCTATGTATTTAGTACTTGGTAATATAATGTGTATTCTATAGATGTACCTAGTAGTAGTTGGCTTAAGAATATCAAGGTCTTCATTATCAAATTTAAGAACATTAGAAAACATTAAAGGGTAGGTTACATAACTGAATTGGTAAAGGCACTTGCTACCAAGCTATATAACCCAGGACCCACATATTAGAATGCTAGAACTGACTACCAGGAGTTGTCCTGCAACCTTCACACAGGTGTGGTATTATGTGTGCACGTGCAAAATATGCACAATACATACACACACAAACACATACACACAAACTAAAAAAAAGTAAAAACTAACATTAAACAGGATTATTTCTGTAGCACCTTGCAGAGTCTCTGATATATTATCAGTGTGCTTCTGAGTCCAATAACTATGGCATGCAGCTATTCAGGGAGCACCTCATAGGATGGCCATCCCAGAGCAATGATAGCCTAGAACCAATTGTCTGAAGTACCTGTAGAATGTTTTAGAATCTTTCAATTTGAGTAAATGTAGTTTATTTTATTATCAGTTTTCCACAGAGAAGTAATTTTTCTTTCATTTTTCGAGGCAAAGAGATTTTATTTCAAAGGACATAATGCATAGGCAGACAGAACGCTCACGTGGGAGTTGGTGAGCATAAGGGATGAGTGGATAGGAAGGTGACTGAGACAAAACACAACCAGTGCCGTTGACAACACCTACAGAGGAGCTATTTCTAGGGAGATAGAGGGGACGGGGAAGCAATCAGAGGAAGAGGAAGCCAAGTGTGGGATGTACCAAACACACTGAAAAGGGTTCTTCCCATCTCTGTGAGCTGCATTCCAACTACAGATTTGCCTTTTTCTGTCAGCCAGTGCAATTGCACAGCCCTTAGACTACTTTTTATTTCAGTTTCCCAAACGCAAACATCTCTGGGATGTCCACCATTATGGCCTATTTGGAAAAAGAATTTGAGTTCATATTTAACTATGGTTTATCCACATCATGGATAAAGGTGCATGCAAAGCGAGAGTCAGTTCACTGGGATCTCTGTGAGCACCAGAAAGAGGCAGCCCTCAGGCAGGCACATGGCTTGCTGAAGAAAAGTACTTTGTAGAAATTAGTCAGAGGAAACCCTTTCTCCAAGTAAGTAAAACTGCCTGAGAGCTCATGGCCTGCAGGCAGAACACAAACCGAGTTTCAGTTCCCACTCACCTTCTGCAACCTATCAATCCTTGGACAGGATGCAGTCAGAATAATTGTGGCCAATATCTCCCTCCCTCTCAGCCTTCCCCTTTAGGCCCCATGGTATATGCTTTGAAAGGGAACAGGCTTCTTTCCCTTGTAGCTTACGTGTCCTAAATCAGAATTTTGTCATCTAGAAAGTGTAAACTGTGAACAGAAAAGATGTATCAATACATTATAAGTCAGGTAAACACTATTTTCTCTCCTCCTCCTCCCTCCTCCTCCTCCTCCTCCTCCTCCTCCTCCTCCTCCTCTCCTTTAGGGTTTCAGGTTCCCCTGGAGCTGGACTTACAGACAATTGTGGGCCACCTGGTCTGGGTGATGGAACTGAACTGTGGCCCTCGGAAGAGCAGCCAACTCTCTTAACTGCCAAACAATCTCCCCAACCCCAAACTTGGATTTCTCTGAAGACTCTTTTACACTATTTTTTTTGCCAAAAAAGTCTGAGACTTTGGGAACATCAAAGATAGTTTCTGAAAAACCAAATATACAGTCTTAAAAGTAAGAATGGACCCGAGTACCAGGAAGTACCCATCTCTGTAAGACCTATAACAAAAATTAATACTGATAGTGGTAACAGTTCTAATGAAATAGTTGACCCAAGTGCTTACATCAGTGCTGTTGAAGTGACTGAATCTGTACAGCCATCAATCTCATGCAGCAAGAGCTACTCATTTAATGATGTCAAAAGAGAACACGAAGCTCCCCTTGTCTTCATAGGGACTATGTTACAACAATTAATCACTGAGAGCCCTGTGGCCTTCTTCTCCATTCAGTACGAGGAGATTTATTTATTTATTTATTTATTTATTTATTTATCAGTATCAAGTTTTTAGATGCATCTTGTAGATCTCAGAGTCTAGGAAAAAGAGGGGACACTCATTCAAAAGGAATTTATCCTAAGATATGGCACTCAATACTACGTCATATGTATATGTGGGTATGTTTGTGTGTGACAGACATATATGCATATGTGTTGTGTTCATTCCAACCCAAAAAGCAAAAGAGTTTTTAATAACCTCAGACAGCAGCAGAATATCTCAGAGCCAGAAAAGTCAGAAGAGAAAATAAAAAGAGGGCCACAAATCTGTACAAGGTGACCTTGTGATTGCAGCTATGCATAGGTATGAAGGAATACACTGCCCTGAGATTGGAGATGGAAGACATGGCAGGTTACTATTTCCTGGAGGATTGAACAGATTACAGAGAAGGAGTTCAGTGAAGGAAAGATGGACATTGAGTACTTACAACGTTCTGAGATTTGTCCAGATGAGCGCCGCTGTCTGCTATGCTATATAGGAAGGAAGTTTCCAAAAGAGACCAAGAACAGTACTTTTTTCCTTCAGGGTGATTATCTAGAAACAAGCAAAGGCTGCTCAGGGAATGCTTGGTTTTGAAGGGTCACCACTGACATTTTTAACTTCTGAGGGGCCCAATAGCCTGAGTTACAGTATATCCAGGATGGAATTCATTTCATAGCCTCCAAGATCTAAACAAGTATACAAGTACCCTCACTGACTTGTCCACAGGAATGCATCTCCAAATCAGGATCCATTTTACAGCATTTTAGAGGCTAGGATGGCCCCTTAAGAAAAAGACAATCTTGACCTAGACAACATTTCCCTATTGCCACTGAGATCACAGAACTGTAACACTGTGTCTTCCAGCTAAGAACCCTGAAGGCTACTGAGGACTTAGAGCCAAAGCACCTCTATACTGGCCACTCTTACCACCCAGGGTCTTGGAGTTCTCTAGTCTCATGTAACCAATATTTACTTTTGTTTTCTCTCTACTCCCTGCCCACATTCACGCTTGGATGGTCAATAGTTTATAACCTGGGTGGAGACAATTAACAATCTCCAACAAGTCACCATTTTTTTTTTTTTTTTGGTGTGTTTGGCCAGCAGTCATCAAAAGTCCTCAGGATTATTGAGAATCAGAACTCCCTGCTATCACAGAAGCTTAAGGCAAGGAAGACTCCCTCCTCTTCAGTAAACTCTGCTTCAAACAAAGGGACATCTTGCTTCACATGTGTCCAGGGCTAGTTAGTGCTGGCTTTTGATGACTTTCTATCTCCCTCCTCCACAGACTTCTGCACTCACTCAACGAATGTTGAAGTCCCTGACCCACCAAATTTATTGAAGACTAGATGGGCCCTGATTGGCTGCATGTAGTTAGATCCAGCTATTCAGTGAAGATATTTCAACAAGTTACAATCACATCTGGTTGATATGGAGGTCTTTGAATGTTCCAGTCTGCTGTTGTTCTGGGATGGTTAGGTTCCAAAGCTCTGGCTGACAAAAGCTGAGGGTTTGTTTAGCTGGAGCTTTCCCTTGTGTATCCCTTGGCCTTAGGGCTTTTGTTTCCTTGCTGGTCAGAGAGCCCTGCACCACACAGAGAATGCTCTGGGCCTAGTGGGAAGTTTCTGTACCAAAGCCCTTCTGCCTAACTACTCATGAAACTTCCTGACTGACCATTTTCACTCAGTGCTATAAATGAAGAACATGTGTACATGTGTTCTTCAAATTTCTGTTTTCAGTCATATTGGATATAAAATAATCTGATATAGTATGACATTATCTAAAGGACTATATGAAAAAAATCTAACTTCCAGATAAGACACATTCAAAGGTCCCAATGAACATGAATTTTAGGGAAAACTATTTAATTCAGTATAGTACAAGAGACTGAGGTTATCTTATCAGCCATGTTACCCTAGCACATGACCTGTATATATAATATATATGTTTGTAAAATATATATTATGCATATAATATATATGTAAACTACATATATGACTTTGATCATATACATAATGTATATATTCATTTTTATATGTCAAACCGATGAACCATCTTAATGAAGAGCATAAATCAATAGACATTTAACATAATTTAGTTAATTTGATGTAACACTAAAACATTATTATAAGTAGCAGATTGAGGATACAGCTTTAATTTCTGGAATGGAAATACCAACATATACCCCTAAGAATAACAATCAAAACTTTCTATTGCTCTAGATCTTCACCAATATTTAACATGCATATTTTTAAAAAATGTTTCTAACTCCAGTGTGTGCTGGTATCTGTTTGTAGGTTTTCAATTTATATGTTTTATTAGCACTAATACAGTTTAATATCCTTTGGTTATTGGACATTTTATAAATCCTCCTTTTCAAACTTCTCATCCATTTCTTCTTGGGTTCTTTCATGTTCTTAAATATCAGAAGTTATTTAGACAATTCTGTTTCTGTACCTGTTTTCAGTTAGGGTAAATTGAAAATATTTTCTCAGATGCTAGCTTTTCTAATTGAGTGTCAAAAGCCAGCCTTCCTAGAAGCAGACAAAATTTAATAAGCAGAATAATTATTAAAGAATCTTCCCATGCTCAACAATGTGTCAAGGAAAAGCCAAGAAAGGAGCCAATCACAGAAACACATCCATGATGCAGATGAGGAGAACCTTTGAGACAGGACACATAACTGCCCTCCAGACCTGGCACAGTGGAGAAGGCCAAACAGCTTTCACACCTACTAATGCCCTGTCCTCTGCAGCTGTGATCATTCCTGACAGAAGCCACAGCTGCTGTGTGCCACCGGCAGCATTCCCAGCCTCCCAAGCAGTAAGCAAGATGATTTTCTTTCAAGAACAGAAATTGTTGATTTCAGTGTTGCTCGATTTAAGGACTATCACCCTTTAATGCTGTTTAATAAGATTTCCTTACTTAGATTCATGAAGACATTCTCTACGGTCTCTTCACATTCATATGCACAACCTCCTTGAAAGTTGACCTTTTTGTCTAGTATGAATCAGGCTTAATTTTTTTTCCACACTGCTTTATAATTCTTCTCAGCATCAATATATCAGACAAACGGAAAAGAATTGATAACTGTCTGCCAGCAGAAAGCCAAGTAGTTCTTATGAATACCCCAGATAAGAAGAAGCCTGAGAGAATGCTGAAAAGAAATATTAATTTGAGCCAATTCTACTTGAAGTCTTTTCTCATGTTTCCGAACCTCAGCCGTCTGTTGTTATAAACCTGTTGAAGATACTTGCCTATGAGGTTTAAATTAAGAGCTAAGTGTAAAGTAATCAGTTTGTCTGGAAGCCCAGCAGATTTTTGCTATAGCTATTATTCCAGAGCTAGGGTCAGTCCCTACAATAGCTTGTTCAGAATGCTGTGAGTTATAACATTCTCATTTCAGTAGAACACGTTCCAGACCTATTTGGTGTGTGTGTGTGTGTTGTGTAATTTAGGGAAAAACATCCCTCATCATTCATCTCATCTGTCCTATGTTTATCACTCCTTCTATAATCAGATGAGCCTTGACCGGTAGCCAGACAACATTCTCTACAGGATGTCACAGCACCTGTTTAAAACCAGATACACAATGTGCTGCCATTTCCAGGAGCAGACAAATGGCAATTCACCGAGTCCAGAGTGGAATGCGGCCAGCATCGCTTCTGCCATCACACTTGCCAACCTTCACACACTTTGCAAAATAAATTCCAAGCAGCTCAGTAATGCAAATAATTCATGAAGAATCTGCTCCAAAACCACATATGCACACAAGGAAAGAGCAGCCTCAGCTGAACTGTATTTTCCTTCACTGGTGTAGATTTGGTCCAGATCTAATCTCTGAATGACACAGGCATAGGCTAGAACATCTTCTGGACTGTGATGGTTTTTGACTGTTCATCTGGTTCCAACATGACAGCGTGTACCTTGTTTAGTAGTTTAAAAAAGAAAACAAATGAAAATATCAGAAGTTGTGCATTCAACATCAGTATCAACAATGAAACACTCCCACTGCTTGCACTATTCTGATATTTATCATTTATTAACAAAGGATTGGAGAGGTGAGCAAGCTGCATGGCATCATCAAAGACCAAAGATCCTTTCAACTTCCCACTCCACTATCCTTAGGGTACAGACTTGCCTCCCAAAGCATGTGGCTTCATGGTAGAGGGGGCTGCTCATCCACCACGGTACCTTTAAATGCCTCTTTTCAAAGGCATTTTTACATTTTTTAAGCAAGCTTCAAAAAAAAAAAATCTCTTGGGTCCTTATAGTCCTCCATCACCCTCATCAAGGAGACCTTTCTGTGAATCTCAATGTCCTAGAACACTCACACCCCTTTAGTTTAATCATTGGTGAAATAAAAAGAACTGTCATGATTGGCTTAGCTCCATCACATGATGACTCTCCATCTATACCAGGCACACCATCTCTCAACGGGGCTGGAGTTCTAACTTTAAAAAAGAAAATCTAATGTCTGTGGAATATGCAACCCACCCATCCTGCACTGCACTCTACAACCCACAAACACCTTGTCATAGTGGGGAGATGCCTAGAGGAATGAATACCAATCCAAACTGTGGCTGTCTTTGGGAATTGATGACGGTGCTGGCTACGGTTTTTTTGTCAAGTTGAAACAAATTATGATCATCTGGAAGAAAGTATCTTAATTGATAAAATGTCTCCATAAGATTAGTCAGTAAGCAAATCTACTGGGCATTTTCTTGACTAATGATTGATGTGGGAAGGCCCAGACCACTGTGGCAGTGGCACCCAAGGGCAGGTAATCCTGCCTGAGTCCCCTTCATGATGAACTGTAGGCTATAAGAGGAAACAAAGCCTTTCCTCCTCAGGTTGTTTTTGGTCATGGTGTTTATCACATAAATAGTAAGAAAATTAGGGCAATGACTAAATTCAGTGTGCTTGGGACATGTAAGGGTGAATTTTCTTTCTGATATTACATATTTGTAAGTAGTCTAGAGTAACCCATTATTATTTCATAATTAAGGGAAAAACTTAGAAATACAAACACTTACATGCTCCATTACCTACAAGAGAAACCAAAGGACAAACATCTAATCCACAAAAATTTCCCTGAATCCCCTGAGGAATGAATTTGAAGGGAGAAAGAACTTGATAACCTTCTGCAAGGCACTGCACTCTTGCGGGAGATATTCTAAAAATCAGCCACAGGTCAAGCCGACTATCTAAACTGCCTACCTCAGCCTGCCATGTTCCATGGCCAGAGGCCATGTGCTCACAGCAGCTAGAACTAGCCAGCCAGCCAGAAACACCAGCCCTGCCACCCATGAGATGCCAGCGTGGGAGATGGCTCTGCCAATCTTCTATGCTGTCTCCACAAGGCTGGGCATTGCCCAGATCATCCTGCCATCCACGTAGAAAGATGAGACTCTAATGCTTAAAGATTAATCAAAGCTTATATATTTGATAATGATCAGTAACAAGATACCCATACAATCAGAAGTGTAACCCAATACCCAACCTAGATATACCAACTACCTTTGACTGCTACAGACACATGAACATCCGCCTCCATCTCCTCTCTTTCTCTTTCCTAGCTCCTCCTCTTCCTCTCCACTCCTCTTCTTCCTCTCCTTACTTCCTCCCACCTTAGCTCCTCCTACTCTTCACCAGCATCAATACCTACTCATAGGCTCCCTTTATCAATATCCTGGGAGCTTATGAAAAATCCACAATATTAAGTGTTCAAACTGTGTCCACATGCATCCTTGATAGCAATATCTTTAGAGAACAATTCTTGCTGCAATTTTTATTAAAAGTAATCAAGTACTATTTTTCTGAACAGCAAAATCCTAGATGGGCTCATTACTGGAATAGCATCCTACCAGGCTAGATGTCACAACATTCCTTGGAACTGTTTACTGGGGTTCCACTCCTGAACTCTGCCCCTGAAATCCTAAACTCAGCCCCAGCAATATCATATATATACATGCCAGGTTCCTTGTGTTATAAAAGGGGAAATGGTAGAAAAGAGAAGAGAAAGTCAACAGCTTCTACAGTCACTAGGAAGGTTTGTTGATGTCAAATGATACTGGATCCCCTGAAGGAAAACATCTGGATATTGATTGCCTTTAAAAAAAGATACTTATGAAACAACACCAAAAAATTTTATTCTGAAAGGCAAAGCATAGAATATATATACAAATTATCACTTGTTCATCAGCTAAAGCATATCATCTATTGTTATCTAGAATATAACAGTATACCATCAATAATAATAAAAATAATTTCAGTTTATTTAGTTTGAAATGATTTTCCAAAATTTGTTCTAGAGATTTACATCATTTGCCATATTTAAGCCTTCCAGCAGCTCTGTGAAAAGGGAAACTACTGTCATTATTTTACCAGTGAAGAAAGAATGTATAAGTTTACAATATCACAGGCTAGGATGTAGCTGACCTGTTGTGCAGTCTTCCTGAATTCCAGATTCCATGTGCAGGTTTCCTGCAGCTATCATCTCAAACCATCTAGGAAAGGAGGCAGAGTAATACTCAGATCTCAGATGCTGAAGCCAAAAGAGATCTGGAAGTATAAAGTTCATACCAAAGAGCCCAGATCACCAAAGCAATCTTGACTGAAAAGAACAAAGCCAGAGATGTCAAATACTTAATCTCAAAACACACCATGGGATCATAGGACCCAAACAGCATAGAGCTGGCATAAAAGCTGACTCACAGATCAAAGAAACAGAATAAGATTCTAGAAACAAACCTATTCAACTAACTGATTTTCAGGGAAAAAAAACAGAAAAAAAAATGCACTGAAAATGTCAGTAAATAGAGTTGAGAAGACCAGATATGCAATGATCCAGTTTAATCCTGTAACACAGGATTAAAAATTGACAAAGATCAATTCAAGGAGGATGAAGTACCTTGTAGGCAGCCGTGTTTACAGTTGCAAAGTTGTATGAATAGCACCTGACAATGTAAGCAGCTGGCTTCCAGAGTGGCCAGCTCAGCAACTGGTAAACAAGTCCTTTGAGCATGCATCGGCCTCGTGCCCCTCCTGAACAGGCTTATGCTAATGAGGTATTGGCAGCTTAACCTATCCTGAGAGGACACATCACCCAGCCCGCCTAGGGCAGTTATATAAGCAGCTCATTTCTGCTGCTTGGGGTGCAGGCCCTTCCCTTCCCTTCCTGGTCCAGGTCCCCGTCCCTAAGTCAAGAGTCGTTCCTGGAATAAAGCTGACTGAGAAGGATCCGACCGTGTCGTGTCTTACTTGGGGGCCAAGGCGACGCAACATATGGTGGCCCGTACGGGGAACTGAGGACTTCACCTTCGTTGGATTCAGGACTCAGCAGCTGGGAACGGCGGTACAGGTATATTTATTGCAGCAGAAAGTGCCCAGTGAATAGGGCCGTCACAAGGTCCGCGGTAAAGCGGCGTCACAGAAAGTGCCCGGTGAGTAGGGCCGTCACAAGGTCCGCGGTAAAGCGGCGTCATAAGGTCCATGGTCATAGGTCCATGGTAAAGTGGCAATTGAATCACGAGAAACCTTAGAAGTATCATGTTTGTTTGTTGTGACCAGGTGTT